>OU974073.1:5712247-6152247 GCA_918843875.1 Diadumene lineata
CGCTAAACAATCGTTCTTCAAATCGAGTGAGTGAACTTCGATATGTATACGTCTACAAGCTCGAAAATTCTCACTTTCGCAATGGATTTTTTGCTACTTTTTTATCTTGTTCACTTCTAATGATTCTTCTCAACAATTCCACGAATTGTTTTTCCTTCAATTAAGTTTTATTTGGCTGTTTTGATGCGACATGGAGACTTGAACCTCGTACTACCTATATATAGTTCAATGGTTCTTGTCAACAACGTGTTTGGCGCGATGGCAACATCGGCTAAGGCGCAGTTTGACAATGATGCTAAGGTCTGTTGTTCGAGTCCGGGCGCTGGAGTATTGGAATTTCTTTCTTTGTTAGTTAATTTGATCAGATCGTGTCTGAACTTGCCTAAATTTCTAACAGCGAAAAAAAAAAAAAAAAAGAAAAAGAAAAGAAACTCTCTGCATTTTAATACTCGTGCCAGAGGCCTGGGCACGAGTAAAAAAGCTTTCATAACTTCCTCAACTGTTTTCATTTCAACAGAAAACAAGACATAGATTAAGTTATTTTCTAAAATTCAGTGTCTCAGGAAAGTCAAAAAGTTGAGAATACTAAGGTGTGAAAAGTTTGTTTACATGTCGGTCGCTAAGTAAAAGAATGGAATGTTCGCGATCCAGTGTATTTGTCCGCGACTTTTAATTTCCGGAAAAAATAATATAAATAATCCACGCCCAATGTGGTTTCCGAAGTAATTTTAGGCTAACTTGGTATTAGGCTTGGCTATTAGACTTGGTATAATACGCATCTGGTTTTTCGAAGCAATTTTTTGAGAAAACTATTTTGATAACGAATTTTGGAATCTACTAGCTTCTCCTCGTAACCGTTCTCGTTGGCCGGTCCTTGGAATTCCGATAAATCCCCCAGGTCCTTCGGAAATCCAAAATCGAATATCCCCCCTCCCCTTCGGAATTCCAAAATCAAAAACCCCTCCCTCCCCTATGAAAAAAGCATTTCTTGAAAACACAAATAAACATGTTTTTTTATATCCCTTGTTTCATTATTTTCAATATGTCAAACATTTTTTATCATTCATCACTGTTATTTAAGGGCACGAGTAATCGATCGCAGATCGTCTAGTTTTGTGTTTTTTTCCTTTTTTACGTCAAAGTCCCGGGCTCGTGCCCGAAAACGAGGGGAGAGGCATTCAAAACCTTGGAATTGACAATTGATTGAGATATACAGCATTGATGTCAATAACATTAACATTCAAATTGAGCTTCACAAGTTTTGTTTCCTGTGCTCGTTCATTATTTTCGATGTAATTTTTAAAACGAGCTTGACAGGACTAGCAAATTATCATCATTATGCCTAATAAACCTTTCTAAATGAATATTTCTTATCATAACAAGGTCCTCTCAGCGATCCAAGCGATATCTTTCAAAACACGACTGCTAACTTCACTGCAATTGGCAGCCAACAGTCTTTTGCTGCAGTAATATGCAAGGGAACTGGACCATACTGCAAAACCAAGTCGTCACATCGACTTAGCGCCAGTGGTCCAAGCTATTTGTCAGTTAAGATTCCAATGGACTTTCCATGCATCAAAGGGTCTTCTCATCGAGTAGAATATACAGATCCAATACAGAATTATAAGATTTCTGGTCCTATTTTAAAAACACTAACACTTCCAAGTAAACAAGAGTGCAAGAATGAATGCTTTTTTGAAGATGAGGATGCCTGTTATATGTTCAACTATTACGCCACTCAAAAATGCGAGCTGTTGTATAAGGATCGTGTTGCAGATTACAGTGTAGTGGCATCACCTGGATGCTTGTTCACAACCCAAAAGGTAAAATGATTGACTGACCGACCGACCGACCGATCGACCGACTGACCGACTGGCCGACTGACCGAATGACCGACTGACTGACTATATAAAACTAATATTGTAATGTTAAATCGTTATGTTGTTATATTTATAGTGTTCCACTGACACATGTCAAAATGGCGGACAGTGCTACTCTCTTGGTGTATCAAGTCATAAAGTTTGTCTTTGTAAAACAGGATTTCAAGGATCTAACTGTGAAAGTATGCATATATTTAGTACAAGTACTAAAAGTGCAAAAGGGTTTTTTTGGCACTCGTTAGACTCAGTCTCCAGCCGTCAGGGGCTCGCCTGTTTATTCGTTGTTATTTTTATCGGAGAAAATTCCCGGGGGGAACTCTCAGGTATGCTCGTTGAAAATTTTCAAAAATACCCCATTAGATATCAGAAGTGTTTGGCAAAGCTTATCTTCAACCCCTAAAAATGAAAGATACTAACAAGTTCAACAACTGCATCAGTATAACACAGTGATCGCTTAGATTTATAATCGTAAGTTTAAAAAAGTACCGACTCGTTGTTCACTTTTTGGGTACTCTTAAAAATACTTATATTTGATAGCGCAACCTTCTATCCGAAAGAGAATGAGATAAGAGAACTTATCCCAGACCCCAAAAGAAGCCCACCTCTTGCTAGTTTTAAGTTCAACTATTTTTAGCTTGTTACCAAGTTGCGTGACGATGCGGCCGCGCCCAATCACGTTTCGTTCCCAAAATACCTCAGTTTAGGAGGCAGGGGGTGACTCTTTTGTATGCAAATGAGCCGCTCTCCAGAGTCATCGATGCCACCGATATATTAACGCTACGCTTGACTGGCTTCTAGTAAATGATCGTGTAGTCGCCATCGTCCCTCAGCTTTACCTTTACAAAAAAGCTCAAAAATGAGGTCAAGGAAGCTATTGTGGTTTAATTTATAGTGAGTGTGTCTTTTTTGTATATTCTAGTGTTAGTAGAGTGCAATTATTTTCCGATTGAAGCTCAATTTCTTGTAATTTTTAGTCTGTTTTACTTTCGCGGGACGTTCTCGGGATCAAAAGTTTTTGTTCGGGACGCGCAAAATATCTTCACAAATATTTTATTCTCTCTGTCAGAAACTAAACAGATATACTTCTAAATAGTAGGTTTTATCAAGCATTTTCTAAGCTTTCATTTGATATATATTTTACCTACTGACATGGTCTCGCTAGTTCATTTTTAGCTCACTTAACATGTTTACCACACTATATTTCTTTATCGACATTTCCTCTTCGCGATAATTATAGATTTATTCTTATTGATGCTGTTGCATTATTTGCTTTGTATTAATTTTGAGTCAAAGAACTGCAAAACGTTAACAATGCAATATAATGACAAAATTGAGGGAAAATGTTAACGGTATGTTTATGTATGATTATTGAGGACCTTTGTATATAGTAAACAAAGTAATGCAAACTGTTAAAACATTCTCCTTTGGATATGAGTTTTCACTATATTTACCATTAAAAATACACTAAATACGCAAAAGGATCATAAGTATGCATGTATGTCTTTCACATAAGTCAGTTATTGGTCATTATTTTTATTTGGAAGCTGCTATGATGTAGTTTGTCCCACTTTTGTTTGTTAATCAGACTTTAGACTTTAGTTTATTTTGCACTATTTGGTTATGGATATAATTTAATTTTTTTGTTATTATATAAGTTATATACAAGATATAGCGATTATATATTAAATAGTTATATACAGTTGTACATAGTGGCCAAAATGGCTTATAGCTTTCGAGTCGGCCACTATAACTTCTCATGTTAATTGTTAATACAGTCAGCTTATTAAAGTTAGCAAAAACCAAAAGAAAAACTAAAAAGTGCAGAAAATGTATGTATATATGTACGTTATATACGTACATTTACCATAACTTATTTTGATTTAATAAAGAGTGACATTATTGATGTTTAATAAGAAATTGTTTCAGCTCTCTTTTGAAAGAGCTGAAAGGCAGTTGTTTTATGTTGAGTGGAATTGATTGCCATATTTAAGACGAAGAAAAAGAAAATCAGTAAATTGACCATAGCTGGTTCTGATTGATTGTCTATACAGATTTTGAGAAGATGATAGTCTAGTATTATAATTATGCACTCTAGATAAAGGTGTTATCATATTTTCAAATACTTCAGGAGTCCGGACATAATAAAGTTTTTGTGAAAATGGCAATTTTAAAGTGTAGTATACTTTCTAATTTTAACACATTCAAAAGTTTGTAGAAAGAAAATACATCTCACATACTTATTTTGCTTGCTAATAATTTTTTAAGGGCAGTTTTATAAGTTCATAATGCCGTATATTAAATAAGAATATATAATATGAATAATAAAAAATCAATAGTGTTTTCAAGTTGACATAATACATAATACCTTAATTTATAAAGGATTCCAATATTCTTAGATATTTTTTATTAATATGCGATATTTGTTGATGCCATTTTCTACTATTCTATGAGAGGTAATCATATGATATATATATATATATATATATATATATATATATATATATATATATATATATATATATAATATAATGTAATATATATATAATCATATAATTTGACGTATTAAAATTGATAGATAGTTTATTCAAGTTACAGTAATTGATTACATGAGGTAGTTCCTGAACTACTGTTTGTTTCAGAACATCAAAGCTATTAGATGAGAAGAAGATATTGGTATCATCAGCGAAGAGTCGAAAAGAATCGAAAGTTTAGACGAGCAATTAGGCAAATCATGAACATACAATAAGAACAATAGGGGACCTAATGTGGATCCCTGGGGAATTCCACATATAGTAGTTAATCTATTAGAATCATTGTTATCAATTTGTACATATTGTGTTCTATTAAACAAGTAGTTTTTGAACCAAATTAACGTAGATCCAGTCACACATTCTTTATCAGAATTTTATGGTTTACAGTGCATGATCAAACGCCTTCGATAAAGCAATAAATAATCCACAAGTAAAAAGTTTGTTATCAATCGCTGTTTTTAATTGATCAGTGATTAATCGCTATAGTGCTGTAGCTTTGACAACATTTTTATAGACATTTTGACTACAAGTATGAACAAAGAGGTCCATAATTATTACTCGGAGTACCCCCCTAGGGGGGCCCGAGTCATAGTTTACCTTTCAGTCTGTGTATCATGCAGAGTTTTGGAAATTTCCCTCGTACTGCGCGTGTCACTCGGAGTCCACAAGGAGCCCAATGTCATGCAGAGCCAAATCAAGGTGTCGACGAAAAGCCAAGGACTGTCAATATCGAATCGAGTTGTTCCGCGAGCTCCAAAACTCAAATGAAACTCGAATGAGCTCAAAGACTTCAAATGAACTCAAATCAAACTCTCTAGTTGGCACAGCGGTAAACAACGCCATTTTGAATCGCTCAAGCAGAAAACAAAGTGGCTTCTTCGATCGCTTCTTACCACAATAAGTCTGTTTTTGTATAGCAACGATTTGTTATCGAGTATTGAGTAGTTTTTTAATGATATTTTGTTCATTTAATGAATTTTCCGGCTACATGGAGTAGTCTTCGCTGTCGAATAAATACGCCGGCGGTTTTGGCAGGCATCGCACACAAAAAGTAAACCACCATGTCAACAACCAGAAGGTTTTAAGTTTATTTTGACATAACAACGTAATAACATTGACGAAAGAAAATGAAAATGAAGTCCTAAAGTCCACATAGTATGACACAAATATATAGCAGTTACTGGAGTTATATTTACACTCAGTGTACTCATATGCTGTAGCAAAGCTGCATATTGTTCATTATGCATTCAAGTCATTTACTACTGATTTATCTACTTTAAAAAGTACTTCTGTTCTCCAAGATTCATGTGTAACTAGCCCAAGTAAACACCTACAGGCTGGACGTCTAAATTTCCTATATAACCATCGCAGACATTATCGTACAAGAGCTAACTGCTTTATACATGATTTTTCATAAAACTGCTTCAGAAGAATCTTTAAGATACCCCGAGTAAACGCCTACATGTCGTCTAGTTTATTGTTTTATTTCATCTTGGCAATTTATCGTACACGAATGACAGATGTCAAAAAATGATTTAAAATAATTCACATTTTAGTGCTTAGTGATTAGCCTGCAAGCATATCTTTTTGCTGAGTTATATCGTATATTGTGTTTAAAAAGATTGATGAGACGAACCAAGCGACCGACGCCATCCAAATTTTGCAATCAGATAGATAAACATATTAGCTATAAAACCTCCTATTGTGAACGAACAAAACCACTGTGTTACATAGTAAGGATCATTTGCTTGTGTAAAATTGTGTCGTCCTCAAGCATGTTAAGGCCTGGGTTGAAAGCCATTTTGGCTAAAATCGTTTTATTTTTCCTGTGAGTTCGTTTTTCACTTGAACTTAGCCAAACTTGGTATGGTGACATATCTTTATGACCTTAGGATTTTAGGCTGATTTTTTTTTGGGAGAGGGTGGTCACGTGACCCTGATCCTCAAATCAATGGATCCAAAAATTATAATTAAAAATGGGGTCATGGTTATAATTTGTACATAAAATGTTTTGACATATTTTGACTTCTCCCTATGAGGTGTATATGGATCAGCCTTAATACCCGAGCTCCCACTTCTCGTTAAGGAGATATTATGTAAAAAAGGTCACGTGACCTGCTGGTTCAATGAAACATAGCCCAATATCTCCTTAATGAGCAATGGGAATTCAGGTATTAAGGCAGATTCATGTACGTCTTCTAGGGAGAAGTTAAAATGTGCTATAACTTTTCAAGCAGAGATAATATCCGTCACCCCATTTTAATTCAAAGTTTTGGGGTGCATGAATTTAAGATTAGGGTCACGTGACCACATTTTCTTCAACCTTTTCATCCCAAACTCGTAAGATGAATAAGTTACGTCTCCATGCAAAGTTTGGCTACGTTGGAGAAAACAACGACGACGTAACAAAAATAAATAGATTTTAGACCCCCCACGAAGCCTAATCCAAGCCTTAACATACTTGAGTCAGATCGACGGCCGACATCAATATTCAAGCACAAGAAACTCCTTTTAGCAACGTTTTATGTGTTATCTAAACAAAAACATTAAATATGCCATTACCAATGTGTGCTTTGATAGTTTCGAGACATGTTTCATGCAAAACTGTAAAGAAAGTGTAGTAAATCGCAAAAATTGCCTCAAAATGTGGAAGCCTTCGTTGTCTCCATATGAAAAAAATCAGTGAAGCGTGCGGTGGTAGCGATGAATAAATGTTGGTTTCCCTGGGAGACACCCTCCCCCCTGCCTCAGTTTAAAAACAAAATAAACGGATTTAATGATGTTTGCTAAGCCTACCATGCGGGGAAAGCTCTTTTACCACATTCTCTCTTGTTTCTATCTCGACACACTAAGAGACACAAAATCGATTATTTTTACCCCTAAGAGATACGAATTACATTCCGTTGACATTTATATGGGAGTTCCCCTCCCAGGAAAAAGATGTTTGTTTATTCTTTAACATGGAAGCACACTTATTTCTTTATATATATATTTTTATATATTTTTGTTCATTTTCAGTTAGTCCTTAAGATGTTCAAGCCTTCAACAGAGTTCTCATATGTCTTCATGCAGTAGTTAAGCACGCATTATAGGAATAAACATTGTATCATTTTAACAATAAAGCCATATAAAGCATCAGACATTAAGATTCCGGTCCCCCAAACTCAGGAAAGGCAAGCGCTTGACGCGACATATGCATTTTTTAATCAAAAATTCAAAAGAAGATTGAAACTTAGAGCGCGTTTTCATACTTCGACATATTCAGAGTAAAGGCGGCTAAATATGAGATACAGAACCCTCAACTTGGCGCGAAACATTGCACTTCTCTGTTCAAGTTTAGCTCCACTGTTTCTCGTTTTTCATTTCGCGAGATCAACTTGTCACTCAACATAATCCTTTTTGTTGCCAGTTGGACAAATCTCGCACGCTGATTGGTTCATTTGCTGCCTATTTGTATCCAATATGGCGGTGTCACAACAACAATTCCATTCACGGGTACAACGGGTTCATGTAGCAAATGAACTTAACAGCTCGAGAGATTCAACTCGGAATCTTAGACTTTTTATTGCATCTGTGCTTATTCAATTGTATAATGCTTTGATATAGCTTTTCCTGACCAATACGTTAACCTTAGGGTAAAACATCAGTACACATCAACATATAAAGTCATTGGCATTCCACAAAAAAAGCATGACAATGGCAAAGTTTCTCAAAGATTTTAAAGCCCAAGCATCTCTACTTTTCGACAAGACTTTTCAAGTTCAATGATCGAGCAACTAATGCACTTTCACTTGTTTTTGCAATTTTCTATAAACATAAACAGAGTGCATCAACATATTACTAGTAATGAAAACCTTTTATTTCACAAAAATTAGAACCAATTATGGGAAACTTGACTATTCGCTATTTAGGAACAAAAATCTGACAATCTATCAAATATGACAAAAATCGCAGTTGTTTTTAAAAGGAATTATGAAACTGTGATTCGATGATAAACAACTACAAAGACTATTTCTTCGTTTAGTAAATAAAAATGTGTTGCATGATCTTCTGTTTTACGTCCTCTTCACTTTCATCTTTTTTGCACTCTCATGATAATACTGAATAATGCTTGATAAATTAATTACGATTCAATGTAATCAGCTTATTTTCAATCAGATGTCATATTATGTAAAATACTCATCTATTCATAAATAAAACTTATATATATGATGTATATAACAAAGGCATAATTAACGATTTGCTGGCCAAGCCACTTAGCCCGATTAGTTCTACTATTCCTATTATAAATCTAATAACAGTGCTCCGATTTAATGAAATGAATTATTCATTCATTTATTCATTCACTACCAATTATCAAAGTTGTTAATCAATCAATCAATCAATCAATCAAAAATGACTATAGATAAAAAGGCAAACAAATAAATCCATTTAAATAATCATGAAAAGAACAGAATAACATAGCAAAGAAAAAAGAGAAGTGAGAGATAATTTTCTCTTTATTTTTTGCTATGTTATTTTCTTTTCATGATCAAATAATCCATTGAAATATTCAAATCTTTATGCATGCGACAACATTTTATTATACGCAAGAACTATACACAAAAATGCGAAAAATTTCCGACCGTATCTTGTTAGTAACAGTCAACTGGCTTCCTTTATGTTGTTATACATGGTAAAAATCGCTCTTGTCAATTAAGGTAGTTCGGGACCATTGCTACTGCGCATTCTGCTCGCGCATGTGAAATCAAATCAAATTTCTCGTGCGGTTAAAAAGAAATTTTGCGTTAGAGCCAAAATATGGTCATTCTTGAACATTTTGTTAAAAAATAACATCATATCATTGCATACGGGCCTCAAAAGCAGCTGGTGCCCATTCCCGCGCGTCCAAAACATTAAAATCGTCTTATTTTCCGCGCGTTTTTTGCTTAGAGCTCTAAAATTAGCACGTTGACACCCGATTATTTTTCCATTTTTGTATTTGGCATAAACCCAGATTTCAAAATTTTGAAATTAAAAATACATGGTCTTCGAGACCAAAACATTGTAATTTTGACTTTTTTTGGGTAAAGTGTACAAAAAATTAATGAAGCTCTTCTTTTAAATCTCCGTAAAATATCTCAGTTGATGTCTTCTCCAAGGAATAAATTCATCAGAGCTATAGCGAAGGGAGCATTTTGTCAGACTCTTATAGCAGATTTGTCAAATTTGTTCGTAAGAATATAACTTTCAACAAATTTGATGTTACTTCTTTTAGTTGAAATGTGGCAAAAATGGGCCTTTTACCACTCCCCCACCGCCCCCCCCCCCTCCCCCCCCCCACACACACACAGTTCCAAAACAAGTGCGGTGACCCCTATTTTTTATTCCATTTTTGCTTTTCATATGTGTCAATCCTTATGTAGAAAAAGTTTAAAAAAATTCTATCGGCGGGAAGTGTGGATCCCGAACTACCTTAAGGTAGTACCGGATCTTCAGAAATCGTAAATGAATTGTTTTTAAATTCTGTCATTTGAAGATTATTGTTACGGCATTCAAATACTGGAAAAAAATTATGTGGTCACCGTATTGGTTTTCGAGGTATAAGACGTCAAAAAGTGTGATTTTTCAGTTTTCCGCGCATTTTTACAGAAAATCTACCTCAATCAATAAATTCAAATCACTCCCATCCATTTATAGAAGAAAAACAAAAACCTGTTCCAAAATATAGGTATTGAGTTTAGAAAACATATCAAAATAAAAAATTCTTCCAATATTTTATAAGTAGTGTAAAAACTAAATTGTAGAAAGCAACATTCCTTGTATTCGGCCAAATTATATGTTCGTGCGGAAGTAAAAATGTTGAAATTTGAGAAAATTAGTAAATGAACTTTTTTTTTCTCTCTTTATCTAAAGAATAAAATATGCAGAATCGAATGAAAAAGAAAAAAATGGGGGTCCCCGTGTTATTTTTGGAGCTATAAGCTAAAAACGTGCGAAGATTGTTGTAATTTCGATGTTTTGTCGGGGAAAGCATGGGCACTAATTTCCATTTAGGTCCATATAAAGCGTTTCAAAGTTAATTTTGAGTGAAAAGTCCGCAAATGGCCAAATTTTGCCTTTAACTTATGGTTTCAATTTAGCTGTGCAGGAAATTTTATTCAGATCCACATGCCCACGCTGAATGCGCAGTAGCAAGGGTCCGGTACTACCTTAAAATTTATTATCCCCCGTGCATCTGAACCGCATAGCATCATGGTCTTACTAGCCACAGGAACCCCAAAATAGTCATTGGAACGAGGCCAATTTCTCTTGATAAACAAAATGGCGGCTACTTGAACGCAGCACAAAATTGTTATTGTTGAATTTCTAGTCGAAAACATGAAAGACCTCCGAGAAAAACTCAACAAAAGTCAAGAGAAACACAAACCGAGTCAAAATGTCACGAGAAAAAGACGAAGCTCAGGCTCGTTTGTCGAAGAAAGCAAGCATACTAGCTTAGACCCGGACATGGAGATTCACAAAGTACAGCAAGGAATCAAACAACGAGTTCTTTTCGACCGAGAAGACTGCGAAAAAATCGAAGCTAAAATCGATGAGGTGGTTGAACAAGCTAACGATGGAGCTTTTAAAGAAAAGACTGTTGATAGAGCTCCGTTGAGAGTCAAATATTTCTTTGGCGAGGGATACACGTACGGAAAGCAACTCGTGCAACGAGGCCCAGGTGGGGAAAAGTTGTACCCTCGCGGAGAAGTCGACGAAATTCCACAATGGATTCACGATATGGTCATCTCAAGGCTTATTAAAGCTAGAATTGTTCCTAAGGGGTTTATAGACAGTGCTGTGATTAACGATTACCAGCCTGGTGGATGTATAGTATCCCATATTGATCCACTACACATATTCGACAGACCGATCGTGTCTTGTTCGTTCTTCAGCTCTTGCTCGCTCAGTTTTGGCTGCAAGTTCATCTTCAAACCTATTCGTACATCGCCACCGTTATTTTCGCTACCTCTACCTCGAGGATGTGTGACCACTTTAAGGTAATTACCCCCTCCCCCAGGAATGAGAAATGTCACCTACATAGATGATGAATAAAAATATTTTTGTTTTTAACAACATATAAAGTCATTTTCGTATGAGTGGGAAACAGTGCTGTATCATAATTCATAATATCATTTCACAATTTCTAAGAAAACGTTCAAATCATCTGCTGTATCAGAGCCATATTGCATTTCCCACTCATGCGAAAACCACTCTAATATTACCACTAAAGTACATTTTGTAGCTTGAGGCTTTTCGTATACAAATAACATTTGGTGTTTTTCCATTTCAAATGCAAGTTATAAATGTTGACATTTTGGATAGTACAATACTGTAGGTGCTTTTTAGCAATCATCAGAATGCAATTTATTATTGTTTTGCACATTGTTTTAATAAAAGCTGGTGGTCATATATATTCTGCATTAAGTCAAATAGCATGAAATACTATGAATTTTCTTCATATCCTGACAGAAAATGGATCATATGTAGTTTTCCGGGTGGAACAATGGTTGGCATGTTTTGACGGTCTGTGTAGTCTGGTGATGGTCTGATGACCTCATATCAGGAAGTTAAAGCTTTGCTCCTGACTGACTACCTTTGTTAAAACTGCAAACAATCAGATGACCACAGCATGTCTACACATGTCTTGTCAGCCAATTACTTAAAGTGCTTTAATCACCATGACAATCATTGACATTTGTAGTACCTTGTAGTCTTTCCACCACAGTTTTGTACAGTCATATCTATTTATACCTGGAATAAATTATGCCAAAATGATATATTGTATAGAGTGCAAACAATTAATCTGTGAAACTTTAGTAATACTAAATAGAGTCAGCCAACTCAAAAGCTTTGGCTGCCACGCTCATTCACTATTTAAACCTTCTAGTGATTCTCTTTTTTCTTTTTTTTTTTAATACATGCTCTTCTAATCATTATTATTTTAAGCAGAATATAATTAAGCATCTGTAAATACATGTGTGAATAAAGTTGAAGTTGATAGTGAAATTTTATGTAAATTTAAATGATTTCTTTTCTTTAATAAGCACTATTAAATTGTACTATTTAGTAATAAGTGTTTCATGGATTTATTGTCAACTGGCTCTTTAATGTTAAATGCACATTGAACTGTTAATTGACAGAAATTAAATTAATATTTATCAGAGATATTGACAAATTTGTCAGTGATAGCTTTGAAACTGATCAAAGAAAATATGGAAGTTTTAAAATCATGCATCTTGTACAAAACAAAATTGTAACAAATAATGAACATCAGTTTTCTACATTGTGATTTACAGTGGATATGCTGCTGATGAAATTACCCACTGTGTCAGACCACAAGATGTTGTGTCTCGCCGTGCTGTCATCATATTAAGAAGGTTGGTGTTTACCAGTTTTAAAGTTCTAAATTTTCCAAAATACTACCTTTGGTACTTTTACTGTATACAGCTATTTCAAATAATGTTGTCATCACCAAAAAAGCAAAAATAGGTTATTCCAAGACTGCTAGGAAGTATCGGTATAAAAATTAATATTACTGTCATAATTATTGCACCAGTTGACAAGCTATGACATAGTTATGACTTGATTTGCATTCTGTTCGCTGCATAATAATTTAAAAGGTCAATATTCAACTTTTGACTGCCCAAGATACAATTCTACATTCTGTCATGACTTACCCATCATTCCTAGTGATCTTGGAATGACCTATCGCCTTTTGGTGGTGACAACATTGTTTGAATAACTTTATTGTTTTAATCCTGAAGAGGTTCTTTTACAGCAACACAATGACATGTAGGACTTATGTGCATTCTTCTATGTCTATCTTTTAATCGATCAGCAATCAAGCTGTTTTAAAATGGTTAACAAATGATCAGTGGAAATAATCTTTGGACAATTTTTTTTCAAATGTCATTACTTCATAAGGCAATTTCTTTATTGTACATTTTTTTAAAGAGGTTCAACTCCTATCATAAACAGTGATTGATTATTAATCACCAACACAATGAAAACATCTACAGCAAAGAAAGTGCTGACTACCTATCACTTTACCAAGTCGTTTTCATCATTTTGACAGACAATTAGGGAATATAGAATAATTTTATTGTGATTTTCAGGGTCTATCCAGATGCTCCCAGACTAGAGCCCTTCATGATCAAACCTTACAGTGATAACGACTATGAAGAGAAAGATGAAACAGAAAGTCCTTCCTCTCCAGTAAAACAAGACACATCGACACAAAGCACACAGGTACAAGATGACACTGATGATAGTGATAAAGATTCAGAAGAAACAAGCAACTGTGAGAGCTCCAAGCGACGTCGTATTGTCTTACAAAGAGGTTATAAGCTCAAAGGCTCCTCAAGAACAGCAACGGAATGAATAGTTTGTTGAGAATAGGTGTGAGTTAAATGAAGCCTATAGGTCAAGGTATAAATCTCAAACACCATATAAGTTATGTACATAAAGCTTGGATATAGTTATATCTTAGCAATCCAAATGTTAATTATCCACTGGATATAAGGTGTACAGGTCATATCTGCTGAATATAGATTTATCCTGCAGGTAGAGCCATCCAGGAGCCAGTTGAACAAAACCTGAATAAAGTTATCCACTGAATAAAGTCATCCACCCTATAGAATTTTGTTAGAATTTATCCTGTGGATAGGGATGTGGTGGATAGCACTATTCAGGCTTCATTCAACCTCCCCCAGGATTCATTCCAATTTCTGGTTTGTGGGTCATGTTGCATAGGGATCGGTTGCACAAAGCATGGATAAAGTTTTCCACTCCATATGATTTCTTTAGAATGTATCCACTGGATAAAGGATTTGTCCAGTGGATAGAGCTATCCATGCCTCGTACAACGGGTCCCAGAGCTTGGATCAAGAATTGCATGGGCTTTGTACACATTTGATAGGGATTTATTATGTTGATAGGACTATTCAGGCTTTATACAACTGACTCTAGTTTCCAGACACATAAAGCATGGATTAAGTCATCTTCCAGATATGTTATCCAATGCAAAGAATATTGGCTGGTAATACTGCTCAGTAGACTGGGTACTAGTCTTCAAAAACTAAACATAATTCACCCAAAAAAACATTTATGAAAAGGAATCATGTAGATAAACATTACTTAATTTCCACTACTTTCATGCAAAACAGCAACTTATTCAGATTGTCATTCATTCAAACGTTACTGCTATGCTTTTTTTAGTTTTAACAAATCAAACCAGTTTCCCATGTCTGATACTCAGACTGATGAAAACATGTGGGATATTCAGAGAAAAATAGAGGAGTGTAGAAAACTATGGCACTCGGCAGTTGTTTCCAGCTTCTTAAGCATTGTCTTAACATCCCAAGTGTTTTGATCAGAGTATCAAACATGAAAAACTGTTTTTTGATTTGTTTGTTTGTTTTTTTTTTTTGTTTTTTGTTTTGTTTTTTTTTAATAACAGTACAAGCATGTGAGAAGAGAAAAAAAGAGAATTAAATTCTCCCTACACTACATTTTATTCCAACTGTCCAATATGTGCAGGAGGTAGAATAGAATCTGGCAGTTCAAGTGCTCATGGGCACTAAAATGACAAGAGCATAATATGTTTTGATACACTTAGCAAACTTTGTTTTTGATCACTACATACATTTCATATAATATTGAAATTGAACTCATCCAATTTGATAATAATTAAATAGTTATTTTATCCTTCATCATTGATTCATTTTAACATGTAGACCCCTTTGCAGTTTGTTGGAATACAGCTCAACCTGAAGGACAAAACCATGGATTCAGTACCCAAGAAACCAGGAATCTTTTGTTTTGTCCTCTAGATGGGGCTGCTTTGACATTACATGCAAGGGATCTATTCTCTTGAAATGATACAAATTACTGAAGGATGCACCCAGTCCATTGAGTGATATGATACCAGCCATTTTGTACAGATTAGGGGTTTTGCCTTGGATATCCAGGCTTTGTATGACCAGCTTTAAGTGCCAGTCACGTAAAGCTTAGATAAATTTATTTTCCAGATAAAATTACCACTTTGATTACTATTTGTGCAGATTTTATCTGCTCAATAGTTTACTACTATCCAGGCTCATGTAAAATGATCTCCAATGAAGTTATGTTTGGCCAAAACCTATAACTATGATTTTGCTTTTAATGTGAATAATTTATGTAGTTCAAACATTGTACCATTGAAATCTGGTTTTGACAATTTGAAAATGATTGTGTGTGACAATGTGTGATTCAAGAAAATATCTGTACCACTACCACAGACAATTTTTAACCCCCTCCCCACACACACACTCCCTGTAAGAATGAAGTTGAAACATTGACAATATATTTTCTTAACCTCTCCCTCCCCTCTGAAGCTTCCGATTAACATCTGGGGTGATGGTATGTGTTGTTTTTTTCTGGAACTGGACCATCTGAATTTGCACTTCATAACATTCTCTGATTGGCTAAGTGCTTGGGACATCTATGCAACACAGTCTTTTTCAAAAGGATAAATTTAATAATAATATAATAATAATGCAGCTGGAATGCAGTTTTTGTTATAATGGATAATATCAAGAGAGTATGAGATAAGAGAGCTTACCTCCAGACCCCACCAGGGGCTCTACTTCTCATGTTTTTTTTAGAAACTTGTTACCATTTTCCGCACTTTTGACTTGAGACGTTTTGACAGTGCAACCGTGCCTTTAACAATCTGGCCAATCACATTCCGTTCCTGAAATAACTTCAGTTTGAAAATAGAATGAAAAGATCCCCAGATGAGTGTAAAGCCCAATACAGGGGATCAGCTCTTTTGTCTCATATTCTCTTGATGACATCATATGAGTGCATCAAATATGCAGTTGTAGCTACAGTTAATGCAGTGATGGATCTAGGGGAGGGATGCCGGGGTTTGCGCACCCACTCCTGAAATGACCTCAAATCCTTGTTTCCTCAAATATTTTTCTGAAATATCAGTGGCCGATCCAGGATTTTTTTAAGGAGGGGGACCAATGGGAATTTTCCAGCTATTTTCGTTATATCCCTTTTTGGATTCTCATTAGCATTTTCTAGTACGTTATTCATTGCAGTTCATTTATGAGAATAAAACACTCAAAATGTATTCGATTGATATCAATTGTTTCATTTCAGTAAATAAAATGAAAAAATCAAAGTTGCTTTTAAGTTATAAAAGAAGTAAAAAGAGCATTACATTTTTTTTTCAACCCAGCCCCCTCGCTGGATCTGTCCCTGAATATCCTCAGTAATTCTTGTTTACTTTTTAGTGCAGCTCCCCCCCTGAAGATTGTGCACCCCCTCCTGAAGATTTTGCACCCCCTCCTGAAACAGTCTTGTGTCTGCACCTCTTATGATGATACTTTCTATCAAAGGTTGCTGTCTATTGTAAAGTAACCTAATTGATTATTTGTATAATGTAATAATTTAAGAACAATTTCCTTTTATTTTGAAATGATTATAGTTTTGATTTGGTTTAAAAAAAATGCTTCATTTATCTTTTGCAAAAGAATTGAGATAATGCTCTGTCATCTGTGACAAGATAGCAGATATAAAACAAGCTCTCCTTTAGTTCTTTTGTAGAGGGACAATGAAACAACTCTAGAGTCACCTTTTGAATGCTTCATAGATGGTTTGGAAATAAAAGCTATCCAGTAAAATGACAAATTGCATGTTTTGTCATTTTCATGGAAAATGTTATAGTTCTTGCTAAAATTGTTGTGTTGTATTGAATAGGACAGAAAAATAATAGGAGAAGAAGAGGAATCATCTGTCTTTAGTACACTTTTTCTAGAGCCTTGGTATCACTTCTGATTATGTTTGATCTGTTTATGCTTGTGCTCTTGTGGTAGTGAGGACCTTTCCCAGCTGAGTAAATAAGGCTTTGTCTAAACATTCTTCAGTATAGTATAGAGTGCACACACTGAAAGCGTACAACAGTTGTCACTATTTATTAGTAAATAGCACTTATTAAACAAAAGGAAACAATAAAATTAGCATAAAATAGCACTATTTAGTGGTGTTTATGTTGCACACTTTTAGTGTGTGCACTCTAGCGATACTTCATGTTTATAAACAGACAAATTGTTGTGCTAATGCCCCAACCAGAACTACAATAGGCTCTATTGAAATAATGGCCAATCACTGTCTGGTTGGCACATGAATAACAAAGGCTTACGTCAGCTGAAGTATCGCCATTACTAAGGGGTATATTTTCTGTGTTGTAGTTGAATATATGAAGCAAAGTACTGTGTATTGTAATAGAGGGAAATTGTTATACAATTATGATTGTTATCTATTGACTTGCAATAAACAGATTTATATGTATATTTACCTCATGGTGTCAATTTGAGGATCAATATTTTTTATTAGCTTCATTTTTCCCTTCCCTCAAGGCTTTGATGAACTTAGTTCTTTTTTTTTTTTCATTCTTTTGAGCATGTTTGTTAAATTCTATGTGTGTTCTAATTTTATTTGTTGTTGTTTTTGTTTGTTTTTTTTGTTTTGTTTTTTTTTTTGTTTTTTTTTTGTTTTTTTTTTGCTAGTTTTTTGTCTGTTGGGTCATTTGTTTCTATGCTGGGTCATATTTTGTTTATTTGTTTGGTCATTTGTTTGTATGCTTCTTTCTTTGTATGCACTCTTCCTTGTAAACTGATTGCCAGTTTATTTGTTTGGTTGATGATGGTCTTTCCTTGTGTTTATGTTAACTTTCTCTCTTCAGGTGACTTTATTCATCTTGATCTTCCAACTGAAAATTGTCCAAAAATATTATGCAATATAAGATTGATATTGATTTGATATTCAGCGGCGCAACCCCTCCCCCCCCCCCCCCCTTGGGAAGATCTGAGTTAATGTAATAGTACTTTCAATTTTTGATTGATAATCAGTAATTTTTTCATTAGTGCATCCCCCCTTTCAAATTTCTGGATCATTTTTTGATTAGTGCACCCCCCTTTCAAATTTCTGGATCATTTTTTGATTAGTGCACCCCCTTTCAAAATTTCCGGATCATTTTTTTGATTAGTGCCCCCCCCTTTCAAAATTTCTGGATCCCCCCCTGAACCTTAGTGACTGACCACTGCCCACCTGCTGAACATTTGCATGATTTGCGGTAAAGATTGGGGTCTCGGGCATAATCCGATACCGTTTTTGTGGTTTCCAGTTTTAGTTACTTATGCGTATATTTTGTTTTGAGCGTTTATAAAGTTTCGTCTATTGCGAGATGAAACTTTAAGAGATCTCTTTCTCTTATAAATGGCTTTAGTCCAGATTCTATTGTTCTTGCCCACTGTCATGGCTGCCATTACGGGATGGTGTAAAGCTTTATAGGATAATAATGTAATTATCAAATAAATAATTTATTATTTATTCAATTTATTAGGTAAGTCTTATCATAGTTACTATATTAACTATGGTCTTACCTTAGAGCGTCTGTGCTTCAATTTTAGACGAGTTTTCAGTTCAACCATAAGTTTATCTTTCAATGACACTGATTCCTTCTCCTTGTCTTCTTCGTCCTCGTCTTCCTGCTCATTGTCTTTCCCATTTTCGTCGTCAGATGAAAGCGCAGCTTCATTGTCGTAACCAAACTGTACCATTTATGAAAATATAATACAGACTATAGTTAAAAGCCAGCGCGCATCAGCTGTATTTAACTTGAACAAACACGAATAATAATTGTAACAGACCGCTCCTAATAATAGTAAACAAAGGGATAGACGGAGTATGACACAGAATTCTCCTGAGTAATTGGTAGAGTACTACGTCTGGTGAAGTATTTTGATACTTTGTTTTTTTGTTTGTTTGTTTTTTTTTTGTTTTTTTTTGTAGCAGAAGTGGTAAGGTTGAGCTCCTATTTTATTTATAGCCCCTGCCAAATGACATAGGGCATGTTTTTTATAAAACCTGGCATTATGATGCTTCTAAATGTTCTTGATGCAATACTCTGTTCTTAATTTAATCATGCATACCTCTGCATGACGTTCTGCTTCAACATCGTGGCACTGTGCTCCGCTTGTTCCAGGTCCCAGCTCGCTTTTACTTGTGTCTTGCAGTAAAGAAGAATGAGGTATTTCTTGCGAAGGTAGTACTACCTCATCTTCATCATGTGGATATTGTTGCTTATTTGTTGCTGTGAGAGGCTGTGAAAGTCTTTTTATATTTTGCGCAAATCCAAGACAACCATCTTTTACAACGCAGATTGCCTCACACCCAACTAGGATATGATCAACTTCGTCGCTTTCTGCCTCTTCATTTTCCTCGTTGAATTCTTTTTTCTCTTCGATTAATTCCTCCCTCAATTCTCTTCCTTCGCCTACATATTTTTCTTTTATATATCCTCCTTTTTCTTCGATGTTCTTGCAAACTTTATCCTTCTCTATTTTGTCTATGTCAGCAATAATTTATTTGTTTCTCAGTATGTTGTGTAAGCAAGTCGTTGTAATCGTGCAGCAGCTCGTCTGAATCGTCACTTGGTAGAACCGGAGGCCGTGTATTAGAGTCGACGCCATCCTCTTTTGAGATTAACTGAAAAGTGAAGACAAGAAAAACATTTTTGTCAAAATTCAAACTAAATGCTCTTACTGTGTTATGAAGAAAAAAGAAACATGTTGATGACCTGCTTATATTTGTGTGTGTGATTGTTTGTGATAAAATCGGATCGTTTAGCAATTACAAGGGCTTTTGTTGCTTAGGTTGCTTACCTTTTCACTTTCTCCTTGTTCGCTTTCATTGTAAGGTATTAGTAGAAGATTTTCAATGGAAGGAGAGTCGGGCTGAAAATTGTAAAACGAATAATTAGACGGACCGCGAAATTGTATTTTGTTTTGCTGGCTATTGTTGCTTATTGATGCGCAAAAGACTATATCTTTAAGAAAATGTGTTTTGTAAACACGAATTACTTGCTTGCTTGTTTGCTTGTTCGCTCGCTCGCGCACTCGGTTGTTTGCTTGCTTGAATTTCCAAATTCACAGGTCGTTTCATACCATGTCCATATCTTGTGGTTGTGAGTTGTTGTCATCAATACAATCTCTTGTCTTTTTTAAATAACCCATTCTCTGGCTGATTGTCCCACGATACTTAAAAACAACAGCCATGAATATAGCAATAAAAACTAATGGAATAGCCGAGGACAGAATGACGGCAACGAGCTTGGTGTCACCTGATGCCAGAACTAAACAAAAACAGAGACAATAAAGTAAACAAAACATACTAATCAGAAGAAAAACCTATCATATGAATAATAAAGGTACAAACAGTTGAAAAATTATCAAAAAAGATAATTGATACTGTAAAATAGTGTCTTTGTACAAAGGGTCAACAAATAAACATTTTCCCGCCCTTTTTAGCAGCGCGCGCGCGCGTCCAAATTGACTATTTATTGAGTTTTCCAATTTATTGTTTCAATGCATGAACAAATTTGACTATTAACTATATTTAACACATCATACCACAAAAAAAAACATAATTTATTTTTCAACAAAGTATATAGAATAACGAAAGCGATGAATACCAACTTTGGAATTTCTGTAAACATAAACATCATATTTACCCAAGCAACTTGGTTTACCAGGACACAAAGTTGTGGACACTTGATAACCATTCTTTCCTCCTATAACCACGTTATTTATCAAAGGATAAACAAGTACTTTTTCCGCTTTAGCGCCATAACAGTTTATCTCCAACACGCTCCAGTCTGCTTCGTCTTTCTCAACGGCAACTTTGCAGTTAATAAAATTGAGTATTTTTGGTTGAAGATGAGTAGCGTATTGAACAGAGAATCCATCTAGTTTATACGTGGTATCCAGGAGGGAGGGGGTGACTCTATTGTATGCAAATGAGCCGCTCTCCAGACTCATCGCTACCACCAACAAATCAACGCTACGCTTGACTGGCTTCTAATAAATTATCGTGTAGTCGCCATCGTCGCTCAGCTTTACCTTTACAAAAAAGCTAAAAAATGAGGTCAAGGAAGCTATTGTGGTTTAATTTATTGTGATTTTGTCTCTTTTGTATATTCTAGTGTTAGTAGAGTGCAATTATTTTCCGATTCAAACTATTTCTTGTGATTTTTAGTCTGTTTTACTTTCGCGGGACGTTCTCGGGATCAAAAGTTTTTGTTCGGGACGCGCAAAATGTCTTCAGAAATACTTTATTTTCTCTAACAAAAACTAAACAGATATACTTCTAAATAGGAGGTTTTATAAAGCATTTCCTAAGCTTTCATTTGATGTATATTTTACCTACTGACATGGTCTCGTACTTCTCATCAATCCTTTTATTTGCGGTTAGTTCATTTTCAGACCACTTAACATGTTTACCTCACTCAATTCTTTATCGATATTTCCTCCCCATAGTAATTTTAGTTTTATTCTTATTGACGCTGTTGCATTATTTGCTTTGTATTATTTTTGAGTCAAAGAACTACAAAAAGTTAACATGCAATATAATGAAAAATTTGAGGGAAAAATGTTAACGGTATGTTTATGTATATGATTATGGAGGACCTTTGTATATAGTAAACAAAGTAATGCAAACTGTTAAAACATTCTCCTTTGGATGAGTTTTTACTATATTTATCATTCTTAATACACTAAATACGGAAAGGGTCATAATTATGCATATATGTCTTTCAAATGAGTCAGTCATTGGTCATTATTTACATTTGTAAGCTTCTATGATGTAGTTTGTCCCACTTGTGTTTGTAAATCGCTATAGTGCTGTAGCTTTGATAACATTTTTTATAGACATTTGGACTACAAGTATGAACAAAGAGGTCCATAATTATTTATAGTTGTTTAAACTTCACAATTTATAGTACATGAATAAATGTCAAAAAATGATTTAAAATAATTCACATTTTAGTGATTAGCCTGTGCAAACATATCTTTTTGCTGGTATTGACTGCTGAGGTTATATCGTATCTTATGTTTAAAAAGATTGATGAGACGAACCAAGCGACCAACGCCATCCAAATTTAACAATCAGATAGATAAACATATTAGCTATAAAACCTCCTATTTTGAACGAACAAAACCACTGTGTTCCATTGTAAGGATCATTTGCTTGTGCAAAATTGTGTCGTCAGATCGACGGCCGACATAAATATTCAAGCACAAGAAATTACTTTTAGCAACGTTTTATGTGTTATCCAAACAAAAAACATTAAATACGCCATTACCAGTATGTGCTTTAATAGTTTCGAGATATGTTTCATCCAAAACTGTAAAGAAAGTGTAGTAAATCGCAAAAATTGCAACAAAATATGGAAGCCTTCGTTGCCGCCATATGAAAAACTCAGTGAAGCGTGCGGTGGTAGCGATGAATAAATGTTGGTTGCCATGGGAGACACCCTCCCCCCCTGGTGGTATCCAAGATTAATGCATTTTTGTATTTATCTTTAAGTAGGACCGTGAATGTGAAAGCTCCTTGATGGTGAATGTCAGGAGCAATGCCTTTGATTGAACTCTGTTTGGAATCAACTGGATCTAGATAGAATTGGTATGAAAGAATATTGTAAGTTCAATTAGATTATACCAACTAATGATAAACACAAGAGACATTTTACACTGAAAAAAAGTATTTTTTGTACATCACATTCATTAGGAGGAAGGGCGTAGAGAGCGAACACTAAAAGTGAGCAACATAAAAACCATTAAACAAGGCTTTATTATTGTGTCTTTTTTAAATAGTGCTGCTTATTGCTAAATAGTTAAAACGATAGCAGCTTCTTATCGTTCAAATGTTTGCAAATTTATCTGGAGGAACTTCTCTTCTATGAAGCCAAAAAGGTTGACATAAAGCACATATAAACACAAAACTAAAACACAAAACATAAAAGACAAAAACAAACACCCTGCGTACGCTGCCTATTTTGTTAATGTTGAAATAAAACGTAAAACATGCATACTACCAACTTACACTGCACCTTGACCTTTATCGGAGACCATTCCACGATCCTGTTGTTCAGCGTTACTCCAACACGCAACAGAGTTTGCGCAGGAAACTCTGATAGATAACACGTGACAGTTGAATTCACGCACACGCCTTGCTGAGTGCGTTTCGTTCCGTTTTGAGATTGAAATCTAACTAAGAATGTCATCCACTTCTCACATGTGATACCACTAATTAAAATACTGATCTGCTGCGAAGGAAAAGCCGTCATTGGTGACACGCTGTTCACCTTGAAAGGTCCTAAAACAAAGAGAGACAAATACATGGCAATACATGATTTAATAATATTGGATGGACGGACTACATTAATAGGAGATGATGATGATTTTGCTGATGATGATTAAGATGACCATCAGAATGATGACGATGATGATGGTGCCGAACGATGAAGGTAGTGATCATGATGGAGATGCAGATTATGATAATGATGATGATGATGATAGTCATGTGTATGGTAGCGTTTAGACCGTGATGGTCTCCCTTCTTAACAGCCTGTTACTTCAAGCTAGATAGAAGACAACTTACCATGAAATCGTAATGGTGTCTTTGCCTTGTATAATGTGCCGTCAATATCCAGGTGCAAGGCTACTTTTTCAATATTCCTCATCGGTGGTGTATTACAAACAACGAGATTACTTTTCACTATCTTTGCAGACATAGAGATCTCGTTGAAGCGACATTGAATGGTTGAGTTGGGGTTCAACTGGTCAGCAGTAGATATCGATAGTTTGGTAATAGCCCGCAATGGTACGATTGATGGATTGAAGGTTTCTATGGTAATGGCACTGTTTACTGTAATCATAGAAAGCACTTTTAACAGTCGTTTATTCTGGGCGTATTGACAGCATTAATAAAAACTACTTAATATTTGCCTGAACGTGTTTGAGAGATGTCCGGAAAAACTATACATTCACTGTTGCATTAAATACTAAGTTCTGTATAGTTATAATATAATCATTATTATGTAACAATATTATCTATCAAATCGCCGAGTCGATCTCATGCACCCGGCCGCGTCAATTCCAAACAATTATTAACATTCTCTTATTAATATACCGGGTCACGATGAACACGAAAAATCAAATCCGTGAATTAAATCCAGTTTTTGAATTTTTAAAACGTTCATTAGTTTTACATTAATTTTATCTTACACATATTAAAATATGAGCATACTAGAGTGCAAACACTAGAAGTGTGCAACAATTGTCATTATTTAGTAGTAAATAGCACTAATCAAACAATAAAGAACAATAGAATTAGCATAAAATAACACTATCTAGTGGTATTTATTTTGCACACTTTTAGTGCGTGCACTCTATAAGCAGGAAATTGTAAAATATGATACATAACATAACAATACTTGTCATACTTCATCCCGAGACTTTACCTGACGATCCCCACAATAAATCAATGAATATACCAACAGCAATAGTCCTGAGAAGTGCCATTGTTCCCTGTAAAATTGTAGTGTGCATCGATAGACGTTATACAGTTAGAACATGACTCACTGCATAATCTTTCATGCGAGGTTATACATCGTTTGGGGATTTCCTCCTTGACAGTTTTATCGTTGATGATTTACTAAGGATTTTCGAGGGGGGTAGGGTCTCTCAGTGAGTTGTTATATTTCAGAGTGATTTCCCAGATGTCTACTTTAATTTAATTCAATTATCTCGATACTTAAATTTATATGATTTTAATATAAATACTTTTTTTAATATTCAAGAAACAAATTCCTGTGAATCATAACTGATTTGGACTGGTTTGGGTTTCCTGTGCCATGGTGGGCGTGTGGCCATCATTCTACGTGAGCCCCCTACTAATAAAATAAACAATAACCAAAAAGAAATATCTAACTCTGTAGGACCAACTCTGTAACCTGCTCAGAGCAAAGTCATGAACCAGCGGTTGTGCTCTTATTCTAAAATGCCGGTAAAATAAAGTCTCGACTACTTGGATAAAGGCTATTAGGGTAATTCAGGATGAAGGTCTTGATATGTTTCTTGGTAAGCAATTTTTCAAAATTTGTATTGTTATATTGATAGATGTGCCGTGGCAGGACAGGCCACGGCTGTAATACTGTATTGTCCAAGTTATTTGGAAATATATACCAAAGGACAATGCATAAATATCATGATAAACAGTAATCATGGAGAGCTATGTGTATATATAAATTATTATTTCATTCAAAATTAAGATGAGATGTTATAAATTTATCAGACATATATAGCGAGTGGAATATGTCTTTATTTAATGTTTCATCCAAATGTTTTAGCGTATATCTGCCATTTAATAATGTTGATCAGAATACAAAATGATCAAAATTTATTTATTTGAATTTTATATTTAATCATGGAATCATGGAATCAAAATCGGTATTGAAAACTTGCGATCATTTTGAGTATTTATTGTTGATTTGCTATAAGATAATAGTTTTATTAGAGATTACCGTTTGGTGCATTTGAATACAAAGGTATAAAACGAGCAAACAATTTTGAGCACCAACAGCAAAATAAGTAAATGACTATTAGAGGAATTTCTTTTGTTCGTGGTCCAAATACAGTAGTATCATTTTCTCTACTAAAAGATCAGAATGAGCCCAAATAACCTATATGCACATAAAACGATAACAGTCATGTCACTATCATCAATAGCTTGGTCAAAATATGAGAAATTTTAAACTTTCCGCAAGAGAACGTTTGATCATGATTTTATGTGAACTACAACCACACATTCTAGCCCCCTTGCATATCTGTCACTTGTCACGCAAAAGTGGAGCACAGCGTTGTGTGACACATGTGACGCATGCGAGGAAGAGTCACAGCCAGGGCGTTCGAGGGCTAATGTGCGATGCGTTATAGCTAATAAAATAAATCTGTGATTTGTAAAATAAAATTATGTTGAGTAAAACGTGAATTCCATATTCACCATGAAAATAGATTCTCTTTTTTCAAACACTCGTGATTCGTGAATGAAAATACGCAAAGTTGTGAAACAAGCAAATGAGCTATCGGTTTCATGACCATCCGTACAATTTTGCATTGTTTTACCAACAATTCAGTTTCTTTTCTGCAGAGTGTAGAGAGACACCTAAATGGAATGTGTAGCGGAAAACGGAAAAAAATGTATGTCTGAAATCTGATGTGTGAATTTCTATCATTTAAATGAGTAAAACGAATCGTAATGCCAATAGCCTCAGTATCAGAAAATATTTGATTAGATGTTATCATTATTTTAAGCCTCTTTGTTTAGGGTGCACGCCACATAAGTGTGAAATAATTCTTAATTATTTAGCGCCAGATAAGATTTAGTGATACGCTAAGCTTGGTTTCCATATAATCGAAAACGATCGAGAACGGTCGCAAATGACAGAAAGAAAAAGAAAAATTTCGATTTTTGGGAAAACCAATTTTTTTCTTTCCTACGTCTGTTTTTGAACGATTTCGATCAGTTCGATCGCGATCATATATGATCGAAAACGGTCCTAGGATCGAAAAACGTTGGTTTCCCTATAATCGAATTTCTTGTTTCGATCGCTTGCGACCGTTCTCGATCGTTCTCGATTATATGGAAACCAGCCCTAAGAATTCACCGAGGCATAAACAAAAAAAGCTTTTATTTCAATTGCATTGTGGTGTTGTGTTTATTCCTCCAGTCGGTGAATGTTTAGTTAGTACATAATCTTATCTAGCACTTAACAGTTAAGAATTGTTTCACTCTAATGTGGTGTGCACTCTACTGTGTGCATTCCTATCTCTAATAACTAACTGATTCCATTTTATCATATTCAAGATTGTTGCCACATTTGGGCAGGCATCCCGACATTCAAACCGTCTGACTTCAATCGACGAATTTCAAGAGAATGTGCGAAACGCTACCAATATAACCCTGGCCCATATATCACCCATGGGACAAGGCCATTACCAAGCTTATGCAGTATTAGCAACACTAAATGTATCATGGCATTTCTATTGGCCAATGATTGCTGATGGAGTTATTAAGCTGCAAACCAGCCAATCATATTCATTACCAGACTTTGAGACTTTTAGAAAACATCTATGTGGTCAATTTGGAGTCTCTTCAACCTTTCCGTTACTTAACCGAGCGGGGATTGGAAACTACGGGTTTTCCCTGAGTCATTTGGAATTTCAGTTCGATGGAACTTCGATAAGTCAAGTTCTTCTTGTGCTCAATATTCCTGGCTGGAATATATTAAGGCTATTTCATCTCAAACAACTCAACCCTCAATTGCTCATAGTTATGGATACAGAAACAAAGTCATTGTTAGTCAAGGCGATTGGTAGCGTAATTGGACTCAATCCAGATCATACAAACCATTACGTATTACCACTGAACTTTTATCTGCCCTACAATAACAACGCTCATATGAAGATTACTGCACAAAATCGCTCTATAGTTCCATTTGCCCACCTAAAGAAGTTTTTCACGAATTCGTTAAACCTGAAGATTCCATCTTTAGCGGGTAGAATTTTGAATATAATGGTGATTGAAAAACTAGAAATGTCACTTGCACCAGGAATGTTAAAAGTTTCCAGTTTCAATTTAAAAACATCCTCAGTTGGCCAGTGGAATATTGGAAACTTTTCTTTGTGTAATGTAACTTTAGATATCCACCAATCACGAGTTGAGTTTTGGAGTCACGTGTCATTAAGTGATCTTAATTTACCATTAAGCGTACCACAGAATTCCTTACAACCAAGTAATATTCTGGTACTTGCAAAACCATCCGAAGTCGAAGATCTCAAACAAACCGTATATGATTTGCTGAACCTTACCTTAGTGGGAACTAAAGTGTCTCTCCCTAAGTTCTCAACCATTAATATTTTCCAATCCAAAACGAAAGTCAAATTGCTAAATTTTACAATCAAAATTAATGAAGCATCTTCCAATCTCGTAGACATATCTTTAATAACAGAACTCCCGAGAACGTGGGAAGGCGTTGGGAATTCTCATCTAGTTTCACTTCAAAACGCAAGCTTCAATTTGGCGTTAAATTCTCTTCGCGGTCTTCCTGTGGTGAAAGCTTTGATTTATGGAGCAGTTGAGATTGGAAATCCGCCATTTTTGGAGCATCTTTTTCACATGGAAATACCACATGATACTCAAACGATATCTATCAACCTTCAACCAGGCAAAATATTTGCAGTAAATTTTGATGATATTTGCAAGATCGGAGTTTTCTTTGAGCTTCCTAATGTCGTAAAAGAGATTCTTAACGGAGCAAAAGTATCTCTAAGTGGGCTTTCGCTAGATTTACCATCAAATAACAACACATCTCTGCGAATCACCGCGTTCAGTTTGAATTCGTATCAGGTCTGGCAGTTAAAATTCATGAGTCTAAAACAATTTTCATTGCGATATAAAGATTTGCAATATGTAATTTCCGGTCAACTTGAGTTTCTAGATTTAAAATTCCAAGCATCTATTGCTCTACCAACAGACCAGGATCCTACAATAACTGCACAAAGCTCGTTAAAACGTTTCGCTCTTGAGCCATTCTGCTCGAGGTTATCACGATATTTCAATAACAAGAAGAATGGCTTAGACCTTGCTGGTGTGGGGCTGGCAAGTATTGAAAACTTTGAAATCAAATCAATCAACGTTACCCTTTCAAAAGACCTTCGCAGCACCAGGATAGTTAGAATTGAAGTCATCTATTCCAAATACACTTGGACACTTTTCAAGAAATATTTTGATGTCAAAAGCGTAACAAGTGTTATTCATATCAATATCAGAAACTCGGTTTCTATGGAGATTAGAGGAGACATAGATCTTCTTGCAGGACACCTCAAGATACCTTTTTCGATGGGAGTGCCAGCTTTAAACAACACGGAAATCAACATCCAGGCTTTTTCGTCCGGTGCAGAAACCATGGCCAGATCGTGTCAAGATCTGAACATACTTTTCCAAACGTTGACAGTCGCAAAATTTCCGGTAGCTCTTTGTGACTTCCTTCAAGAGATTCGTGTGTTTGACTTTGATGTATCGTTCTCGAAGGATGCATCCCAAATGGAACATGTAACTTTTTTGGGTCAAAGTGCTGTACCTTGGGATCTAGGAGCACGTGGAGTGCTCTTGCTTCACAACGTTAACATATCAGTCACGCAATCGTCCTACAAAGTGTATGCATCAGCAAAAATTGGAGGTGTGAATATTGATCTTCACTTTCTAGACAAAAACGTCCAAAGCCCTAGATTTCAACTGGTGAATCCTATCACAGGTTCTAATCTTTCAGAGTTCATGGATAAGTTTTATAAGCAACTGCTACCAGATGTTCTAGATATTCCCAATGGTAATGCAATGGCTCTTGATAATGCAGAGTACAAAATTCAGAAATTTGATGTTTGTTTGTCAACGGACCTTCATTCATTAACTGGGTTTGAAATGGACGTCTTGATAACTCGTAACTGGGAGTTCATTTCATTTTATTTCGGTCTAAAAAATCCGCAATTCAAGCTTAGGGCAACTTTAGACTTCTATACCGATCATGCCATTTCAGTAACGGGAATTATGGATCTCCGTCTTAAAACCGGCCAAATAATCGAAGTCCCTTTGTTGTCCACTATTCCGAGTTTTCCATCCACAGTGGTAACATTAAAACTAATGCGCCCTATAAACATCAACATGTCTGATATAATGTACATACCGATAGTCTCGAAAACAATCACTGAGGATTTGATCAATCCTGTTTCAGAACTAATCGGGCCTGTAACTGTTAATGAATTTTCTGCCGATTTTGAACGTGCTGTAAATTCTTCAAAAGTTAAAGCTTTGTATATCTCCTCAACAGCTCATCATATCTGGCGCATCAACTCACTACCTATTCAATTTCACAACTTAACAATGAAGATTTGGTATTCACCAATGAACAAACATGCTTTACTATCGGGTGTCACGGTGCTGAAGAGCTTTCCTGTGTATTTTGAAATGCCCCTTCCTGCACAGACAGGCAAAGTGCAAATTAAGCTAAAGTTTAAAGGCATTACGGATTCAGATAGTTTAGATTTCACTTTGGCGGATCTTGGTGGTCAACTTGTTCCAAATTTTGATTTCTCAACTGTTTTTCCTGACGATTTTTTTGGCTTTGGGATGCAAGTTAGAGCTTTTCAGATTCGACTACAAACCCCATTAACTAGTATAAACCCTACTTCTGGCTTTAGCACCGAGATGTATTTTGCCAAAGGTGTAGAGCTGCTGAAAGGGTGGTTGAGCATAAGTGATGTTACAATCAGACTAGACGCACATTATGATCAAACATTTTCATCCTCCGGCGAGCTAAGTTGTTTAGTTCAGTTTAGTTCGATCGAACATGTCTTGTCCATACGATCTTCAGTCACGTTCAGAACACCTTTAACAAGTGAATGGCTTTTAAGAATACAACCTGATTTTGGAACACAACTGACTTTAGCAAAGATATCGTCATTATTCTTAAAAGGAATCGATATCAAATCTCTCTTTCAATCGAAGATGGTGGCGAGAGTAGCAAACGTAAGACTCGCAGAGCTAGAAGTTGCATTTGTTCTTAAGCCTAAAGCGCATGTCAATAGAGTACGCTGTGTTCTAGAGACTGATTTGAATGATGTTTGGCTTCCTCTTGAGATCTCAATACAATCAGTACGACTGGAGATCGAAGTTATTTACCAATCCATTGAACCAACGCGTATAATCACACCAAGGGCACAAGTCGGGATCAACATAGGACAATCAACTATACAAACAGTTTTGTCGATCAGAAATAATCAATACTGCTTAGAGGCTCACAACGCTGGATTCCGACCTCTGACAATATTCGACCTGGCAAAGATTGTCGGAGGTCCAGAGCTACTTCGTATTATACCGAAGCCTTTTATGAGATTTAAAGAAACGTCTTTTAACCGCCTTGAAATGACGTTTTCTAAAAGTTTCAAACTACAGGACATTTTCATAATACTCGATCTGCATGGTTTTGATGTTGGGTTCAATATCCCTCTTCTTGGTGCTGATCGTGTTCTTCATGCACAACTCATAGTCTCTACTTTGGAGATTTCACGTCGTTTGGACCATCCTTGGATATTCAAAGCACATCTTCAAGCAACGCTAAGTGGCTTTGCTGGTGATATAGATGCGCATTTGAAAAATCTTGACGGCGTGTTAACCCTCTCACCAGGTACTGCACCAACTCTTAAAATCAATCGCCAACTTTTAGATATCAACATAAAAACAACCATTGCTGGTACAGAGCTAAAGCTAGCTATCCAAATTATCAATCCTACGTTGATTTACCAGCCTGATGGCACTCCAGAAATTAGCGTGGATTTAGAAGTGGAAGGCTTCAAAGGGCTCAATGTTTTTCTTCCTTTCAGTCTATTTGAAGATAAACTTACTATGATATTAAAGATAGCTCCGAAGTTGCAAAAGAGTGCTCTTGGAATACAGCTTACTACTTTGCCTATACGTAAAACTATACTACCTTGTGATGACGTAGGTCTTGGGGAATACAAATGTGACTTCACATGGCTCTGCTACCCAGATTCATATGTGTACGTAAAATCTCCTTACTTATCATATACAACACTAGGATTTGAGTTCAACATTGACGTCAGAGGTCTTGAGAAACTTTGCATTCCAACATCTCCTACATTTCTTAGAGACTTCATCGAGAAGATTCCTTTGTTGAGAAAGATTTTCAAAAAGAACATTCCAATATGGCCACCTCCTGACATCAAGAAGATTCTTAGAAAGTTTGGCTTCAATATTGATAATCTTCCTCGAGGAATGGATCGGTTTCTCGAACCAGTTTTCCCAAAACGTATTATTGCATCAGCAACAGTAATGCACGGAGGACCACTAAGTATGTCAATCAAAACGGAAGGAGAAGCCCTTAAGATATGCAACATATTAAGCTTCCCACATATGACCGGTATTATTCTTCGTGAATTTACTATTGGAATGACTTACGGGACTCCATTTCTTATAATTGATGCTGAGGTGTATATATGGAATCTGTTGTTTCTGATGCCTTTGTCACATCTTCCAAAGAACAATCCACTCATTATTGATGCCCAAGATTTGGAAACCCACTTTATTTGTAAAGATTGCTTTTTTATAATTCTCGGTTCTATACCAGTGCCAATCTTTGCTTCTCCGTTATACATTCGCTATACTACCATAACAGATGCTAACGTTCAGGTAACTCTCTATCACAAACGTCCAGGTTTGAATGAACTCGGCAGTGTTGCAACGTTTTTGTCTGGACTTGTGAAATTCTTCACCCAAGGTGATTACCTTCTATCGATGAGAGATTTTGGAAGGTACAACAGCAGTAAGGATTTTTTAGTTATTCGTTTCAGTCACAACAATCTTGATACATTCCTTCAACTTCCAAAAGTCATAGGAAAGATACAATTAAAATTAAATGTTGAGAAGATTGATGGCAAACGCTTTCTAATTGGATTTATGAACTTTTTCAAAACACTTGATGCACAATGGATCCTCTACAGTATCCCTCTACAATACAGAATTCAGCAAGCTGACTCAGACATTGGTGGCTTTCCCTTAAAACTAATATCATTTGCAGCGTCCACACCAGACGAGTTAAAGCAAAATACGACGCTTTGGAAGTATCCGGTGCGTGGTTCTGGAAATACCACGATGTTGATAGCAGCATTAAATTCCTCGTTTGCTTCTTTAGATTTGCAACTAAAAGCCATAAGTTTGATTAATTCTGACCTTAACTTCACACTGTCTGTAGGTGCTACTGGACTTGTTCGAATAGAACTTGGAGCAAGGTCGTATATCAATCTCAAAGATATGTCGAACCCATTAATGTTCCGTGCTGGGTGTATTTTGTACTTAGTCAACAGCAAACTTCTCAGCGGCGAAGCCTTAGTGTCTGATAGAGGAATAACCATTAAGGGTGCGCTGGACTTTCACTTCTACGAACTACTGAAAGTGCAAGGGAAAGCGGAAGCACGTTTCTTACTCGGTGAGTTTCTCCTGTCGAGCAAAGTTGGTTTGGTATTATTGGGTACGAGGCTTACTGATGGCTACCTTAGAATTCGTAGCAGTCTTTTATTCAGTGAAGTGAAGGCAACCTCCTCGTTTATGGGCTCTCAATTAACAATATATCTGTTGAGAAACATTACTTCGTTGAGAATGGATGCAACTGCTCTGATTGATATTGGTGTTGATATAAATCTTGGCGATATTAAAGTTTTTGGTGTCGACCTCGGTAATTTCCAGCTGAGTACTGGGATTCTTGTGGACCTGAAAATATCATTTCCAGGTAAAAGTCATCTTAATGCCACATTTTACTTCCAGGAAGAGCAATACTCGACTCCTACTCTGGAATTTGACACCAGTGATGTACGTCCAGATAAAATCACAAAGATGGCAAAGCGTCTGGTTGAAAGTTCCGCTGTGAAAGCTATCATAGAAAGATTTAAAAAGTATCCTAAGAAATACCTTGAGGCTTTGGTAAAAGGGGTATTACGTGTTGGAAAAGAAGTTGCAAAGGCTATAAAAGCCTTTCTTAAGGCTGGTCTAAATTTAACTAAAAATGTTGCAAAAGAGATTGGAATGTTTTTGAATGAATTTTCCGAGCATTTGAAACGCTTGTCAGAAAAAGCTGCTTATGGCAAAGGGCTCGTTGCAAAAGCAGCTAAAGCTGCTCGTGAGCTGGCAAAACGAGCTTTAAACGCTGCTATACTGGCTTTGAAAAATGCAGACCTGTTAGTGGAGAAAGTGAGTCGCGAATTTAAACTTGCTTTAGAAGATTTCAAAAACGCTTTGAGTCACAGACTCAGACTGGACAGTTTAGTGAAACAGATGAAGCTGGTCATCAGTGCCATTGGTAAGGCGATATTGAAACTAATAAAAATCATCATTGAAATTGCAAAGCAGATTTTAGACGAGATAGCAAAAGGAATTCGAAGTGCGGCAGGTAAAATCGTAAAGTTTATAGGAGGCATTGGAAAGCGTTCAATCTACCGAAGAAGCATCCTAGAAGGAAGGAAGAGATACTACGAAAGAAAGAAGCGTGAACTACAGATAAAACAAAGTAATATGAAAACTAAAATGCGGTCTTTCCAAAGAGATCTACAACACGCGCAGTCAATGGAAAATGTGAAAAAAGCAAAAAGAGACTTCGTTCAACGCAAACTCAAAGCAGCGGATGTAAGCCTTGGCAAGGCCATTAAAGATAAAGTTGATAAGTACGATGTAGTGGTAGATATTGATAATAAAGGTAAATGTATCACTGGTGAGAATGATTGTCATCCTGAAGCTAAATGTCTCCGTACTGGACAATCCTATCGTTGTATATGTAGAAAAGGTTGGAAAGGTAACGGAAAAAACTGCGAGCAGCCCATAACCCAAGTGACGTTAATTACAGACGATGCAGTAGCTGTAGGTGAAATTGCAACATTTGCTGCATTTATCCAAGGTGGAACTGATGTTGAATATAAATTTTCCTTTAATGATACATATAGTAATTCATCTTATCAATATCACGCATTCAACTCAACTGGGATTTACAAAGTTAAAGTATTGGCGAGAAACCCAGTTAGCAGTTCTATTGCAGAAGTTGAAATCATTGTTCAAGAGCCTGTTTTGAATATAACATTAAAAGTAACTGGTGATAGACGAGCGTGTAGACCCCTCGGGTTTGTTGCTTCTGCAAAAGGTTCTAACGTTACGTTTGACTTTAACTTTGGAGATGACAACATACTAAGAAATGTGTCGCACAAAGTCTTCCATCGTTATAACAAATCTGGCACATATTCCGTTATTGTAAGTGGACGAAATTTAGTCAGCGCAGTAAATAAGACTTTTGTAGTTACTATTCAAAACACCCCTTGCGACAGGATCTATTGTGATATTGAACTTCTTGAGTCTAAAGGACGGTCTCTGGAAAATGTTGTGCGTGCAGCTTGGGAACTCGCAAAGGCATCAAAGATAAACCTGTCATATTCTGAGCCTAGTGTATGGAAAGGTATGGAAGTGGAAGATTCTATACTATTTCAAAACAAAAATTCAAACACAGGAAAGGTTAATCCAAAGAGAATTTATAATATCAATGGCCAGGGTGTTGACATTACATTTGTGTATGCTTCAATTGTCGCATCATTAGCTTGGAATATAAAGGCGAATAGCAGCAGTACAACACGTGGTATTGTGAAGACTTCAGTGGAAGATATGTTGGTAGGGGCTCTATCAGCAACAGACTCAGACGTTATAAACACATGGAAACTAGACCGAAAATCCTTATGTGGTCAAAGACTATTAAATCCGGTTCGTCTTAGAGGTATTATTGATGGATATATACTTGGCTCATTTACAGCATCTGATACTACCTGGCAGCTATCTGATCTGATCTATAGTTACTACTGTTCAAAGGTTAACAACACCAAGGCAGTCCATGCTAATGACAGATATTTGGAATTTTTCGACTTAGTCCGGAAGAGATATCCTTACGTGAATGGATCGTTTTATGATTATATGAGGCATTTACTCTCAACGGCTAATCTTAATGACCAGGATTATTCTTTAAGTAAAAATGTCTGCTTCGTTGACTTTGGGCGTTACATATCTCAAAACCTGAATATGTCAGACAATCGATTTGCGCAGGAAGACTTATGTTCCTCCTGGGCGAGTTGTGGCAGCTGCTTATCCGCTGGTACATCTGATGGCTGTATCTGGTGCGATAAAACATCAAAATGTGTTGCAAATCAACACAACTCTACTTGCAGCTCTCTTCATCGGAAAGAACGTCTTCCATGTGCTGACATTTGTAGCAGATTTTTAGACTGTAAAGAGTGCACAACTAGTTCTTCGTGTGGTTGGTGCGGTGATGCTTCTAAACATCCCTGCGTAGCGGGTGATGTCATTGGTCCGTTGGAACCTGGTATTTGCTCCAGTAAAACCTGGCACAAACATCAATGCAGTACTAATTGCCTTTCCAAATATGACAACAATTCCTTGGTGTGCAGTGGTCATGGGCAGTGCGTATCCGGGAAGTGTATATGTAAACTCGGCTACTATGAAAATGATTGTTCCAAAGAAGGTTGTGTTTACCGTGTTAACTTCCAAGACACTGCAGCTACAATTGCAGAAAGGTTTGACCTTTCAGAATCCGCGATTAAAAATGCAAGTAGCAATTATATTCGATTCTCAGCAAACGCTTTGATCACACTTCCTGTTGAAAACAACGAGGAATGCTTGAATTTTCCTGGGAAAAATAAGTTTGATTATAATTTCCCAAAACGTTTGCGTGGATCTAGAAATATGGTCAACAAAGACACTTACTGTGGGCTTTATGGCTCTATTTCAAACATCAAAGACAGCGTTCCGTGTAGACAACTTACAGAGAAACGTCAGTGTCAAAGATCGCGGATCTGTACTTGGAGCGCTGTTGATCCGTGCACAAGGAAAATTATTTATGGCTGCATTAGACTACGAAATGCTTCGCAGATACTAATTCCAGGAAATAGTTCTATTATATCTCCAATTTCTGGAAACATTTTAACTGGAATTGATTTTGCCATAGTATCAGGCTGGCCGAATTCCAAATGGCAGGGATTTCAAATAACAATATCACACATCAAACCAAGAAATATCAGCAGCATTCAAGCTGGCGATATATTGGGACTTGCAGATTTCCAAAGAAGTTTAGTATTACCCACATTCATTGAGGTATCAGTAAGTCACAATGGTATTTCTAAGAATCCTGAGGATTACCTTTACCCATGTGCAACTGGTTGTTCACATTACGATCTCGGTAATGGATTTTGTAATACTAACTGCAATGTATCTGAATGTGATTTTGATTATGGCGACTGCAAAAAGCAAAACCTCTTCCGACAGAATATTGACCTACCTGAGCAACTGAGACAGAATGTCATTACTGACCAAAGTTGGTCTATCTTGTTCAACCTTTATAAAATGACAAATGAAAATATCAGCGTTCTCAATGGACCAACTAGCATTTTTGGATTAGCAAAACGACTTGTGCACGACCTTAAAAAATCATCTTTGTCGACAAGCTTGATTTTTGATTCAAGTGCATACGAAGAAATTCTGGTTAAAGATTTTAAAATTCTTCAACAACAGAATAATTCAGATAATGAGCTTGTAATAGCAATTGCTGGAAAGCTTAGCAGTTTTAAAACCGAGGAAATATCTCCATACTTATCGCACGATGTGCAATCTTTCGATATCTTAGTTTCCCCATTTCTGGATCCTGGCTCTTTTACAAAGGCTTTGCAATACTTGCGTGAAATGAAACTATTGTCATATACTATCGTAAACACCAGCACTGAAGCAGCACCTTATTTTCACATTGAAATTGGGCAGCAGACTATTACGAAAACAAGTTTGGATATACCTCTTGAGCAGTCAGTCACATCAACATGTCACGCTTGCTCCGGTCACGGGGTTTGTAACACTCGAGGTGAATGTGTTTGTGACGATGACTACTATGGTATTGACTGCAAGACTAGTAAGTGCTTGAGCAACTGCTCGAGCCATGGGTCATGTATTGACAACGAGTGTGTCTGTGAGAAAGGTTGGGAAGGCAAAGCCTGCTCATCGTTAAGATTATGCTCTCCTCTGTGTCTAGAAATGTGGATCGGTGATGGCACCTGTGATCCTAGTTGTAACACTTTGCTCTGTGACTTTGATGGTAATGACTGTGCCAACAAGTGCGCGTGCCCTACATTATGGCTTGGTGATGGTGTTTGCGATCATGTATGTAACACTGAAGATTGCGACTATGACTATGGTGATTGCATCAACAATACTGATTGCAGCCCGGGATGTAGACTTGCAATGACTGGTGATGGGTTCTGTGATCGTGAGTGCAATGTAAACAGCTGTTCTTATGATGAAGGAGACTGTCAGTTAAACAGAACTTGTTCGTGTGATCTTTCAAAGCAAGGCAATGGATTGTGTGACATAGAATGCAACAGCACTGAGTGCATGTTTGATTTTGGAGATTGCATCGCAGACGGTCATGTTCACAAATTATGTTTCACAGATTCTTCTTGTATCCCATCAATGATTGGTAATGATTACTGCGACCTCGAATGCAATTCTTCAAGTTGCAACTATGACGGCAATGATTGTATAGAAAACATCACCAGTTCAATCCAAAGTCCTTGCAATCCTGGTTGCATATCCTCGTTTTTACAAGACGGCCATTGCGATTCAGTTTGTAATGTGAAGGCATGCAACTTCGACGGCGGTGATTGCAATGATACTATAATCGAAATGTGTAGTCCAGGCTGCCTAGTCAATATGACTGGTGATGGTACTTGCCAGGAAGACTGTCTGGTACCACAGTGTGGATATGATGGCTCGGACTGTGAGTGTTCGCCTGGATGTCCATATAACCTGATTGGAAATGGTATCTGTGAAATTGAATGTTTAACTTGGAAGTGTTCTTATGACCAACAAGATTGCGTTTGTTCCTCAGAAGAGTGTCCACCACAAATAAGAGGCGATGGTGTGTGCGATCCAAAGTGTAATACCGCTATATGTAACTATGATGGTGGTGATTGTCAATGCGCTCCTGGGTGCTCAGCAAGTTCAATAAACGATGGTTGGTGTGACGAGCAGTGTGACAACAAACAATGTAATTTCGATGGCCTAGATTGTGGTGGTTGCGATGATGAAAGACATCTAAATATATGTGACCTTAACGCTGAATGCATAACAGTTTCTAACGGATCGCAAGCATCTCTAGCGTGTCGATGCAAAAGCGATTTCCATGGCGATGGGTTTCGTTGCATTGAGAAAGGTAACTGCTTCAACGACAAAGGAATTTGTTCAGAGAACGCTTACTGTGCTAACATAAATGACACTTTTAGATGTTTTTGTAATGCCGGATTTACAGGCAACGGATTGTACTGTGAAAACGTCAATGAATGTTCTACGCATCTCAACAACTGCAGCATTGATGCTGTTTGTATTGATACTACCGGAAGCTACTCATGCTTATGCAAATCAGGATATACAGGCAATGGCAGCAATTGTCATGACATTGATGAATGCAACGATGAGAAACACGCACACGAATGCTGCAGCAATGAGAAATGCATTAATACGAATGGTGGATATTATTGTCAATGTGGAGAAGGATGGAGACGTCTAAATGATGTTACCGTCCTAAGATCTCCATCAAAATGTATGGTCTTATCAAATACTTCCATGTTAGTGAACAAAGATTGTGCTGATATCGATGAATGTTCAGAAGAATCAGACAATTGTTCTAGAATTAGCGGATATCGTAATGCTCAATGCTTCAATACCCGTGGAAGTTTTCAATGTACGTGCGACGATGGATGGGAAGGAGATGGCTGGTTTTGCAGCGACAAAGACGAATGTGATAATCCAACCGCTTGTGATGTGAATCAAATCTGTAAGAATACATTAGGCAGTTTTACCTGCCTCTGTAAAGAAGGTTGGGTTTTTAATGAGACTGGAGTAGAATGGTGTCAGGATATTAATGAATGTGCTCTTGGCATTGACAACTGTAGCGACTACGCCTCTTGTATCAACACCAACGGCAGTTATTCATGCGTCTGCCACGACGGCTTCGAAGACGTTGGACGATTATGTACGAGCTACAGCTGCACAAACCTATCGACTTTCCAAAATTTAACACTTGATACCCTCTTAGATAATTCAACTGATTTATACAATAAAATATGCACGTGTGTTGGTGAGTATAGCAATGCTGGAAGGCAGTGCGCTGATGTTAATGAATGTAGATGGGGGACATTCAATTGTCCACCTTCCACTCCAGTATGCATCAACACTTTAGGAAGCTATGAATGCCAGTGTGATTCCGTCGACAATTCAACCTGCCAGGAATTTAACCCTTGTCATCTGACCAACACAACATGCCATCCAAACAAAACGTGTGTGTCATCTGGTTTAGACTTTTACTGTGTGTGCCCAGTTGGGTTCATCGACGACCCCTTTGGTCCAGGATGTATTGACAGGAATGAGTGTCTTGACCAGGAACATTTCAGATGTCCAGATAATAGTATCTGTATGAATACCATTGGTTCATATGACTGTAAATGCCAGGAAGGTTACTATGAGAGTGGTGGGAATTGTTTTGAGATAAATGAATGTGATGGGACTCTAGTTAACCATGTACATGGTCGCCTAAAGGAATGCCAGCCTGGAATCTGCTCATCTGTTCAAACATGTCTGTATTCTCAAAGCTCGGGAATTGATTTGTCGAACTCAAGCCTTGTTTGTTCGTGCGACCAGTACAATTCTAAAGAACTTTCTTGTGTAGAGGCTTACCTATCCATTAAAATGAACAACAATAACCAAATTACAACGCTTTTGGAAATTCCTTGGCAAATGATGTTTAATGTTACAAGATTGAACTCAACAGACTATGTACCATCAATATTCAAGCATAATTGTTCCCAACCTGGCTCATCGTGTTTGAATATTCCTGGTTCATACAAGTGTCTATGTAATCCTGGTTTCAGAGGTGATGAAAATCAACGAAACTGTCACGATATAAATGAATGTCTACAAAATAATTTATGTCATCCCAACGCTATTTGCACCAACACTATTGGCTCTTATTTCTGTACGTGTAATACAGGTTTTACTGGTGACGGCGAGAAAATGTGCAACGACGTCAACGAATGCCATGGTAACAAGTACAAATGTCATGGCAACGCCACATGTCTTAACACAATAGGCAGCTACATGTGCAAATGTAATAGTGGTTTCTATGGCAATGGTTCCTTCTGTGAAGATGTTGACGAGTGTGTGGATAACACGCTGAACAAGTGTCACGCAAGAGCGGTGTGTACAAACGTAAGAGGCAGTTACAACTGTGAGTGTCAAGCAGGCTATGAGGGAGATGGTTTTAAATGCGTAGACATCAATGAATGCTTTAATTCTAGTATACTGTGCAGCAAGCATGCCACATGCTATAATCAACCAGGGACGTACTCCTGTACGTGTAACAGTGGGTGGACGGGCGATGGGCATAAATGCACCAACGTTAATGAATGTCATCTTGGTATACATACATGCATCGAAAACTCTTACTGTACAGACACTGAAGGCGGTTATAACTGCACCTGTAACGATGGTTGGTTTAGACAGTCGTTCGAGCCTTACGGACGTTGCCCGGGCTGCGATTCTAATAAACTGTGCTCTGGCCGCGGCCAATGCCTACGAGATGGATCGTGCAACTGCTTTTCTTTCTATGGAGGGAAGGATTGTTCTGTGTGTAATGCTGATGAGCGCTGTAATGGCCATGGGTTTTGTGATTTGAATGGCACGTGTTTTTGTGATTATGGATGGAATACAAGGCCTACTGATTGCAGTATCTGTGACTCTGACGAATTGTGTAGTGGCCTAGGGAAGTGTAATTATAATTTGAATTCTTATTTAAAGAATATTTGTTTCTGTCAAGAAGGTTACACTGGAAGCAACTGCAGTACAGGTAAGAGAGTTAATCATAACATATCATGATGTTATTGTATGCTACTATAGCAATACTTCATATGTTTGTAAGCAAACAAATTCTTATGCTAATGTGCCAACCAGAACTACAATGTTGTAATATTCTAATATGCTCTATTGAAATAACAGCTGAATCAATGTCAGGTTGGTACATGAATAACAAAGGCTTACGACAGCCGATGTATCACAATAAAGGTCAACTGATTATGAAGAGTATGTTGTGATCACTTGATGACTTGATATCGTTATGATGGTGATGATGATGATGATGATGATGATGATGATGATGTGTTATCGTATGTTACTAAACTTCAACCACTATTACGTTATAGTTTGTCCAGTGACTAATGCGAAAGTCTGCGGACAACATGGCTACTGCTCTAAGAATCATTCTAGTCCCTACCCATGCGACTGCCATCGCGGTTATCACTGGGACATCACTACATTAGATTGTATCGACATCAATGAATGCAATGAAGGCATGCATGACTGCGTATCACCAGCCATTTGCGTGAATACCATAGGATCTTATAGATGTAAATGCCCCTCGCTGATTGGATGGTCATTTGATGGCAGACGTTGCTATGATACAGACGAGTGTCAATATACTGGCGTCTGCAGTCAGCATAGTACGTGTCAGAACTACCCTGGGGGATATAGGTAGGATTCTACTTTGTTGTGTTTGATTGTTGCGCGTGAGCCATCATGGTCCCATTCATTTTTCAGGTGTAAGTGTGATAAAGGATGGCATGGAAGTGGGGACTATCCGGTGTGTATCGACATCAATGAATGTACAACCAACAACAACACATGCCCTGCTTTATCAAGTTCCTGTGTCAACACTATGGGCTCCTATCGCTGTCAATGCATTAAAGGATGGATAAACAATGGATCATATTCCTGCATTGATGTGGATGAGTGTCTTATCAACGATTCCTGTCCCGATAACTCCAGGTATGTCTTTGTTGATGTACGTACCACTTAATTTTGAGCTATAAAGATGGCTCATTGGGTTCGGGACTTCCTTCGATACGAAATGTCCCTCACTCAGCAACCAGTCTACTGAAACCCCTTTTAGCCATCTGCGTTTTCTAAAGTGATCGACGCTTTTTGCATTTGTTCAGTTGAAATTTGTCCGGAAATTCTGTTCTTCGTTTCTCCCATCTTCTTTGCCACAAGAGAGTATAAGATAAGAGGAAGGATGGCTGGTATTGAGCTGGTAAACATCATTTCACTCTATGGTTCTATTCTTGGAACCAACAACCTATTGAAATCATTCATTGGCATAATCGGTAGGCCGTAAATGCAATACCGACAAAAATATACCTAAAACAGTCTCTTACATTGTTATTTGTTCTGGAATAGAATTCTTGGGTTATACAACCACATGAGCAAGAATTCTTGCGGAATAAAGAACAAAGGTGTTGCCGTCATGTTGGATGAACAAACAGGAGAGACTGATGAGGAATGCTTTTTTATCGTTATCGAACATGGCGGCTATGGCGTAACCTCACAGCAATTACAAGCCCAGTAACTATTTTCTTGCATCTCTTGTTTGCCACGAATAGCTTCAGTGACTACGACCGAATTTCCCATATGTTGTATTGTAGGTGTGTGAACACAGAAGGGTCTTACAATTGCTATTGCAACCAAGGATACAGCCCATCGCCGCCAGTATCAGCAGGACAGTGCAGTGATGTTAATGAATGTGATCTTGACAGCTATTCCTGCCCAGTGAATACCCGATGTATCAATACACTGGGGAGCTATACATGTGCATAAAATTATATGTTTTTATTAGGTTTTGTTTATTTCGTTAAAAATAAACAACTTCTATTACACCGATTGTAAAGTCCCTATTTTCACAAGACTGCCTTGAAAAGTGCAATTTTTCACGATTTGCTGAATTTGCGCTTTTGTTTTTGTGTCAACGTGTCTTTTTTTCCTTACGCAAATTACTATAGACGCTATAAAGATTTCGTGTTCAACCGAGAAAGTTTGCGACAGCTTAAAATTGTGGAAACTCGTTATAAATGTATCTTCTAAATGGTTTTAACTAGCGACAAAAACGCAAGCGCAGACGCAAGAGCGAGTGATTTTCAAAGTAAATCCGTGAAAAAGTTCTTTGACTACTGATTAAACTAATATTTAAATAAAATTAATATCTGTACTGATATAAAATACGTGTTACTCTCGATTACTCTGAACCAATTGAACATGCGACCATATGAACTTTGTTATGAACAGTCCCCCCCCCCACCCTTCACAAAATCCTGGATCCGCGCCTGAATTCAGCCAAAAATTATTAGTTGACTTCAACAACAAACGTTCTCATCTTAGCACCTCATGCAGTCGGATTAAAATGAGTTTTTTTTTCTTGAAATGAGAAATTTCACATTTGCATGGAATTAGCACTGTCTGTTCAGACTGTTCAGTGCGCCAGACAGCACATGAATGACCACGTGAATGCTTTGCGGTCACGTTTCAAACCCAGGCCACATGGGCCAGCCCTGATAAAATCACGCATGCGTACCAGGCCCTTTTTGACATTTCGAAAACATGGCGGTAAAAGTCAAGGAGCTGCAACGATGTTGTTGTTCTTGTTAGTCTACTAAATAGCCTCTAGATGTCGTCGAAATGTAAGTTTTACATACCAAAAATATCAGTAACAATAATATTTAATGCTTTCTTAGATTTGTCGTCTTAATTTAGCTGAGATCTGTGCTGTTTTTTTGCGGTCGTAAACATATCAGTGCAGCCATGTTGACAAATATTGAAAAAACATGATTGTTTTCCGATTTAACCGTCATTTTTCTCCTAAATGATTTAGGATAACGCTATTGATACTCGAATCACAGAATCAAACAGACAGAAAAAATCTTTAATTTATGATGCTATATTAAAGCTTAAATTTGACAAGACGTTGACAACAAATTATTGCAACAAACTTTGTAAAACTGTCACAGGAAAAAAAAATATTTGAAAGCCAGACATGATTTTAGTTGTTTTTATTTGTGTTTTTTAAAAGTGCCTTTCAAAGAAAAACCAAACATGGATAAATTGCAATATATCCAGACCTGTATTTTTGTTAAAAAGATAACAACAACTAAAATCATGTCTGTTTTCAATGTGTGTTAGTATAAAGTTAAATCAGCTAGACCTTTTTTACATATATTTTTTTTCTGTAAAGTTTAATTCCTTATGCAGTTTCTGTTATATCTCTTGTTATAATATTTAAATGTTGGTTCGTTTAGTGTGGCAGCATCCTTATGTCAATGTCCTGAAGCACTTTGGTGTTGGGGAATGGAAAAAATGTACCAAAGAAGGCGATGTCAGTGCTTTGATGGTAAGAGTATTGTTTGATAATCATGTAAAAAGTGAGATTTATTTTTCTTTTTTTCATAGAAAAGTACCAGTTTCTGTAAATTTAAATTCATGTTTCCAACACAAAATGATAATAGATTTACCAAATGTTTAGTTACACAGAATTATGAATTAAAATGACCATTACAATAAGCTCCTTTACAACCATTTTCTACAATAATAATTAATATACATGTATATTAATAATATATTCTTATATTATAATAATTATTTTGAGTGTCGAATTGTGGTTTGATTGCAATTTTGGGCTCAGATCTTATCCAAGTTCACTTATATGTACACTTGTCCAAAAATAATAATATTAATAATAAATAACAAATAATCAAGCAATTGTTTGTATCTTTTCAACAGGACAAAAATGTCAAGGGTACAATCTACAGGATCAGTGGATCAATACCAGCAGGAAATTACATTCAATTTCCTCGCACCACATCACAGACCCTCGGTCTTACAGGACGGTACATGTACTTGACATTCAAACCAATTCCAACCAAGTACTTTGTTGTTCATGTTGACGTTGCTACACATGATGGTACTGCGGTTAGGATATCATTTTCTAACTTGTTCAAGGAGTTCAAGTCCACTTCTACTTGGCTACAGTTTCCATTTGTTTCTAATCCAGCACCAAGTTCAGTGGAGGCAAAGACAACGTCAGAAATACATGTTGAAAGTTAGTGATTCACTGAGATAGATTTTATAGTATAGAGGGAGGTTGCACAAAGGGTAGATACTGTTATCCACTGGATAAATCCAATGCAAATTCTATACAGTTGTAAAATATATATAAATGGGACACTGTATAATAGTGCTAATAGTGAAACTGACGTTAGTCCTTTGTCAGAGAAATACCATATTACTCCGACAAAGGACTAACGTCCAAAATGTAAGTTTTGCTATTATCAATATAAGGTGTCCAATTTACATGTATATATATTACAACTGTTTCTCTAGAAAGACCGAAGCAGTCCATTCTAGTATTTTACTAGTGTTTACCTTTTCAAATTCTATACAGTGGATCTTGATTTTTTAACATACTACTTTGTAAGTGCAGGTTTCCCTAGCGTAGAGTTCCACTCAAGAGATTCCATCTTTCTACTTCTAAAGGTTAATTCCTGTGTGAAGACAAAAATCTAACCTAAGGGAGAGGGGCAAGATGTTACAGTCTCAATTTCACAGGACACAGGAATCCTGAAAGAGGCTATAGTGATTTATTATAAACTAAGTTGGAATAGATCAAAATGACAATTGATTAACATAGGAGCTGCTGTTACTGTGTAAATCCAAAAATACATCAGAGAGTTAAGAAATTTCAGGAGTGTTAACTTACCTGATTAATTAATAGAATAAATTATTGCGATCATTATCCTCATTTATTGTCATAAATTTTATTGTTTTAAGGATAGAGTTCATTTTGTGCACTGTCTGCAAATTTCACATTAGTCAAATGGTTTGTTGAAATATTTATGTTTATCTTCTATTTTCCTCAATCGTAATTTTCAATATTTAATTCCAGATCTAGTTGGGACTGCTCCACAGTCTAGTCGATGGACTCTGCTAGTGCTAGACTTTCACTATATTCTATCTGCCTTTCTCAACCTGTCATTTGCATATGTCAAGAACATACGTGTGTGTGCCAACATGTTTTTAAAGGGATTGTTTACCAGTGATTTAGACTATCAACCTGGATTGAGTGCTGTGGAGGCAAGAAAGCTTGGTCTCTTAGCTGAAGGTACTGCAAGTTGTATACCAAAACTTGTTTACAAACAAACGAATTGTTATCTTTATAGATAAAGTTGTATGGGGTTGTATTTCCATTGACTTACCTACAAGATAACCTCCCTCACGTTGAGGAATGTTCAAGAAACTGACATTGCTCAACCATTGTAGTTCCCAGGTCCCCTTCATGTACACAGGGAGCACATATTTATTATTCTCTAATGTTAAGGGTCCTGATTACTTAAGCAAAAAGTCATCACGATTTTTTCTTAGAAAGATATTTTATAGAGAATTTATCAATTAATCGAAAAATGGATAGAAATCTATATGGTCCCGAGCCCGTTTTCTAGATAAAATTTTTTGAACAGAACCATGTTTTGACATTTTTGAAGAACAAATGACGAAAAATGCATTTTTCACAAAAAAAATTATTACTCAAAAACTAATAAAGCTATTGACGTAGTTTTTACAGGCAATCTCAACCAGATGGTATTTTGCACAAATATGGGAAAATAAATTATATATGTTTTAAAATTTTGTCAAAAATTTACAGTTTTGTTTTCGTCTTTGACTTAAAATCGCTTTGAAAAGTGAAATCCTGAACTACTTACTGTCGCGTGTAATGTTGAAAAGTCATCAGGATTTTTTCAAATCTTGTCAAAAGAAAGATTTTTACAAAATCTTTCAGAAAAAATTAAGAAAAATATAGAGTCCCGCGCAAAAAATGAGGGTTTTGGCTGGTTGAAGTATAGTTTTCGAAGGCTCCTTGTGTTATTCTTATGTTGTCTTTTGGCGGGATTTGGCGCGCGCGCGGCGTTCTCAGCGGTAAATTGCTCGCGGGCACAGGTTTCAAGCGTCTTTGTTGTTCTAAAGTAGTCAGGACCCTTAAATAAATGTACCAACCAGAACTACATTATAGTTTTTCTTAAGCTCTATTGAATTAATCATGAATCAATGTGTGGGGCGCATTGTAATATAGTTTTGGTAACTTAGCACAAGAATTGACAGAGAATCTTGATTCAAACTTGATATTATGAATTTATAATTAAGAATATTACAGACTACAATGTATTACCAAATATCTAAAAAATTACCAGTAAATCACTACTAGTTAACATGAAATAGTTAATTATCATTTGTAACAGTCCCCAAAATACTGAATCATCCATGGTTTATTTACAGGTATTGTCCCTCTACCAAAGGAAATGTCATTTCCACAGCCTAAAGGATCAGATTGGCAAACTGTCTATGATTATGTCCGCTTTCCACCTGACAAAACTAACACACGTCTGGGTATAATAACAAGTGTGACAGAAAAGAGAAACAAATCACAAGACACCAAGAGTAAATCAGATAAAAGACAAGACAGGGAATCTAAAGATGTTCACTTTAAACACAAAATTAATGTATGTATACTAAGTAAATGATAGTGATTTGCAGTCAATTCTTGTTAAAATGAACACCCTCCATGATATTAGAGAGAGAGTTAGAAGTAGGGAGATTGTAGAGTCCACGCACTAAAAGTGTGCAAGCCAACATATATACCACTAAATAGTGCTATTTTATGCTAATTCAACTCTGACACTTCAGAGTCAAGAACCAATTGAAAATAATTGTCAATTTAAATAATGATATTATTTTTATAGCGCCACCTTACGGAATCGAAGGTCATCAAAGAAATACCAAAGACAGTTCATATCACAGAGCCACTAACAGATAGACATGTTTATGCAACAATCAATAGACCAAGCATTCGTCAAACAGTCCCTTCACAACTCAAGGTTATCACCAAGTTGTTTATTTTATGAAAACCTACATGTACATGTATTAGAATTCCACATCTGCTCAAAACAATCTTCAACAACCTAGTACATCTATTTTAAAAGTTTAATATACAATTTTCAACTGAAACAACTGATGAAGATCATGGTATGGTCAAAACGTCTTATTAATTATCATGATTATCATAATAAGTCTGAGTTAAAAAAAACTTCACATAATTATTTTGTTATCTACATTGTACATGGCTGTATGCCATGTATTGTTTAAATGCAATGCATGCAAGCCAGTCTGAATTCTTTAACAAAATGTCTTTCAAAAATAGTATTAATTTTAGTTTTAATTATTAGTCTTTAGCAAGTCATCCAACTGAAGTAAAGGAAAAACCAACAAAGGTACAATAACTATACAAACATGATAATGGCTTATTGTGGCTTCTTTAAAATTTTAAAAGTTTTAATTTTAATCACAGTTTTCATGCGTTCAAAAAATTATGGATAAATTGAAACCCTTGCAAAAAAGGTTTTGCAATTTTTTTCTGTCTAAATTTAATTCTAATATACCAGACCCCCTGAAAATGAGTAAAAATAAGGTAGATTAATTTTATGAACAGAAATTTGTTCATGCGACATTAATTAAAAATGATAATTCAATAGCTATATATTCAGCCTTGCTCCTGTCATTCAATAATTAACATGTCAAATCTTTTGTCAGACTAAGGAGTTACAAACCATCACTACAGCCACACATTATGATCGATAGTAGATCCCTTTAGTTGATGATAGATTAGATGATGTTTATATATGATCGTTATTTTGTACTTACTTGTCCAGAGTCTAAAGCCTGACCCCATCCTATCATTGAAGAAGATTGTTGGATTTGGTGGTGGTACTTATAGGGATGTAAGTACAAGGAATTGTGATTGTTGCATTGAAGGGATATAGTATGATGAAATCAAACCATCATCATTGCCGTCATCATCATCATCATCTTTGCCACTGACACCATTATTATTATCGCTACCATCACCACCCCTACTACACCATTTTACCATTTCACTGTCATCAACACCCCCAGTGTACACAGTTTTATCATAATCAGATGGTCTGTGAATCATTCTTTATTATTACCACTACCATCACCACCCCTACCCCCACCATTTTACCATTTCACTGTCATCAACACCCCCCAGTATACACAGTTTTATCATAATCATATGGTCAATATTATTGTGAATCATTCTTTAAGGGCCTGTGGAATGTCAATGGTACTCATACTATATACCCAAGTCATGCAATCATTGTTTCCATGGAAATAACTACTGGTAAACAAGACTTCCTAATTGGACATACTGACAAGGTAACAACAATCTTGATGATAATTCTAAACATTCCAAATTGTGCCTAACGTTTTGAAAACAGAGGCATCGTTTGGGAGAATTTGAGAGATGGGTTTTATTAGTGAATAGAAACATGATCATGTAATTTTGTTTGGGAGAATTCAAGAGAATATCAGACAGTGTAGCAAGATGTAGTTTTGTGTCTGGTAATATTCTAGAGAATTACATTGTAAAATGCTGTGGTTTTGTTTGGGAGAATTCAAGAGAATATCAGACAGTGTAGCATGATTTGGTTTTCTTTGGGAGAGTTCATCAAGAGAATATCAGACTGTAGAATGTTTTGTTTTACAGGGTGCATCCTCTAAATCCCTGAAAAGGATAGAATTATTAATTAAGTTAACAGGTTTTAAATAATTTAAATTAGGGTACTTGAAAAAACCCCTGATCAATATAGAAAATAATCAATAAATGCACAATCCTTTACTCCTGGAATTCTCCAGTTTGTATGTAATGCAGTCTTACTATTCCCATTTTAAGATACCTTAAAAAAAAAAATGTTGGAAGTGGTAGGGTTTTAGCAATTCAAATGCTAATAGAAAAATAGTACTGCTTAAAAAGCCAAATTTCTTAGAATTTTAAAAATTTGAAGAGGGCTTGAATTTTATTTTGAAATTGTAGCATGAACCTTATTTTATGTTGCGTTTTTGTCAGGTATCTGCTATGGTATTTGATGGATCATCTAACATCCTGGCATCTGCACAAGTAGGCAAACCATCAGTTGTAAGAATATGGAAGTACCATAGCCTAAAATGTGCTGCACTATTTAGAACACAAGTGTTTGATATCCACTGCTTAAGGTAAGATCCTACAGACAGTATCATCATCATCACCAACACCAGCATCATCATCATCACCATTACTATCATCTTTATCATTACCATCATTGTCATCGCCATCCTTGTCTCCTTGGGGTGGCTCTCGCTAGTGTCCTATCTAACACGAGCTGACTTGACTGCCTTTTAAACACCAGCATAAGTATTACAGAGTAATGTTTGTAACTGTGTGATCATCTACTGGGGCTGTATGTGTACAAGCTGTGTTAGCTCTCTAGGGCATCAATGGCTCAAGGTCCCAGTGAACACAGCTGAGACCTCAGATTTTATAAATCTGCCATTGTGATTATAATGATTGGGTTTGATGAAATAATGTTGACATGGCTGAAATTATGTCATACACAGTAACAAAGTACATAACTATGAGGATATTAATTGTATTCGACTTGTCTTTAACCCTCAGTTTGTCATACACTGGTCATATTCTTTGTGCTGTTGGACATGATTCTGGTGGAAAACAGGTAAATGATTACATGATGATTCCCTGACTACATTGCAATTAAGCAAAAGCACAATCTAGAGCTAGTGCAGATTCTAGGAAACTGTGAAAACAGGCAATCCACAAGTGCAGATCGACACTCAAGTCTAAAGATCAAATGCTCCCACCATTTTTTTGTTGTTGTAGCCATTATATCACTCATTGTTCAATTTGTTCGATGTAGCTGCTCTGACTTGTTGAAATTAACTTTTGGTTCGATTACCTACATGTACATTTCTTATTACTAACAGATGTTTCAGATTTTAATTTTCAAAGTTAAGTTCGAATATTTTGTTTGTTGTGTAGAATGAAGAAAGCAAAACTGACATTTTGGATGTTTTAAAATTGCTCAGATGAAGGACAAATGTCCGAAACATCAGTTTTGCTTTCTTCATTCTAAGATTAATTTTACAACTGTTCCTCTAGAAACACAGATGCAGTCTAATTTAGTATCTTAGAATACTAGTTTTTATCTTTTATTTTGTTTGTTGTTTAGCTGGTAGTTGTGTGGGATACATCTCAAGCAATGAGAGGTGGTCAAGTCAATCTTCTTGCTAAAGCACACACTGATGTCCATATCAACCGTATGAGAATAGCGGACTTTGATGATAGCAGGCAAGTGATCATCATACAACATTAATTTCATTGTAATCATCATCAGATACAGTAAATTTTCCCCTAAATAGGTTCTTATAAATAATATGGTGCTAATTAATTACCACAATTTTAGGCTAACAGGTTCTTAAACCCAGATTCGTTTTTTTTTCTTTTTTCTTTTTTTTTTCTTTTTTTTTTTCCTGTTATACTACACTCTTAAAGTAAACAATCAGTTTAGTCATTTGGTAAATTTTATCATTGATAATAAATAAACGTTAAACATTTTTAGCCTCTCTCTGACATATCACAGTTTTAATTTTGATTTTTTTTGTTCACAGAATGATTTCGTGTGGCAAAGAAAATATTCGTTTTTGGAGACTACGCAACGGCTCGTTACGTTCATGTCCTCTTGAACTGAGACAGCATGGTACAGCAGAATTCATGGATATAACATATGGTCCTAGACAAGGGGCTAATGCAATACCTAGCAAAATGTAAGCAATGACGCTTGTAATTGATTGGAAGTTTGATTTCCTGATCTACTGTAAGATGGATGAATTGATTAATCAATTACTTGATTTATTGATTGGGTGAATGGTTGGTTGTCTGATTATCAATGGATTGATTGATTTTTTTATTGGTTGGTTGATTGATCAAGATTGATTGATTGTTTGATGACTGATTGATTGATTAATTGTCTTGATTGATTTGTTGATTGGTTGATTTGTTGATTGGCTGACTGATTGATTGATTGATTGATTGATTGATTGATCTGTTGATTGGTTTACTGATTTATTTATTTATTTATTAATTGGTTGGCTGATTGATTGATTTATTGATTGGTTGACTGATTGATTGATTGATCAATTGACTGACTGATTGATTGATCAATTGACAGACTGATTGATTGAATCATTTGATTGGTTTGTTGATTTATTGACTGATAAATTGACTTTTTGATTGGTATGGTTGATTGATCAAGATTGATTGATTGTTTGATGACTGATTGATTGATTAATTGTCTTGATTGATTTGTTGATTGGCTGACTGATTGATTGATTGATTGATTGATTGATTGATTGATTGATCTGTTGATTGGTTTACTGATTTATTTATTTATTTATTAATTGGTTGGCTGATTGATTGATTTATTGATTGGTTGATTGATTGATTAATTGATTGATTGACTGACTGATTGATTCTAAAGATTTGTTAATTGATTGACTGATTAATTAATTGATTGATTAATTGATTTTTTTAAATAAGTTGACCAATTGATTGAATGATTTGCTGATTGGTTGACTGATGTTTGATTGATTGATTGATTGATTGATTCATTCATTGATTGATTGATTGATTGATTCATTCATTGATTTGTTGACTGATGTTTGATTGATTGATTGATTGATTCATTGATTGATTGATTGATTGATTGATTGATTCATTCATTGATTTGTTGACTGATGTTTGATTGATTGATTGATTGATTGATTGATTCATCCATTCATTTGTTGACTGATGTTTGATTGATTGATTTGTTCACTGATGTTTGGTTGATTTTTTGATCCGTTGACAAATAATTTATTGATTTGATGAATATTTGATTTAGTGGTTGATTGGTTGATTACAGATTGACTAATTCAATGACTGACTTCATTTCTTTTCGCCATATTCAGCTATTGTAGTACCAAGTCTGGATTAATCTTCCAAGTCGACTACAGTAAGATAGTAATAGATCACATCTACAAGCCTCTTCCTAGTAACAGTAGTCATAGCAACACTCAAGTGTCAATCAATGTTTTGGTTGTCAACGATATGTACTGTGCTACTGGATGTAGTGATGGCTATCTTAGACTGTGGGCTAGTGACTTCTCTAAAGTTATTCTTGAAGCAGGTATGCACAAAATGAACTTTGTAAAATTATTTCAAAAATTCAAATAAAAAAAACAAGAAAAATCTACAGATTAATTTTCATTTCCATTGGTAGTTTGGTGGTGAGAGACACAGAGACATTTTATTATGATTTTATAAGGAAAAAAGTTCATTGATCATGACTTTGTAAACTATTTAATTTCAAAAATTAATGAACATCTAAAGATATTCTAAACCAGAAGTTGCCATTTGAGACAGAAAAGAGATTAATTTGAAAATCTAGATAAACAAGCTTAAAGTTTCAAGCAAGCTTTCACTGATTAAAGTATTTCTCAACAAAGCAGGGTTGTTTTGGATTTTTTTTAGAAATATGTTAAAGTACTTTGAATTTAGGAGATTCAATTTAGAATTCATTAATTATTGATCTCCAATAAGTTTGATTGTAACAAACAAATTAAATGCCCCAGTTCCAGTCTGTGATAAAACTGTATCTGTGAATATAATGTTTAGGCTATTCTTAGGTATCATGTAACTATGTCAATGTTGTGCTATAATTTTTTCTTATGATATTTGTTTGTAGAGCATGAAGGTTCTGTAACTGTTGTCAATGTGTCCAGAAATGGAAAACATATTCTTGCTGGTACAAACATGGTAATGAAGTTAGAATATACTGCGTTATTAATAATAGAGTGCACGTCAAATAAACATTTAGCATGGAATAGTATTTTTATATTAAGCTTAACAGCTACTAATTAATATTTTAGTTATTCACAAACTGAGACTATGATGCATAGAATATTAAGTATTTACTAAATAGCATATTGTTGTACAAATTTTGTTGTTAATTCTGTTATTTAATTTGTTTAGCACATACATTTTGTACTAATTGTACCTTTAAAACTAGCTGCTGTAGTGATATTTACTACACTTACACAAACTAGATAGTGCAAAATAATATAGAACTGTACAATCATCAAAAATTTTATTTTATGTTTTTTTGGTGTGCACTCTTTAACAACATTGCAAATTTTGAGCTCATTTGTAAACACTTAATTATTTACAAATTTTAAAATCTAACAATTAAAAGGTTAGTATAATTAATTTTGTCTTTGAAATGTCCACAAGATCCCACTGTACTATAATTCACATTTTCGTGGCTGTAGGTCTTCTATTAATTTTTAATTTGTTGTTAGTGTAACTTTGATGTTCACGACTTTGTTGTTTGTTTTTCCAGGGCAATCTTGGTATACTCAACACCTCAGACAGAACCTACAAAACAGTTATGAGATCACATACCAACATTATTCACTCAATGAGTATAGACCCCGCCCATCGTCGCCTAGCAACAGTGTCGGCAGACCATACAATCCGTATATGGGACATGGATTCGCTTGTTCAGTTATATGACTTCCAAGCAGCAGACGAGGAGCCATGTGTTATAGTATTTAACCCTATTAATGGTTCATTTGCCTGTGGGTTTATTGATGGCACTGTTAGAGTATTCGATGTTGTTAGTACCAAGTTGGTAGCTGAGCATAAACAGCACAAAGGGAAGGTTACTGGCCTTGTGTTTTCTCCCAATGGGACTTTGCTGTTCAGTTCTGGGTCAATGGGTAAGTGTCTAAATCACCATTCAGCTTAAATTTAATTAATTTATTCTTCAATATCCAAAATAGTTCTTATTTTTTTTTGTAATTTTTGGAATGATCAGTGTTATAAATGATAAAGGATATACATGTATTATATATCTTATATTCTGATTATGCCTTTAAGTATGTTTTTGGGTATATGCAGTAAGTAGTTAGTGTAGTTTAGTATTAATCTGTACTGTATGTAATTTATAATTATAATATTATTTTGTAAAATTGTAATTAATATTTTTTGTATGTAATTTGTAATCTGAGAAAAAAATAATTATAAAAATTAATTAAAAAAAAAATTCTTTGATAAGTCAGTCATGACAAATATTTTGTTTTTCATAGTCTTTGATGTTTCTCATGTTTATCAAAGAATCTTTTTTATAATTAATTTTGATATTTGTCCTGGCTATAGAACTGCATCACAAGTAATAGGCAACTTGGAAAATTTTTCAGTGAGCTGATTTATGACAGTTCATTATGAATTTTATTTACTAAATTATTAAAATGCCTCTATGTGTTGATATTACTAGGTGCAGTGGCATTGTACTCTGCTAATAACAATGACTATGAGCTGGTGCGAATGCTACTTGACATGACTCCAAGAGGTAAAGACATGGGACCAAGTGCTTTGTCAATCAGTGTTGATGGCAGGAAACTGGCCTTTATTGGTTCTACCGAATACACAGTCTGTGTTGTAGATGCTAGATCACTGGATGAGGTAACAAATGTATTGTCAGTAATGATAATGTGTCTATGGCTTTGGATTTTGTGTTTTTATATGATTGTATTCATTTTATTATATTTTGTTGTTAATTTTGAGTGTTCGCTTGTTTGTTTGTCTTTAGATAAGATGAACATACATCAGTGTATTGAATGGATTGTGTTCATAGATAAATGTTGTGTGTTTGTTTGTGTCCTGGCACTATTTCCATTTGTATGCTCAATCTAATTTTTTAAATAAATGCAATGTTATCATGATTATATGATTATCAATTATCATCTATCATGTCAATCATTGTATTAGTATAAATTTAGACTCAAATTTTGTAACAAACTATTCTCACTGAGGATGGCATTTATTAAAACAGGAAATATTAAAACATTTATTTTTTCAGATATTTAGTGGTATTTATGTTGCACACTTCAAGTGTGTGAACTCTAAGATTGTAGTTCACAAAATAATTAACTTGGATACTGGTTATCTTTCAGGTCCTAAGGGTTGATATCACTACAGTAGCAAGTTCAGGTCATATAGATACTGCACTGCTTGTATCCTTTACTAATCCTGACCTTAACCAGCTATTGGTCATGACATCTGGTAACAGACTTCTGAAATTAAATGCAAGTAATGGCTTACTTCTGAGTGAGGTGAGATTACATGACAGTTTATATGAATTACGGTAAAAACATAAAATGGACAAAAACCTAGAATGTATGCAGTTTTCTTCACGGGCTACACAATTACACGTCTAATGTTCTCTAAATTTGGAAAATTGATGTTGTATTTAGTGACTGCACTTCTTGCTTCAACTAATAATAGTTATGGCAATTTTGTGTTATTTTAATGAGATATGACCTGAAAAATAAAAACTATTTTTTAACTTTTTCATTGCTGGAGTAAAGAGTTCTAAGTAACATATTTTCACTGAGTGAGATTTGGCTTCCCATTGAATCGTGCTTAACCTTGGAAATTGTATAACTATTGATGATATTTCATTATCATACATTAATTTTGATGAATTTCTCACTTGCCTTAGTAGTACAGTGGCCGACATAAGTGGTAAAATATTAAGCTGTTATTTAAGAGTTTGAATCCTGACTCTTGATCACCACTCAGGGTTAATGCGAAGAATATGCTAAATTTGTAATGTATTTCAATTTATCATTTATAATTAATCTCTCACCCTAGCTGTTCTTGTATGTTATTTTGTAGGTATCAAATGTACATCGTAACAGCTGCTCATGCCTGGAAACATCATCTGATGGTCGTTACCTAGCAACTGGTGGAGACAACCTTATCAAGATATGGGACTACCATATGAGACTGGATATTAATTTCCAGGTAGAAATTTTACTATTTGCATATAAAAAAAATGTAACCAAACTAATAATGCTTTCATTTGTATATCTGTGAAAGGCACTTTTATTTGGCCTACTGTTTGATAAGAATAAATGATAAAAAAACGTAAATTTTGATGGAATTAGCACTCATAAATCAATTGACTGTCCATATTGTCTAGTTAGGGGCAGGCATATTTTCAAGAGGTACCAACCTCTAAAAAACAAAAGGATCTAGGGAGGATGAATTTAACTGTCAGTAAACAGACAATAAACCATATGGTTTTGTTGACCTCATGCATTAGATATATTAGAAAATTTATCTTTAGTTATTAATTTTAATGTAATTTGGAGTACAATGGTTGTGTGGGCTGGTATTGTGTCTGTTGATGCAGACATTAAAAGGAGGTGTTGTCAAGTACAAGTTCAAAAAATGCTAATTAAAAATATAAAATTAATAATTTTAAAATCAAGCTAGTTTTTCCAATATAGAGCTAGTGCACGCAGTAAAAATGTGCAACATAAATACCTCTAAATAGTGCTATTTTATGCTAATTCTATTATTTTCTTTTGTTTCAGTAGTGCTATTTACTACTAAATAGTGACAACTGTTGCACTAATTTAGTGCTTGCACTCTAATGATTTCTTGATATATTTTAGGTATTTATTGGTCATTCAGACACCATCAATCAGATCATGTTTACGCCTGGCAACCACGAGGTGGTTAGTATAGGAGAGTCTATTTTACTGTGGGACTTTCATGGAAGAACTCATAAACAGCACGATCAAATGTAAGTACTGCTAACTATGTGTCTAATGATTGGGTCAATCATGTTATTAGACATTTGAGCATTCAATGATTGCTTGGAGAGCTTAACAGCACACTGATTTTTTTTTTTTTGGTATCGCCATGTCTCATCCCTGTATGGTGTCTGAAATCTATTTGACAGCTGTTAGCTGCTGAAAATTTTGATCAGTGAAAATTTATTTTTGCACTCAAGTCTTGTACGTCTACCTTTCAATGAATCAACACAATATAATTGTGCTGAAGATATGGTGATCAATTGTTTCAAACTAAGGTAAAGTGGCATAGAAGCAAGACAAAGTGCTCATACGCAATGCTCTCAGGAAGAGCATTTTCAAATGCAGAGATTCTGTTGTCAGTCCTATAACAATCCCACGACAGTCAGTTTCATGGTCATGAACAGTACCTAATTTCATGGCCCAATTTAATGCCCCATTAATTTGTCCTGAAATATTTTCCATGGACATGAAGAGATGCTTTAAACCCCCCCCCCCCCCCCCTGATTGAATTGTCAGTTAAATTCCCTTTGATTTATCTTGTAGCAAAACTGATAAAGTTATAAAGACCAGTACCCTACATCACCAAGGTAACAATAACTAGCATTAATTGTAATTGTATTATGCATAGACCAAGCCAGGCTCTTACAACCAAGGGCCATGGTACTCCTTGAAAGCCTTGAAAAGTCCTGGAATTTAAAATTTAAAACATTTTAAAGTGCACATGATATGTCCTTGAAAATTGAAGCACTACCAAAAACTCCTAGAAAATTTCTTGCAGCCAACCATTTTTTCTATAGAAAAATAAAAAAAAGGAAAAATAGTAATAAAAATATGGTTTGAAAATCAAGTGATAAGAAAATATTTTTTTCTCCCAGCGTTGGACTCGAACTAGCATATATATTTCCAATGAACCACCATTTTGAAAGGAAGACAAGTAGATTGACTGGGCTTCCTGTGATATAGTTTCCACACTATTTTTAATATTGCCTCTGATTCATGTGCCCTTATTAATGAAATTATGATCTTAAAGTTACAGATAGAACTCCACAGAAATCATCTCCACATAATGTGCCACCAAACACATCGGTACCAAGAGGAAATCCACCAAAACCCATTTCATATCAACCAATAGAATTAGACCTTAGCCCTGTGAGAGATACTTCAGACATAGACACCCCACAGAGGATAGAGACAGAGATGCCACGCCCATTACCATCAAGACTGGAGACTTCACTCAATCAAATCAATGACAAAGAAAGACTAGCTGAATGTACTTCAAAATGTGTAAGGGTAAAAGTAATAACTACATGAGATTTCACAATTTTGATACAAAAATCCAGCTGTAAAATAACTGTCATTTTCACTGATGATGTCTCTAGGCAAATGCACATTTTGAGCAATTGCAAAAAAATTAGATAAAAAAATCAGATAATAATAATAGACTCCTTGCAGTGCATTGAAATGCAGCTCAACCCTGGAGGACAAGACAATGAGGGCAAAAATCTTTTCTTTTGTCCTCTAGATGGGGCACATGCAAGGACTCTATTATTTCATAATTGAGCTATATATATTATGTGATATATGCGCTACATGTCTATTGGTTAATGACCAACAATAAATATGAAGTTATGGACATGTTCATCACTGGTATTTTCTTTAAAACTCACTTCATTGTAAGGGCATTTTAAAGCTACATACATAAAGCTGCCTTAGTTTGGAGAGAGGTGACAAAATAAATGTGAGGTCTTTGTGAATTGAGTGCTGGACATTTTTTATGTCAAATGCTTACAATATGTCTAGTGGACAACTAGTGTTGATTACATCAGTGTTTCTAATGAAACAGTTGGAAGTGTTTGTAAGTTGGTACAGCATAAAAGCTAGTAAAAATTGACATTTCAGAGATAAGTCCTTTGCCAGAGTAAGTGAATAACCTTATTCATCTGAAGCGTCAGTTCTTTACTAGCATTAACAGGTGACCAATTTGCAAACTCTTTCAACTAATATTTATTTTAATTTGTGTTACATCATCCAAAGTAGACACTTACAAATAAACAACATCAAATTTAGATCACATTCTACTCATTTCTAGGTGTCATTCCAGGAGAGTCCCAAGAAGGATAAAACCAATGTGAACCAGCAGGACCAAAGCATGAATCACCCACCTCCTAATGTCTGTAAACACTACAAGAGAAGATCCAAGACCTCAGTGCTTGCTACATGTAGATACTCAGCACCACCCAACCAAGCAGGAATAACACTAAAGTCTGTGTTGGGATATAATGGTGAAGGCAGGAAAAACATGATATGGAAGTATGACACAGGTGGGTGGTGAAAAGCTCTCTATTGCATTTATTTATGATTTGTTTGTCTAAAACATTTACTCGTTAGTCTGGTAGATGTTTTCAACAATTAAGATTCATTCAGTCCAGTGATGGATCTGGGGGAGAAGTGAAGGGGTTGCATAACTCCTCCTGAAAGGTTTTCAAGTCTTTGTATTCTTAGATATTTTTCCAAAATATCCTCAGTATTTCATGTTTACTGGGTAGTGCACCCCCTCCTGAAGATGGTGTGCCCCTCCTGGAAATAATCCTGGATCCACCCCTGCAGTCTTCCATTCATCCATCCCTCTGTTGGTCTGTCCATCCATCCATCAATCCATCCATCCATCCATCAATCAATCTATTTCACTATCTGCCGGTCTGTTTGCATACAATAATTATCATGGTTGTTTCAATAGAGATACTGATGTAGAAGACGTCTGTCAAGTTATTCAATTATTCTCTTTTCAATATTTTTTGTGAGTTCTTTTTTTTTCTTTGAATACTGAATGTTTAATACCTATTTTTATGTTGAATGTGTTTTTAGGTCTGTTTGCATACAGTAATGGTTCAACCATTGTAATAGAAGATCTGCATTCTGGTGTTCAGTGTCATCTTATTGGTCATATAGAGGATGTATCCACTCTAGCTGTACAGCATGATGGTCTAATACTAGCATCTGCATCAGGCTCTTCTTCTAGTTCCACCAGTCAGATCTGTGTATGGAATGTCAAAGATGCCTCTTGTTATAAGGTTGGTATGACATTACAAAGCTCATTTAAACAATCATTATCATTATAACCTTTCTTTCTTTTTTATTGCTTGAATGATTCTCTAAGTATTGTCCTCTATCAAAATAAAGTGATTATATGCCACAACTATCATCATCGTTATTATTGTCATCATCATCATTATGATTGAATACAAATGCTAGTATCTTCAACCAAAATTAATGATATGTTTAATTACCAAGCTTTCGGGCAAACACACCCATCATCATGATTGTCATCATCTTCATCATTATCATCATAACCTACCATAACCTCTATTGCATTTCATTCCTTTAGGTATTGTCATACCACAAACATGAAGTAGTAGCATTATCATACTCCAGAGATGATCGTTTCCTGATATCAGTCAGTGACTATCGTGAATGTTCTATAATAGTATGGAGTGCTAATACCTATGATATACTAACATCATCCTATACAAGTCAACCAATACATGATATACAATGGGATCCTTACAGAGTGAATGAGTTTGTATCAGTGGGCCATAATTGGTCAGTGGTTTTCTGGCTGATGGACGAATCTTCACTGTCTTATAATCTCAATGTAAGTAGAGCTCATAAATAGCTCACTTTCGATATTCTGGTTGAGCGGACATGCACTAAACAATTGAAGACGAGGCTCCGGGGAAACAATCAATATTCCTAAATAAATGACATTCATTTATTTCCCGGAGCCTTGTCTTCAATTGCTTTGTGCATGGCCGCTCAACCAGAATATCGAAAGTGACCTATTGAATTAGTATCTAAAGTGGCTTTCACAAACCTCTGAAATAATTCCTAAAGTAAATTATACACATACTTTAATTTGTAGTATTAGTATAAGAAATTACCCTTTGAGAAGAAAAATACAGCACATATTTGATGAAAGTGGTATTCTGGCTCTTTCATCAAATGCAAGCAGTATTTTTTAATTTGAGATTTTAGAATGGTGTAATTTCATATCAATAGCACATCATTCTACAAAAAATCTTACAAAAAGTCTCTGATGAAGTAACTCACTCGCTTTGTTTTGAACAAACAAAGCCAAACACATACACAGCACAACAAGAAGTTTGAGTGCAATTAATTAAATTTAATTAATTTTGTAGATGTGGTATTAAAAAGTAAAGAGGTTTGAATTGTTTTACCGTCAGGTTTATGAAAACCAATCCTCTTATCTACCACACTGTCTAAATCACAGCAAATCATCACAGACACCAAAACACAGACCATTTGTGTGATAATTTTAGGATGTGTATATAATGGACTGGCTGTTTGCCGCTCAACAATTAGAAATAATGATTAATAATACATTTATCTGTTTTCTGTTTGTTATGATAGATGCATGAGCCAGAACTCCCAGGCGATATGTTTGTCAATAATGGTCAAGTAAGTATGCAGTCTAGTCTTAACTGCTCATCTGTACATGACTTATGTCATTTGTTTATCCATTTATCCATGCATTCATTCATTTCATCATGGGCGGATCCACGTTTTTTTCAATGAGGAGATGGCTGTATTAGTATCCCATATCAAGCAATAATAATTAAATCTATGACAACCCTAACTCTCTATCACTAACCCTCACCCCCCCCCCCCCTAGTTGTGACCCATATATGTGTTCTCTTATTTTTATAATTTCCTTTTAATTCATTCTAGGATGACATGTCAGGGCATTTTACATCAGTTTGTTATGCCAATGAAAATATACTATATACAGCAACATCTGATGGTAAGAATAGTAAAAGATAATAATCATGTCATAATAATTACATGATTGTAACCATGGATAACAATTCAACTGTTCATGATCAATGGCGTATGCACACAATGATTTTGTGACCTCTTAATTAAATAATAGTCATCATTAATTTTACCATAACAATTACAATTCAACTCCACAATGGGACACACACTCACTTTTATTAGTGATCTCAACTATAAAACAAGTTGATGACAGGTGATAATATTTTTTTCAGTGTTGTTTTATTACATGGAAGTGAAATGAACTTCCAAACAGGTTTTGAGAGACCCAATCCTCATAAACTCATGAATTGCGATATAATTTGAAAGCCAATAAGTGGTAGCCATATCTCATGAAAACACAACAAACACTAATGATAAATCCAAGACGGCTTAGTCATTTGATGTGTCGCTCCAAGGATTTCACAAGCAATAAGTTAGAGTAGATTTGCATCTTAAAGTGCACGCACTAAAAGTGTGCAACATAAATACTACTACCTAAATAGTGCTATTTTACGCTAATTATATTGTTTTCTTTTGTTTAATTAGTGGACGTATATATTCATCACTAAATAGTGACAACTGTTGCACACATTTAGTGTTTGCAGTAAATCAAATGTTTTGTAACACTCTGTTAATTATTAATGATAGGTCTGGTGTTTGCATGGGATACCCAACAAAACAAGTGTTTTATTCATTGGAAAGCTGACACTGCTGAAATAGGTAATCATGGTATAGTACATTAGAGAGCTTTACACATCAGGAGCTTTATTCTTGGAAATAGACTGTTTTTATTATAGCATCACACACTACCAGTTCCAGAATGCTTTGCCATTCTTACTTTGTAAAATGATAAAACTTGAGACTGGTGGTACTTAGCATGGATAGTGCTATCCACCGAATAAATCCCTATGAAATGATAAATTTTGAAGAAAATCTATGGCCAACTGATAATTTTTCTCCAATGGATAACTTTGTCCATGCTTCGTACAACTGACCCCAGTTCGGTTATTTTACTATTCTCAAGAAAGAAAGGAAATGACAATGATAATCCTCACATCATTTTGTCATGATATTATTTAGTAGACAAAATGATACCATGATTATGAAAATGGGCTATTTTCAATCAAGAGCCTGGCATCACTCATTACATTATTATTATTTATTTTATTTTTATTTACTGACAATATTTAGGACTGACATCTATTTAGCATTTGCTAGTTTAAGTAGAGTCCTGTCTTGAGACAGACAGATTTATATTTTCTTGTTCCATTTTAAGATATCCTGATATTCGGTCAAGATCATTTGATAACTGGAGGATGTTCTAGTAATCTAAAGATCTGGTCAGTGGCTGGTGTTGCCAGTATCAAAACACAGGGGGACAACTATAGGTACATATTGTGATGCTGCAGATGTTTTTTTAATACATTTTTATTTGATATTATTTTATACTAATTACAATAACATTATAACTGTGATTGAAAGGTCTGAACCCAGGTGAATTTATGTTCATCATATTTGTCGAAGTAACAATATTATGATCTTCCGGGTGGAAGTAGTCCCTAGAAGGACTGTTTGGAACGACTGACGTTTCGACTACCTGTGCGGTTACACAACATCTAGTAGTTATGCAATTATGCAGTATAAATAAGACCCTTACTGACAACGACAGTTCACTGACTCTGATGATGACAACCGCACAGGTAGCCGAAACGTCAGTCATTCCAAACAGTCCTTCTAGTGACTACTTCCACCCAGAAGATCATAATATTGTTACTTCAACAAATAAGATAAACAACATTATAACTGCAAACTCCCAGTGGTTCACAATCAACATTCTTTGTACTTAGTACAGAATAAGTTCCCCTGGGAGTCTCTGTAATCTGACAATGACTAACACTCTGAAGAAGACTGTCATTTCAGTCAAAATTTTAGCATTTTTTTGTTCATTGTAGTGTAACCAAACTTAAAACATTTACTCATTGTCATGATTTCTATTGTTTCCAGAATCACCAGCGAAAGCCTTGTAATGGAAGATGAGATGACAATGGATGGACCTATCATATCAGCTGCATTTGATGACAAACTCCAAACAGTAAGCTGAGATTTTAAACTGATTTAAATCAGATCAAATGGAACTTAGGACCAGTTCAAAAATCAAACTTTTGCAGGATCAAGTTTGTACATGAAGTACAGTGCTGGAATCAACTTATTTTGAAAAGATGTGATTGCTATACTGTGTCATATTTAATTTATAAATCCATCCAAATTGAATTAAATGTCTAATTACTAATTTCATTTATAATTAATAATAGTAAAAAAATAGTTAAAAACTCTTGAATTTGACTTGGTAAAAGTTGGTTTTAACAGCAGGATTTTAGTTAATTAGCTGGGAAAAAATATCGGCTTCTATCATTTCTGGATTCATTGATGTTTTTTCCAACTTGCCAAGTATTACTGACTTACAAGTTTTCTGTCATGATTCTACAGGGAATAGTTGGTACTACTGTAGGAACCCTGTGGTATGTTAACTGGGCTGAGAGAACAAGCATACGACTGGTCAGTGGTCACACACAAGAGGTACAACAAGGATTATGAAATTATTAAGAATTTTGATTAATTAAAAAGAATTTATCTTTAGAATTTATTTAATACATCAGACTTTCAATTAAAACCTAAAACTTTCCAATAGTGTACCTACAAGCCTAGAAAAAATATATGGGACTACATTCCACTCACTGAGCAATATTCTCCACTCCCCACCCCTCAATACAGTGTTGAGCAGCAAATTTAATTTAGTTAACATTGTAATGGGAGTGGGGAGGGGATAGTTGGGGGAAGGGGAACTATAAAGAAATAAAAACAAACTAGCAACAAAAAGTGTGTTAAGTCCAAAAGTATTTTGTCCAGGACTGTAACTACACACCATAAAACTTGCATGGAAAACGTTTTTTAATGACGTTTTTACTTAAAAATGAGATCTAAGTGGACTCATGGTCTGTGCTTTCCTTGTCTAGATTACTTCAGTAGTCTTCAGTGCTATTGATGATAAGTTCTTTGCTACTTGTGGCACAGATGGTGTACTGCATCTATGGACTACTGATAACTTAGAACATCTACAGTTCCAGGTTATGAATCAGGTAAGCTGTACCCCTACATGCACCCCTTGTTGACCATACCCAATTATAGACATTCACAGCACAAAGCTATGAATCAGGTAAGCTGTACCCCTATATGCACACCTGGTTGACCACACCCAATTATAGACATTCACAGCACCAAGCTATGAATCAGGTAAGCTGTACTCCTGTATGAACCCCATGTTGACCACACCCAATTATGAAAATCTGCAATGTACTGCCAATGGATTCCTTCATTCATATCAATGTATTTTCCTTTATTTCACTTTTTTCCCATTTTATTTCAATAATTCATTCATTCATTCATTCATTTTAATGTGTTTCCTTTATTTTTTAATTAGAGCTGCAACTGTGTGGCATTCTGTCCTGTACCAGAAGTGCTTGCCACTCGGAACGTTGTTAACCAGGGACAAACTCTAGCCACAGTGCTTCCTCAGTCATCTCCTGAAAAACGTGACTCTATCAATCAATCACATTGTGTAGCTGGCTATGGGGATGGTACTGTCAGAATGTTTGACTTGGGACGTGTTGAGATGATTATGAAGATGCAGCCACATGCAGCATCTGTTACACATATTGCATTTTCTCCTGATGGTATGACTTATATAACTTCTCCTCATACTGCCTAACAATGTTTCTAGCAATCCACTAGCAGGGACTTGTTGAACCAAGCCTGAATAATATTATCTACCCCAATGCAATCAAAAGTATCCATAGCCAAGACATTTCATGGGGATGCTTTGGGAATGACAAGACAATCAAGTGGTAGCCATGTTGGATGAACATACAGTGCACACTAATGAGAAACCTTTCGTTATTTATGTTCCTCCAAGATAGCTGTCATGACGTCATGTGCAATACAGAGATGCTTCAGCTTCAGACAGTGATTGTCTGTCATTTCAATTGAGATTCTGGGGCCTGTTGTATCAAGCTTGGATAGCGATATCCACTGGATAAATCCCTATTCACCAGATAAATTCTAAAGAAATTGTATGGAGTGGATTCTTTAATTTCCAGTGGATAACTTTATCCATGCCTTGTACAAACGGCCCCTGATCTGAAAGGCTATTGTTCTTCTGGTTGGCATGTTATCATGGGGACTTATCCAGTGGATAGCGCTATCCATCTTTCATGCAAATGGCTCCTGTGTAATATCTTGATAATTTTCTCATTCATTTATATTTCATGATTCCAGTTATTTTAATAAATAACTTGTTTTTTCTCCTGGAAGGTCGTGTTATCATCAGTGGTGCTAGTGATGGTATCATTGCCGTCAGTAGTCCTTCTACTGGTTTAACTGTACGCCTACTAAATGACCATAAAGGTGCTCCTATCACTGATCTGCACTCAACTATTAGGGTAAGCATTTGACCCAGTATTATGAACCTTTCAGTGTGTTTAGCTCTCTGGAGCAATTATAAGTCTATAATAATTTATTATTTAGAAACGGAAGCAATGATCAATGGAAGTCCAACTTAGTTCTTTAAGAATCCCACTTGTCTGGGAGACAAACCAGGGGCTGGTTTTAGGAAACCTGGATTAAGTCATCCACTCCATTGAATTTCTTTAGAATTTATCCACTGGATAGGGGTTTATCTGCTGGACAGTGCTATCCAGACATTGTACAACTAGCCTCCAGAGGAATGTAACCAGTGGATAGTGCTATGCAGACTTTATGTAGCCAGCCCTAAGATAACATTATTCACTGCAGAGAGTTTGTAGATTATAGTTGTCTTCTGAATCTTAACAGTCAAATTGTTTCCAAATGGTAAATCTACCACTCTCTGGGTCTGTATGGTAATACTAATAATAATAATACCAATTGTATTTAATTATATGAAGGGATAAAAACTAGTAAGAAATAGATAGGACTGTGTCGGTGTTTCTAGAGAAACAGTTGTGAAATGATAAGTTGTACATCGTTGAGTGACAATAACAATTATAATGAACATTAATGATTGTTTTCCTTGTATAATTTAGGATCACCAGTACAGTGTGACCAGTCCACTGCTATGGCTAGCAGCAAGCAAGGACAGCAGAGTTAGCATATGGAGTGCTAAATGGTCACAAGATTTCTGTGAGCTGGTTGATTGGCTGTCTTTCCCGACACCTCCTGTGGCGCCTGATGGCAGAGCACTACGTAGAGGGGATCTGGTAATGATTAATTGCAAGTCCTCAGCAGGCAGCTCACTGTTTTCTTTCTTTTTTTTCCCCTTCTTTGGGGTTCCTTCACAGACTAAACTTTTGACTGAGAGAGCCCTTGGCTGGTAGTTTCTGCTTCATCTTTTGTGGGGTGGTCAAAGAGGAAGTCCAGCCCCTAGAATAACAAATGTTCATGAGAGAACTATGAATCTTGGTATTCATGTCAATCCCATGAAAACCCCATGGGGAAAAATTCATGGGACATGAAAACAGCATTTTATTATTTCATGGTATAGTGAAATTCCCATGAAATAATTCACAGGATTTTCAGGGGTTTTTATTTAGTAGTGATGTATCTAGAGGATGCAACTTAGCTGTTAAGCACATTTCAATTGATTCACACATCTAGTTTGTATTATTTGACTGAATGAATTGATATTTCAACCTCAGCAACCTTTTTGAGATCAGCTATATATTTCCTCAGTCTCTCGCTCCATCACTGTACTCTCTGCAAGTTGATCAAATCATAATTCCAGTGGAAAAAATTCAACAAGAATAATTGTGTCAACAAAATTTTGACTTTGGCAGTATGGACAGTTGCTTGTGGAACCCTACCCCAGTTTACCTTGTTCAAACGTGTTACAAAATTAGTGCTTTGCAAAGCATCCTGGATCTCACATTTGTGAGACCCATGATCCTTTTCAAGATTCTGGTGTTAGTAACAGCTGAGAGCACAGCACTAGAGCTAGAGACTGAGGAAAAGTCTACTCCTATATCTGTCAAATAGATTGATAGAGTGCAAACACTAAATGTGTGCAACAGTTGTCATTATTTAGTAGTAAAACAATAGAATTAGCACTATTTCGCGGTTTTTATGTGTGCACTCTACCACTCCTGTGTTATTTGATAATAATTCTCTGGGGATAATAATCTCTGTGAATCTCGTGTTGTTATCTAGGGACAGTATGATGGTCTACCACCAAGCTTAGCCCGATTCTCTCCATCTGATCCTGATATTGTTATATTTACTGGATATTCTATGCAAAGGGTTGTCCAGTTTTACAGCTTATCACAAAGAAAGGTAACAAAATTAGTTATTATATATTTAATATATATTTATTATCAGGTCTTTCTGCATGACTCTACAGAAATTACTATATTTGTAGCGGAGCTCCGCGCGGGCCGAAGGCCCGCGCAAGCGGAGCACCATAATTAAGACTAGACGCCATGTAGGCGTTTACTCGGGGTACCTTATAGATTCTTCTGAAGCAGTTTTATGAAAAATCATGTAAGCAGTTAGCTCTTGTACGATAATGTCTGCGATAGTTATATAGGAAATTTAGACGTCCAGCCTGTAGGTGTTTACGTGGGCTAGTCAAACATGAATCTTGGAGAACAGAAGTACTTTTTAAGTAGATAAATAGTAAATGACTTGAATGCATAATGCATAATGCAGCTTTGCTACAGCATATGAGTACACTGAGTGTAAATTTAACTCCAGTAACTGCTATATATTTGTGTCATACTATGTGGACTTTAGGACTTCATTTTCATTTTCTTTCGTCAATTTTATAACGTCATTATGTCAAAATAAACTTAAAACCTTCTGGTTGTTGACATGGTGTTTTATTTTTTTGTGTGCGATGCCTGCCTAAACCGCCGCTTTATTCGACAGCGAACACTACTAGATGTAGCCGGTACTGATTTTTCAAAATTGATAATGCAGCGGTAAAAAAAACCAGACATTAAATGAACAAAATATCATTAAAAAACTACTCAGTACTCGATAACAAATCGTTGCTATACAAAAACAGACTTATCGTAGTAAGAAGCGATCGAAGAAGCCACTTTGTTTTCTGCTTGAGCGATTCAAAATGGCGTTGTTGCCGCTGTGCCGACTAGAGAGTTTGATTTGAGTTCATTTGAAGTCTTTGAGCTCATCCGAGTTTCATTTGAGTTTTGGAGTTCGCGGAACAACTCGATTCGAAATTGAGGGGGACATTGGGGAGTCTCGAACACCGCAACACCGCAAAAAGAAAACGGTGGTGAAAACCGCAACACCGCAAAAAATTCAACAAAACACCGTCACCGCATTTTTTCATGAGTCACGTGCAAAAAATCATTTTCGTTGGATTAAAATCGCAACTCCGAAAAAAGTTTTCATTTCATCGTACACCGCACGTAAATTAACTTTAAATATCGCACATCGCGAGGTTTTGCATCACCGCAATACCGCAATTTTTCAGCCTCGTTCACCGTAACACCGCACTAAAATAAGGAGATCACCGCAAAACCGCAAACCCCAATGTCCCCCCGAAATTGACAGTCCTTGGCTTTTCGTCGACACCTTGATTTGGCTCTGCATGACATTGGGCTCCCTGTGATCTCTGAGTGACTTGCGCAGTACGAGGCAAATTTCCAAAACTCTGCATGATACACAGGTAAGTACTTCATGTATGCCTTGATTATAAAAACATGCATATAAACAAATCTACAAAAGAAAATATGAAAAGAGAAAACCAATAATATCATGTATACATAATATAAATAAATATAGTACAAAAAAACAAAGGACTACTTCACAAAAACTCTGAATAGCAATACATGACTTTCAAAAATGGCCTCCACTGATTAGCATATTATTGTTAAAAACAGTTTTAGTGATAGGAAATATTTTAAAAACATACATATCAAAGCTAATAACAAGTCCTGAAAGTTTGGCAGAAAAAGGTTAAATCCCCTTAAAGTTATAGGAGTTTAAACGGTCCACAAAACACCAAAACGAGGCTACAAAGGCCTCGGCAAAGAATTCCATACAAATCCTTGTATTTTCGTTCCTCCATAACTTTGTTGATATTTTGTGAAAAGCTTCAAACATTTTCAAAAGTGTCTATTTCCAACAGATCTTTGACGTAGTTGTACTGAAAGTATTCAGGATATAGTCAATCTTAAGAAATCATTGTTGGTCGTTGTTCGGCATTTATGAAAGTGGTGTATAAGACATATATGTGAGGAAATTATAATCTGGGCATACATGAAGTACCTACCGACCGAAAGGTAAACTATGACTCGGGCCCCCCTAGGGGGGGTACCCCGAGTAAAAATATGGTAAACCATGGAGCTCATTTCAAATCGACCACAGGAAGCCCAGAAATTCGTACAACGTACGTACATACATACATACATACGTACGTCCGTGTACACTCACGCGCAAATTTGCTGACCAGTTTTAGTCGGCGCCAAAACATTCATTATTTTTGCAGTTTGACTGTAGTTCACTGAAATTTTTGTACAAAATGTATTTCTACACTGGACAAAGAGCATGAAAATGGTAAAGCTAAGCTGACGGCTTGAAGAGATTTGACTGAGAAAAAGAAACAAAGACCGCGGCGTGAAAAAGAAAAATAACTACGATTCAACGATGAAAAGCTACTTCAAAATATTTTCACTGACAAAATGGGTAAAAGTCGCTCATGGGGCTGTTTTTAACCATCCAAATGTGCAGTCATGCAGAGCTGTCATAATTCATTCAAAAGTCATTCAAAGCTGGAGATTTTACAAGTCATATTTTCTGGAAGAGTTCACAAGTTTGTCAGATGGTAAAAAAGGCCGTATTCTCCATGGATTCTTCGTGGCGTTTGCCAGTCATTACTTATCAACTAATCTACTTGTAAAAGTAAAATCGACGGCGACAAAACTTTCATAAAAACAAAAACAAAACAGATGTGCTCTGCATTTGCAGCAATTCAAAAGAGGTGAACAGCAAGACGAACACGACTCACGAAGATAATTTCACTCTGTTCATTCATCAATTTTTACGGGATATTCATAACACGGAGAGCTTTAGGATCAATGCAGATTTATCAACTATTCACGACAAAATAATTTTCATACAAGATGTTTGTCAACAAAGTAGGACTGCCAGTTCAGGGAGTGGATGGAAATACAAATTTAGCACAATGTGTGATCGAGCAACACGAGCTTGCCATCGCCGTTCAGTTGAGCTTTGTAAATTTTTTAGAGGCCGTGCAAATGTTTTTTGCCACTTTTAAAATTCTAAAAACATGAACAAGCTTATTGTAATCAGAACTGAGGACGAAAAGTTCAGTGGAAAAGTGACAGTACAGGACAAGAAACGTGGCGCCGGTATGTTTACATTTTTTGACGGTCTTTAATGAATTTCTTTTTTACCATCCACATGAAAGCAGTATTGCAATATTTATATTTACTTGTTTTTGTAAAATATTTCTCCATCGTTGAGTTGTTTATGTGTGTGTGTGCTTTTTTATTTTTTCTTGTAATTCTTTGATTTGTTATTGAATGCAATAAAACGCTTGTGTGAATTCGTCATTGTACTCATCTACAAGTTAAAATTTTAAAAGTTCATACTAGCTATTTTTTAAAGAGTTGCGTAGTATTCACATTTGATAATTAAAAATGCACAACCGTTTTAGATAGCTAGATTACCAATAAGTAATTCATTACACATTTCACCAGAAAAGTGAAAGTTTTGTTGATTTTGATAACATTTTTGCAAACGGGAAAGAGCGAGAAGCGCGCGGGGATTTGTACTGTTTACAACTCAAAGAAGCCATGTTAATGCTCTTCTAACTTCTCATTGGACAATCAATTTTAATTGACAGGTGCTATTTTTACCTTGCATAACAACATAAAGGAAGCCAAAAATATATATAGGGTCGGATATTTTTCGCATTTTTGTACATATTTCTTGCGTATAATAAAATGTTGTCGCATGCATAAAAATTTGAATATTTCAATTGATTATATGATTATTTGATCATAAAAAGAAAATAACAGAAAAAAAAAAAAAAAAAAAAAAGAGAGAGAAAATTATTCTCACTTTTTTTTGCTATGTTATTTTCTTTTCATGATTATTTGAATGCATTAATTCATTTATTTGTTTACTTTTTTATCTATAGTCATTTTTATTGATTAATTGATCAACAATTTGATAATTGGTAGTGAATGAACAAATGAATGAATGAATGATTGAATAAATAATTCATTTCATCAATTCGGAGCTCCGCTATTAGGTTTACCTAATTTTTATATTATTTATATTGGTATTTGACTTGGAATCTTTTGTTTTCTGTATGATGGTACAGTCTGTATTGTATTGTTGTACCAACAGTCAGAATGTTTCTTTTTTTTTTTTTTTTTTTTTTTTTTTTTTTTTTTTTTTTTTTTGATAACTTCAGGCAAGGTTTTCTTTTTCTCCATCACCAAAGATTGTGATTTTGGGCTTTTTGTGTCAGCAGCAACACACAGGGAGCCCAAAAGTAATGGTACCAGTCAATCAATCCTTATTGTTAACATTACATTTCAAATTTCTTATAATCAAAAGGTGATGTTTTAGCTGTCTGAAAATGCCTTTTTTATTTCTAAAAAATACAATGCACAAATAAACACACTTTGTTTCTCCACTGTCAATCTCATCTGACACTCTTGAGTGTCAATCAAGTTTATTTCAAATTTAACCCTGCAGTAACAAAACAAACATGCTCTGCCTTATGAAATCGATTGCAGTCCAGAAAAGACCAAAATCAAAACAAAGTTTTTACACAGCGTTCTGCAATGCAACAAATTTGGCTGTAAAGGCAATTTGTGTATTTTTTAATTTATTATTTATTTATTTTTTTTGATTATATAAAAAATAAAATTTATGTTTGATATTTGTAGATAGTACGCACTGCTGCTCTAACTCACTGGGCAACTACAATGGATATCTCCCCTAAAGGAAACTTGATTGCTCTTGGCACCCAAGGTACATGTGAAGTTCATGATTATTAAATAGCCATGAAGCATGAAGACATTTTTATATCATAATAGTTTTAAAATCCTTTCATGTTCAAGTTTTGTATTCCCTCAAGAGTACAGGAACAATAATCCTAATCAGTGAACAAAAGCAATGTGAAAAGGATTCTGGTCTAGAGACGGGGGTAAAACGTCATCATGCTTCAGGCTTATTAATGTCCAAGGTATGCATGCCACATAAGCAGGAAGCACCAGATAAGATTTAGTTCTCCATTACAAGCTGTCTTAGTTAGTGCATAACAAAGGCCGGTACACACGAGGGAGCTTGCTCCCGCAACATGCTCCCACAACATGCTCCCGAGCAAAGCTCCCTTGTGTGTACCAACGATTTCACATGAAAAATGTTGTGCAACAAATATTTTGCTCCCAGGTTTTGCTCCCTCATATTAAAACCGGTACACACGAGGGAGCTTGCTCCTTGCAACATATTTGTTCCCTGGCTTTGCTGCCTCATATCAAACCAATGAGGGAGCAAAACCTGAGAGCAAAAGTTTTTTTCACACATTTTTTCGTGTGAAATCGTTGGTACACACGAGGAACTTGTTCCGGGAGCATGTTGTGGGAGCGTGTTGCGGGAGCAAGCTCCCTTGTGTGTACTGGCCTTAAGGATTGTTTCATACTTATGTGGCATACACTCCAACTTATCTAAGCTTTAATAACTGCTTTCTCTCTTTAGCCATTCAATGTGGTGAATTTTACACCATTAAAAATGACCATGTCACTTGTTTCACTTGAGTTTCCAAGTGACATAATACTTATCAACTTCTGTTTTTCTCAGAACGTCTTATTCAGTTAATGGACTATGATGAAGGAAGATTTCAAGACTTTGTTGGTCATAGTGATGCCATCTGTAAAGTGTGTTTCTCACCCTCTGGCAAACTTCTATATACAGCAAGCTATTTAACTTTACTGGCATGGAATGTTGTAGTATAGAATTGCTGTTACGTCACATCATGCCTTGTACAGTCAACAGCTATGTCCAATATTTCCCAAAATAGTCCAGTTCCAAATTCTTTTTTTGCAGTCTTAGCATCTAAGATGTGTAATATATTCTTAAATCAAGTAAAAAAAAAGAGAATATTTTTACCAACAATATTGAAGTTGTGTGAGAGACTATAATTGAAGGGTTCAGAGCGAAAACGGCGTAAGTGCATTTTAGGATAATTTTTTCGAATTTTCTAATTGTCACCAAATCAATCAAAAAAAGGCATCTAACAATTCAATTTGGTCTAAAAACAAACATCTTCTATTTTTTTCCGAAGAAATTGTCCGAAAAAGGACATTTTTTGGCGATTTTAGGGATTTTTTGAGTCGTACAAACCTTAAGCTCGTCTAGGGTAGTTTCTTTTTGGCTTCGATCAAGACTCCTGTGTTTTTGTGTTACTGGGGACGCATGAAACTGGTAAACATGTTTAACACGTTTGAAACTGGCTTTCAGTCTAATCAGGACTTCGACAAAGTCGCATCATTTGCGATGTTGTCGTTGTGTTTTGCTATTATTTTGCCTCTAAACGCTTCTGGAAAAGCATCATTAAGCTTTCTAGTTGTGATGAGTCTACTGTTTGAAAGAAATCAAGCAGGTGAGATGATTTCGAGTAAAAATTAGTGTTTTTTTCGCACTCGTGAATCTTGGCGACCGTTGAAGAAATCATCACTTAAAGACTGTTTTAGAGGCAAATTCCCGGACTGCCGCGGGTATTTTTGCAAGTTTTGGCGATCAAAGAACACAACAAGCCTGAAAATTCGGCAGAATTCCGAGGTAGCGTTAGACTTGAAATGGAGGGGAGGCTATGACGGCTGCCGAAAATTTCGTTGATTTCCCAGAATGCATTGCAGTGGTATTTTTGTCAAAACACGTGTACTGCGAAATAGGCATGTTCGTAGTGATTTAGCGGTGTAAGTAGAAGAAGTAAAACTTGAAAAACTTGCATAAGATTAGAAGAAGGACTGAATTTTCTTAGGATATTAAACTTTTTGCTCGAAGACCAAGTTTTTAGCCAAAAAATACATATATATTAATAGGTTTATTTGTCCCCATGAACACTGATGTCGAGATTACTAAATAGCGCTTATTAAACAAACAAACAAACAAACAAACACACACAAAAAAAAAATAGAATTAGCATAAAATAGCACTATTTAGTGGTTTTTATTTAGTGCATACTTATGCATATTCACTCGGGTATTTTTATCGTCCTATACAAATTTGTGCTTTTCACGCAAGAGTGAACGGTTGTCAAGCAAAGCGAAAGCGTAACTACGGGCCGAATTACACCTTTTTCGGACAAGTTTGTTTTTAGACCAAAATAAGGCATTAGATGCCTTTTTTGATTGATTTGGTGAATATTTGAAATTCGAAGAAATTTATCCTAAAATGCACTTACGCCTTTTTCGCTCTGAACCCTTCAATTGCAAATCAAAACTGGACAAACAAAAACATCTCTGGGTTCCAGCTAGCTGCATAGCAGCTAGCTTAGAAGTGCTCTTGTTTTACTCAGGAAGAATTAATTTTTGTAAATATGTTTTTATCAATAAAAATATGTAAGTAAATAATCTATTTAGTTTTCTTTAAGAATTTAGTGGAACAGCCTGTTTTTATCAGCCTGAGCTTGATACCACAACCAAATATTGCAATTACAACCATTTTTGTTGAAGTGCGACCCTTTAAAGCTAGAAGTCTTGTCAGGAACCTACCATTTTGGTGGACATCAATCACAAAGCTGACAAAGTGTTCACTGTGCAACCAACATGACAGTCTGCCTCATACTTTGTCAACTTTTTGATAGACATCCACCAAAATGTCAGTTCCAACTCAAGACTTTTAGCTTCAAGGGTTGCAATTCAACGAAAATGGTTTTAAAATCCACATTGCCCAATTTTGTACCAAGTATGTGGATTTTGCTTTCTTAGGATCAACCGAAATAATTTAATTTAATCTTCTTTAGGACAAAACTCAGGAAATACAAGCAGGACAACAGGCCCCATATTAATGTATCCACACGTTCATGCTCACTTCTCACTAAATTCCTATTACACTTGAAACATTATACATGACACATACTTGACAGATACACTTGATTATTTGTGAAGTAGGAAAACCAGAAAACCTAGAGAAAAACCTTTGTGACCAGAGAGAGAACAACACATTACAAAGAGGACACCCCAACCACGACCACTTGGCATTATTCATATTTTTTTACTTTTTGCACTTAATGTCTACTGCTTCAAACCTTCTGACAAAGTAGGATTCAATTTAAATACATTGAGTGATCAAAATAATATTTCTATTAAATTCATTTAAAGGATTCAAGTTTTAAAAGTATTGAAAAAAAAACACAACGTGGTCCCGGTTGGAGTGTCCTCACTGTAAACAGATCACATACAGAATTGAACCTGGGTCACAGAGCTGAAAGGCCAGTGCTTTCACCACTAGGCCAACCATGCCACTATTTGCACTCAATAGTACTTAAAACAGCAACAGATAATTGTTTAAATAGAAAAAACTTTATTAGTTTACAAAGAAAGTGTTGCACTTAGATGAGAAGTTTTTCAATGTTAAGACGTAGTGAATCAATCTGTGACTTCAGCTGTGATCCTTCATTAGCTGTTACAGCACAGGCAATAACTGGTCTGGTCACGCCACAAGCACGCCCCAGAGCAGCTTTGGATCGCACAAATACATAGGACACGTTCTGAAAAGATAAAATGTGTTTGAGCAATCAAGAATGGACAATTCAATTATTATCACAGAATGCAGTATTGTACCACGGGCTTTAGGATTCTCCTTGCTTCGAGTCGTGAGAAATGTTTAATAACAACCAAAATACTCTTGTTGAATGCTAAAAAAAAACACTACATAAATCACCTTATACTCACATTTAATTTGCGTGTTTTTATTCTTCCAAATACGACAATATTTAGCTGGTTTACAATCCCATTTCATAACTCGTTATGACCGAACGTTATCAAACGAAAAAATCTGCTGAGCCTGCAATAAAATGACCGCATCGACACAGGAAGCCCCACCGAAAGAAAATCGTTAGTCTAATACTAAATAACCAAAGGGTAGGCCCAAAGTGGGCGTTACCCTCCTCTCAACCAATGAAAATCGTCGATTTGACACCACGTGATCAATTCAAATCGCACAGAGCGCGTTGCGAGTTTATACGTCATTGAAGTGCCTCTTTCTGATCTGAGTTCCAACGTCTCAGGCTGACCAAATATTGTAAATTGTAAATCGATTGCAAATGATTAAAATCTCTACTTTTTATTTAATTTCAAATTCATTAATTTTTACTATCTCCTCGGATTCTTAGGCAGCGTAAAAAAGGTTTGATTTGTCTTCAAGCTAAAAACACAACAGTTACCTAACTTAGCCGAAAGCCGTTATAACAGTGAACGTACGTAGCTGTTGGTACAAATTATTATTGTTCGATCATTTCAACATAACTTACCGAAATAAAATTTCGATTCGGCGTTATAACTATAAATGAAAACAAAAACGACTTCAGATTAGCTTTTCTATGTTTGCAGCTAAATCTAACCGGCCTAACATTTAAAAAGCAGCATGTTTTTATTCGAACATTTAGCGTATGAAATCGTCCTTCGCGCGTAAAATTCAAAAATTTACTTGAAATATTTTATTGAGCTAATTACTTATTCAAGGAGCCAGGGTAGTTACCTTATATAGATGAAGGAGCCAGGGTGGTGTCCTTATATGGTCATGACGCGTCATCAGCTCCTAACAAGCATTGAACGATGGATTTTCACTTTGGGCTTACCCTGTGATTATTTAGTATTTAGCATAACGAATTTTTTTAGAAGAGGGCTTCCTGTGTCGATGCGGTCATTTTATTGCAGGCTCAGCAGATTTCTTCGTTCGATAACGTTCGGTTATGAAATGGGATTGTAAACCAGCTAAATATTGTCGTATTTGGAAGAATAAAAACACGCAAATTAATTGTGAGTATAAAGTGATTTATGTAGTGTTTTTTTAGCATTCAACAAGAGTATTTTGGTTGTTATTAAACATTTCTCACGACTCGAAGCAAGGAGAATCCTAAAGCCCATGACTGTACTTCAAACCAAAAAAAAATCAAATGTCCTGTCTACATGTATTACAAAAGCCTCGATATTGCATATTGACACTTCTCTTAGCTAACGAAGTAATAACTTCATAATTTCATAAAAACATATGCTTGTAATGCTTAGAATGAAAAACCAACAGTTGCAGTTGCACAAAGCTTGAATACAGTTGACAACTGTCGACATGTACCAGTAATATTTGAATAGAGAATCCACTTGCCATTCACTGAGTCCAGGGACTGGTTGCACGAATCCTGGATAAAGTCATCCATAGGATAAAAAGTTATCTACTGCATCAATTCTTAGGGATTTTATCCTATGCATAGTTCTATACAGCCTTCATGCAGCAGGTTTCCCATGTATAAAAACTGGTATCACTGGTATGTATGTTCTGTTGTGTAAAGATATTCTTTACATTTAGTATTAATGTATTGAATACCTTGTCTTCACATAGCAGTGGCAAGTGAAGCAAAATTTCAAGTGGTTCAGTGTCGGCAGCCATCACTATGAACTCAGCTATGCCTCTGTTCAAGCACTTGGTAGCTGAAAAACAAATAAACATTGGATCATTACTTGAGTCAATTAATTTAAGTGTATAGTAAAACATTGACAGCTACATGGTTTTATAGTGTGATGAACTCAATAACAAATATTCTGGTCAGATGAGACATCCATATATGTTGTGCTGTAGTAAAACAACAAGCTGGCCGTCCTAGGTTTACTCTACCTAGCTGATAAGGTAACCCTAGGGTCACCCTACCTGACATGACAAACGATAAAGGAGGGTTACCCTACCCCTTGATTGACCCTCCTAAATTTGGCAAATTTATACTGTTTGTTAGAATCAAGACTTAATAATTTATCAAAACATCTTTTCCATACATAAGGACGATTTGACATATAAAGGGTTGATTTGTTAAATTGCTTTCCTATTAAATTGATCTGCAAGTCAGTAATCAGAATTCAAACCTGTTCAATACCTTCATTGGCTCCTTTTCTTAGCTGTTTATAGTTAACTGACTGTTGTAAGACATTTAGAATAGTATTGGTCAGGTCTGGGTCGGCCAGTGGATAGGCTTTGGGATTCACTTCGTCAATACTCTACAGGAAAATATTAATAGAACACAACAATTGGGTTATGGTAAACATTGAATTCCACTACCTTAAGGTTTAGTTGTAAAAGACCACGAGAAAAAACAAATTCAGTATGGGATTAGAGTATATATTTACGTTACAGTTTATATAAGTATTAGGATGGCAAATGAATATGTTTAATAGCTACTAAAGAAAACAAGCAAATGAGCATTTTAGCGAACAAAAAACATAAAAACAAGCAATCGAAACTTAGCGCGGCAACAACAACCGCAACAATTTTCGCCAACAAAGACATACAAAAATCGCCTGATAAGTACTATGGAAGATACAAAATACCCATACTATATATTTGTATCGCAAAACACTTCGCTTTTGTAAAAAAATCGTATTTATCGGAGTGTTTGCATCCCTCGCTATTTATGCATGCATTATACGACATGCACACGTGAATCATAACGTTTGAAGCTCGAAATGACGCTAAAACTCAAATACTTTACAACAAATGAGCAATCAATGTTCAACTCACCATTTTGGCGTAAATTAGAGTTCCTCTCGGCTATAATTGATAGCTTCACTGAGGTAAACGAGTCTATCTAAAAATTGAAAGAGCTTTCTCCACGTGCTGGAAGGAGAGCTTTCAGAACTTGAGCCTGCTAGACTTGAAACCAGCGGTATACACCGTTGAGATGAATGTAGATCAATGAATAAATAAATAGATAAACAAACCAATAAATGAGTAAAATGAATAAGCCAAAGCAGAAACTAACGAGTAGTATATCTTTTTCAGTCACTATTACCCACATACAATTCAGTGCCCAAGCCAGGACCCGGATCCATACGACCCAATACCGACAATACCATTGATAATTATTTTTGAACCCAACCCTCCTTTCATTTAGTTCTGCATAAAACAATTTGCAACCCACCACCCTCTCAATAACTAACAATGACCAGACCCTAACCAAACTATTATGGATGTTAAGTAAAATTTACAGGCAATAAACCATGTGGGTTTGGCTCATGAAAAATGTGCAGTAAATTGAGCATGTGCAGTAGATACATTGTGAACCATGAATTTGCCATTCGCTGGTTTCATATTGAAAAAGGCACTGGGTTCTAGTCTTCGAAAACAAAGCATAATTCATTAAAAAACATCTTCACATTATAAAAACACGAAGATAAACATCATTACTATGCTATTTTAGTCCATTTGCAAGATATTTTGTAGTTATATTGAATTTATGAGGGAAAAATGTTTTGGAAGGACACTGTCCCTCCACTACATATATTTGCAATATTCAAGTCCCAATAAATAATTTGTGTTTTACTTAACTATAACCCAGTCCCTTTTTCAATATGAAACTGGCAAATTAAGCTTCAACAGCACTGTTTCATCAATACTTTGAAAGTTTGCGGTTAAAACAGAAGTTTAGGGGCTGAACATTGTCCACATCCTCAGCATTAATTTTGACCATTTCGTCTGACACCATGTTCAGTTAGCATCCATTGCCAGGTGTCTTACAGCAAACACAAGAAACCAATGCAATACAAACAAACTAATTACTAACAAGTAATAGCTATTTACCAACTACTTGTCACTAGCACCAGAACAACACTGTTTTTTTTTTGTCTGAGTATTGTGTTCTGATTGAGTGACAGTGACAAATAGTTACTATACGGCCACTATTTGTTAGTATTTTGTTTTTATTTCATGGTTTTCTTGCGTTTGCTCTTCATGGTTCACCCAAACAAAGACCCCGACTTAAGATGGCTACAACAGAGGCTAATGTTCAGTGGATTGAACAATGAAATACACTGAGTGAGCGAATAATAATGTTTATCCATGTTCACACAGGAACCAAAGTGTTTATTGCAATATCCAAATAACTAAATATGGAAAAAAGCCATTTTTTTCAGAGATTTTCCAAAACCTTTTTTTCATGTTTAGTTATTTGGATATTGCAAAATCAGGTAATAAACACAGTTGGTTGTTGTGTTCCAGTGTCAGTCCCTCAGCTTTTACCATTTTGTGTTAGCCTTAACAACTATGCATATATCAAGCCTTAATTTTTTTAGCACACGCACTCCTGCATTATGGTGCATAAAACTAGCCACCTTGTGCTTTTATAAGATGTTTATTGGAAGATAACATGTTGTAAGATAAATAGTACATACATATTTCAAAATAGCCATTGAAGAAGTACACAATGTAATGTAATGTGATGAGTTCAGATACCTGAGGATAACCAGTTTTACTAAAACTAAATGAAAATAATAAATTACTGCATTTTTCAGATTTCTATGAACTCAAAACACTCAAACGCTCATCACCATCCTGTCAAACTCTAAGCTTCAACGAACTACATCTGAATTTCGTCTAAACATGCCTCCTCATCCTAAAGTTTGTACAAAAGTTATCTTGTTGAATCAGGATTGGTTGGTTGTCATTGCGGCAGAAATCAAGTTTTGATTGACAGGAGCAAAAACAACAACAAAAGGCAATGAGTGTTTAGGTGTGAGAGTGTGCAGTAAGCAAAAACGCGCAGCAACTTGTTGGAGGTATTTCCTATGATAAGTAGTACATTTAGTTATTGGATTCAAATGGAAGACAACTTTTGATAACTATCAATCATGATAAATATTTCACTAACCTTTCAAAAGCTGAAAAACTCTTTTCTTTGCAATTTAGAGTAATGTTTTAAATTCTAGATTATGTATCAATTATGATAATTTGGGAAAACACTGATTGAACAACAGTTACTATAACATAACATTAGGCCCTTTTCACAGATGTAGTTTAGATGTGAAACTTGTGAAATTGTGAATTGGAAGATGGCATGACACATGACCACACAAAATGCTTCTATGAAATGAAAAATACAAAACAGAAATACTGGAAAAGACTTCAAAACCTTTTTTAAGTAGCTAAACTGGTATTCTCAAGGGAAAGAAAATAGCTTTTAATGTACTAGATTGGAAAATATGGAAATCATGCCTTAAAATTACAAACGTTTTTTTTGCCTTAAAATTACAAATTTTCATTTTGAGAATTTCAGATTTTTATAACAATTTATTTTTTTACTATTGTTGTTATCAAGTTACAGATTGATCAGAAACTCTTCTCAGGAACCCTTTTGTCAATTTGTTGCCCAAAATACATTCTTTTCACTTTCTTCAACAAAATGATGATAAATCTAAAAGTCTGAAATTACTGCACTGCAAATTCCAGTGAATCCAAACCAATTTGTTGTGCGAAGGTGCAAAGTTGGTTAAACACTGAGAAAAGCTTCCGTATGTTAGTTTAAAGAGCATTTTAGATAATTTACAAAATAATCTCCCCTACCTTTCCAGCTTCCCCTACCTTAAAGCCTTTACTTGAACTTGTAAAACAACATTACTTACATAACAAAGTATGCTTGGTTTGATTAATTTGAGTAAGTGAAAGACTTACCTTGAAAATGTACTAATTAAAAGTATTATGGCTTATTGCTAGAAAAAAACAAATTGAAATAGTAAAAGAGTATGAAAATATCTTAAAAGAGTAGCACTATGATGGTGCAAAGGGACAATATTTCAGTGTTCATTGGCCAAAACAAAGGGTTCTTTTACACAACGGGAAGCAAAATAATGACTTTTTTCATTATTTTACAACTTAGGATAACTCTTTCTTCATTAGCCTCAATGTAAAAAAGGAAAATTTTCATGCTTAATGTAGAGCCCCTTGCAATAAGCCAGAATACGTCCAACTTCAAATCAATGAATGTGACTAAGATTACACTTAAGATTATAAAGACAATATACAAAAATCAGTGATCACTTAGCGAGGTCGTGGGCCGCCCATCTGCATTCTCTGTGCAAATGGATTTCCAGGCGGAGCTCCCAAGACACCTTGCTGCATTCTTATAGCTGGGTTTATTGGAGGCCCTTGTGGTTGCTGTAGCAACGGTACCGGTCCTCGAGGAGGCATATTAAATAAAGGTTGTTGACGGGGTGGAAATCCAGGTATATTTCCCATTAGTGGGCGTGGTCCAGGTTGCGCTGCATGGGGGGCGGATACTTGCACATTCATGAGTGGTTGATGACCAGGGATGGCTGATACAGGGGGGACAATTCCAGGGGGAGCAGCCATTCTAACCAGGGGATTTACCACCATTGTAGGGATATTAGAAGTAGGTAGACTTTGTGTTTGGGGTGCATATTTCGGTAGCATGGCTCGCTTTTCTTCCTACAATGACAAAATATACAAATAATGGTTGACTTGTTGGTCTTTCAAAAATACAGTATATTAACTCATAAGGAAATTGAAAAGTGTAGCAACAGTACATTGCTTTGGTTCCATGCTCAGGTACATTTGATTTGTTCATTGAAAAGCCTTTCTCAAATAGAATCACATCTTTTATGCTTCCAAAACCTTTCAAAATAAGTAACTGACACATATGTAGCTTCTGCATGTTGGAATAAAACCAGCAGTGCTGGGTGGATAATATTGTCAAAGTCTCTTACCAGTGATATATCTTCATTAGGATGTACCAGTTTACTGGTCGCACCAGGTGCTACTATAATGGCTGGCTTAACAGCAGCTGTAGGGGTGACTGTTGATGAACCAGTTGGCTTAGCTAAAATACATTAAAAATTCATTAACATTTCAACAAACATTAAGTCCAATCAGTAGGTCCATTTTGGTCACATGCATGAGACTAACTTCTAATAAACTCCTTATAATTAAAGAGTTCAAAGTGAAAATGACTTAAGTATATATATGCTTATATATAACAATTATATAACTTAAGCCATTTTAGCTTTGAAATTCAAAATAGATATATATACTTATACAGAATTGTTATAAGAAAATAAATGTGTCTATATTGAATACTAATGAGATGTCTCAACCTCTGCTGGTCATGCGACCAAAATGCTCCCAGCAATATTATTAAGGATTGAGTAATTAAATGTCAATGAATGAATGAATTAATAAACGCTGAAATGAAGAAATCACCAAATATTCATATCATATCATTGTCAGTTTTTAAAATCTTCTTGAATATTGCTATTTTTAGGTGATAGATCTATTGGTGAGCTCATTTCTCTGATAAATAATATTTTTAAATAATTTGCTTGCATGAATAATAAAGGTGTAAGAAAACATCCTAATAATAAATTGTATATTCACATTCTGAATGCTCACCTGCCCCCGCTATTGTAGGTCCACTAGAGTATGTAGAAGTACTACTATTTAAAGGTTTGAAGTCAGCTCCAACTGGCCCGGAACTTGATGTTGTTGTTGCTCCATTAAGATTCTACACAAACAAAAATTTGACTAGTTAGTACTGTAATTGAGTGAACATTGTCAGTAGTTGTTTTGGTACTTACTGTTGAGATAGGACTTACCTTTCCTAATCTCACTTTAGTGTTGGAGAAACAAATACAATTTCAAATGTAAATTCAATGCAATTGACATGACTTCAAAAGTAAAACATTGTAAAATCTGAGGCTTTAGTTAACAAGTAAAATTTTACTAAATTTAATTCCATCAGCATCAAATTCGCCTTAGAAACTAAGGAATAACTCTGCACTATTCAATTCTGTACTTTTTTTTAAATGTTGTGCATATATCTCTAAAACATTAATTAACCAATGTCATTAATGCTACAGTTCCTTTTGATCTTCACAACATTTCTGGATTTTTTTGTTTAAATAAATGTATTTATTTCTATCTTATTTATTAGCTATCAACATCAAATTTCAATAATTTGCATTGAAATTATATAGACCTTGACCAGATTAGAGTTCAATTGTGACAGAAAATATCAAATCAAAGTAGGTTTAGAGGTTTCATTCCTCACTCCAGAAACTCTGCAGCGGGTCTGGTTACCTAGGCTCCTCGGTGACCTGGCAATGGTTTGGGTAGACAGATTCATCAAAACCAGTAAACAAACGCTAGCGTCTTCGAAACAACAAATATTATACTTGGGAACTACCAAGTATTTTCCTCAGTCAAAATGCTCTTCAATACTCGTCTTTCAGCATTCTTATTGCTCCAAGGAAAGCTAGATAAAAGATTATTATGATCGTTCTTCTTTCCTCCCTCAAAAAAGCACAGAATATATACGAGTGTTTTTACTATTAATCCTCAGTGTTTGTTTTCAAATAAGTCCGACGTATTTCTTTTCTAGTCGTGTGACCTTTTGGAATTATGTAATTCTGAAGACCTGAACTTTTTCTGAAGTTGTTCAGACATCCAGAAACCTAACAATTTAAAGGTTATTGCATACAAAGTGAAGTATAATATTCCTTGTCTTGAAGACGCTAGCGTTTGTTTACTGGTCTGGATAGATTTGTCAAACCATTGCCAGGTCACCGAGGCACCTAAGTAACCAGGCCTACCGCGGAGTTTCTGGAGTGGGGAATTGAGGTGTCAAATTCTATGCACATTCTACACAGCGTATAACTTTATCCAGGACTTGTGAAAAAGAACAAATTATTTAATGAGATTTACTTTTTGTCATGTCAATTTCAGAATTTGTATTTGAAGTCACACATCAAACCAAATGGCAACAACGTCAGTAATAATATTAACAAGAAATAAATAATAAATGAATGAATAAATAAATAAAAATTAATAAATAAGTAGTAACAATGGCTCTAATTTGTTTCTAACATAACTATGAATATATTATGATGACATTTAATTAAATATCATAACACTAACAACAATAATTTGCATAAAGTATGACAAAACTACGCAACAATTTAATGTAATATACCTATGGAAATACTATCATCAAGATACTACTAGATTACGATAAAAACACTGTGTGCACTGCAGCATTAAATCACAGTAATAAATGAAATAAGTAACTTTATTACTCACTTGTTCCCATAGAACTGTTGACAAAAGAGTAGCTTGCAAAAATATTTTGACATGAATGACGTATAGACGTTTTATACAGAAACTTTCCTTATACTTTATATATCATTTTACTCACTTTGCATTCCTTTGTCCCACAGATTGAAAGAGAATGGAGAAAATGAACTGTGACAAGGCAGTGAAGTACAGAACTATTTCCACAGTAACGATAAGCTAGTTTAATCAGCTACTAAAGCAACTTTGAAATCATGGTTTACAAAATATTGATTTTAAGATTACTTTACTCACTTGGTTGGAACTGGAGCGTTGGTTGAGAATTGGTAAAAGCAGAGAACTATAAACTTTGTCCACCATGGAACACACTTCAGGACAGTTTGCAAAATGTATATTTTTGAGCATGTTTTACGAACTTTATTTGTGGGTGAAAATTAAAATTTATTGGACGAATAAAGTTGCTGTTCACTGACCTTTGTTTAGCATATATTTGTGTCAGAATACTTGAAGACTTGAGAACAATAAACTTTGTCCACCATGGAACACGCTTCAGGACAAACGTTTGCAACTGTACAATTTTTAGCAAGTTTTACTAACTTTATTTGTGGGTGAAAATTAAATTTATTGCACAATTTATAAGTTGCTGTTCACTGACCTTTGTTTAGCATATTTTTGTCAGAATACTTGAAGACTTGCTCAAAACTCACAAAGTAATAATTAGTAATATCTACTACAACCTACTAAATTAGTAATATTCTCAGACTGACAAAGAATCTAATAGAAATGTTAAAAATAAATACATCTTCACTTTCCCCAATAAAAAAATTGCATCTAAATTTCCAAGGATACCCTTGCAATGTAGATTGCTAAGGCTTCAAAGAGGAAAAAGCCTAAATCTCTGGAATGTTTTGTACTGGAGTTAAGTAATGTTACTGAAAATGAGTCATCTAATTATCAAACCCTAGCTCTGAAAAGTCCACTGACCATGTCAAACAGGCTAGAATATTCCTGCAAAACAATGATGTACTTACATGAATATCCAAGAGTAGTTGAGCGATATGAAAACTTACCTGAGCTGATGGGAAGAGAGGTTTGCTAGCTGTGGGTACCTGAGGTGGAACAGCACCTACTGGTCTTGGTCCTGCAGCGATAGCAGCAGCAGCAGCAGTAGTAGTGGGGGCACCAACACTAAAAATGACAACAAAACACAGCTTCTTATATTTATTGCCTTCTTATATATAGCTATTTCAAATAACTTTGTCATTACCAAAAGGCAAAAATAATGCATTCCAAGACTGCTAGGAATGATGGGTAGAAATATTACTATCATAATTACTCGGGCTTCCATAGGAATGCCCGAGTTTAAAATTCGGCTCTTTTTGTCGTCTTTGTCTTCGGTCACAAAATGCAGATTTTTCGACAAAACTCCTCACCCCACCCCTGACACATTTCGCATCGTCCTCACCACGACGATCGTAGATATACTAGTTCTTTCATTGAAAATAAGTTGAACGTCTCAAAATAATTTATTTGTTAATTCATTTCAACTTTTTTAAATATTTACAATAACATTTGTTTTAATTGAAGTGTATTTATTGTATGAACATGTCGTAATGTTTGATTCACTGAGATCGGGAGACTGAACTGAACCGTGGTAATTAAACGCTTCACAAAACTTCCACAGTATTTATTCATTGCTCAATGTATTTTGGATTGGTGATAACTGAAAAGAGAAAGAAAAATGTCGAGTTATGAGTTATGATTTGGCAAATTTTAAATAAACAAAAACGATGTGAATGAAGCACAATTCTTGCGACTGTCAGCGTTGCTTCGTATTTTGTTGGAAAACTTCAGTCGAGCAGAATCAAATTCACGATGTTGTGATCTCCAGTCAAATATTTTAATTAACAGCCGTTTGTATCAGTGAAGTTTGTGGAAGGAATTGAATATATTTTGCTTACAAAATATTATTTTTCTCAAAGTGAGCGGCCACGTTTCTCAAGTCAAGTTGAAATCAATGGATATCTCATAATATTATGTGTAATCAACATTCTTTAGATCTAGGATGGATTGGTTTGTCAAAACGGTTATTCGCTGCAGTAAAAGTGAAAATATAAAGTTTTGAATAGAACAACAAACTTACCGCGTGTATTTTCACCTCGTTCTCCATCGGTTCGGTTTAGATTTTCTTCGGTTTTGCTTCTATGTAACTTTCTTATCAATCAAAAACCATTTCAATTAACTCTTTTTCAAATGCAGAGTAGTATGTGATTCATGATTCTTTTGAAATAAGCTGTAAAATTGGCATATTTTTCAATGAAATTTAGTCTACTTATACGAGCGATTGTTTTCTTTTCAAACTGTCCCATTCCCTCTTAGTCAAGTTTTTGTTGTTGCACAGGAATCCCAAGAGCAGAAAAAGCGGTAGATCGTAGCAGTGACAAAGATATGCCCGTCAAGGAAAAGACAAACTAAATGATGATAATGATGGGCGAAATCTGCTGTTGCATACTCAAAACTCAGTATTGTTAAAGTCACTTCATATGAAGACATTTTAGAGAATTTTTTGGACTACTTGAAATCGAAAATGTGATATTCGAAAAAAAATTCGTCAAGAAAAAGATTCCTTTATTGTAAGAAGCGCAATTTAATCACCTGACCAGCATTATTTTTATCATTTTTGTTTATTTATTTTTAGTTTAAGCGCTTAAAAACAGCGAAACAAACAGATAAATTACATAGGTCAAAGAAAAGCCCGAGTTCACGCAGATATGCGTCTAGTTAATGTATCAGTTGACAAGAAATCCATGCCATTTGGGTTTGTCTGATAGCTTTATAGATAAAAATGTCAATATTCATCTTTTTCATTGTTCATGATGCCATTCTACATTCTGTCATGACTTTTACCCATCATTCCTAGTGGTCTTGGAATGAACGTTACTTGAATTAGCTATATTTAAAGCAACTATGTATCTGATTTATGTGTGATTCTTGATGTAAATCAATGACAATGGTAAAATGGTAGTTTCTCTTACCTTGGCATCATTGGAGGGACTGGCATACCTACAAAAACACAATTGAAATTTAGCTTTTTGGGGCAATTCTGTGCATGACAACATTCCTGGAATAATATTTGGATTTACAGCAAAAACCATTTGAGTGTTTAATGAGAACATTTTGATGGTTTCTTTCTAAGGCAATTTAAATCTTCCATTGTTATATGAGATGTCAACCGTTTCTAGGGGCTGAGCCATCACAAGAGACTTTTCATTGGTTTATGAGTACAACAATGTCTGATCTACTTGGACACACAACATTTAATGGAGTAAAAATACAAACAAACAAAAAAACATCCAAACAAACAATCCAAACATTTACATTAAACACTCAAATGGTTTTTGCTGTAACTACTTTAAAAAAGGGTTCTGATGATCTGGGCATTACCAAAACCAAAATAATTTTGAAATCCAAATGTCAATTTACATTAATAATGCTAGAACATTCTATTCACTAAAGATCCTGAATAATGGTCTGTCCAGCTTAATGCCTTTCCAAATGATCTAGCACATTGACCATTATGGGTCATTTCAGTAAATGCTATGTGGGGGGGGGGGGGATATCATTGTTTTGCTTGCTTGTTACCATATTTTGACATTATTCTTAATCCACTGTTTCTTATATGCAGGCTTTTTACTGTATTTGAACAATAGAATAATTTTTTTTCAAACATCAAATTAATATTAACAAGTCAAGTGACCGTGAAATGACCCTTGAGCAGAAGTATCACCATTCGCCAAAAACAATTATTTCAAACATGAACAAAGTTAATCTTTTTACTTTTTTACTTTTTATTTCTGCCCACACTAAAACACATGAATCTGAAACAATTTTACTCAAAATCTTTAGTTTAATGATACATTTTGTCACAGTTTTGGAACAAAAGTTTTTTTTTAAAAGTTATATGCCATGGCCTTAAATATCTTACCAGGCATAACAGGCATCCCAGGCATCCCAGGCATCCCAGGCATAACTGGAGGAAATCCAGGTGGAATAGGCATACCAGGCATACCAGGCATCATGGGCATCATAGGCATTACACCTGGTACCATTGCTGGTGCTTGGGCTGCCGGTGTATCTTCTTTTGCTTTCTTAGCTGCTGGCTCATCTATATAAAACAGCAATAAAAATAATAAAAATAGTCATAAATATCAAAATAATATTATAATATTAATAATGCTATTTAATTATTTCAATACCTCACACAATCAATATACATTTTCTGGTGCTGAAAGATATCATTCCATTAACAGTCTTTAAAGAGAAAGGATATAAGATCAGATTCAAGTGTTTTGATCGATTCATTGTTTATTAGTTCAGATGGCGGTGACTTATGTAGTCTTGGGAAAACAAAACAAAACAGTCTGTGACCGAGGACTGCTAGTGTGATTAGGGAGTTTAATTTCAGCATAAAAAAATTCAACAATTTACTCCTCAGTTTTAATCAAATTATAAAATATTGTAAAAGAAACCAACTAGAAGGCACTTGTTGGTTTTATTAACTTAGCAGTTACAAGAGAAATGTCTAATTGCTTAAAGGCCCAGTTCAGACCATTATGCTTAGCGCGTATCTATTATTGTTTTGATTTGCATGAAAGCAAGGTACCGCTTTGCCGTGTTTGACATTCATACTCAGCTGAAGAGATGACGCGAGAAGTTGTGGCATGTATGAGATTTTTATATTTAAAAAGTTTGTTCTTATTGAAAGAAATGTTATCTTTGAAATGTAAGCTTCGATAGCAGATTAATCGAATGCAAATATAAATGTTGATGGTTCATTTATCGACTCAAATCAAGAATAGAGTTTGTCTGAAGCCTCGACATACAGATCAAACAATAACACTCCATTAATAACCGTCCAGAATGTTCATATTTTTTGTGTGCGATTGTTGAAGAATCTTGTAAAATAACTATTTCAAAGTATTCTTAGATGTCTTGGCAACAGCATGAGAGCGTTAGACCTTGATATCATTATTTTTGTTAGCGGATGGAAACAGATTAAAATTGAATACAACAAACTACAGAATTTCCGTAAACAGAAAATGGCCGCTAGGGGATTGAAGGGCGCAAAGCATAATAGTCTGAACTGGGCCTGTAAAAAATAACATAAAATTCCCATCAATTTCAATTCTACCTGGATCTTCATTGCCTCTCCTCTGTTGTCTTTCCTTTAAATCCTTATCTGGAATACCTTCCATACCATATATCTCAATTTCAGGGTCTCCTCTGTTGGGCAGTGAGTTAGGTATTGCAGACACATTTTCTTTATGTACTTGCATACAATGAATAGCTAATCCAGGTCCAGTGTATAACTTTTTGTGACATATCATACATTTGAAGTGTTTGGCTTTTTGATGCTGAATCAAGATCTTTTCATCATCAAAATCTCTGTTGCAGTACCTTGAGAAATAGTTAAGGAATTAAGTGCAAAATTCAGCACAATTCTAGCAAAATCACAACTGATCGTTACTTATACTACCAGCTCTATCAATATTCAAGCAGGCATAAGACTTCATGTGACACTAAGATAATGACTTAGTGTGGTTTTGCATCAAAACTTTTTTTTCTCTCAACCATTAATCAATTTTAGGGGCAGTTATTTTTACAAATTATCACTAATCAATAACAGAACATGCTACTACTTCAGATCCTTGTTTTTGAATTCTTTCTATTCTGCATAGTTTTACAAAATACTGGGAGGCAGTTTCTACTATAAAAGTTTTTCATAAAGTTCCAAGAACAATGGATTTCAAAATGCACTATAACAGTGTTTAGGAATCTAATATTCACTTTTGAGAGCATTTCCAAATGTTTGCATTTGTGCATAAAGTTAATCTAGCGAAATTTTTTATAGGTTGTTGTACACTTTTTTCAAGCTCGATTGACTGGTGCACGGTCGCGAATAAGGCAACCTTAAAACATAACAAAGCCATATACTATGTTCCCTATTCATTCTTTCTATTAACTATGGTTTACAGTGAGCGTGAAGTATGTATTTTGTATTATTATACCAATGCAAACAGAACAAAGATATATACTAATAGCTTTCCTATACATTCTTTCTTCTAATGGTGAGCATGTTAAATAAATATGTTGTATGATTTGTATACAAATGTAAAATGGCTTCGTGTGGACAGAGCCCGAGTGTGGTTAAAATCGTAAATATTAAATTTCAAAACCCAAGTAATGCTTTGTCTAATTTATATTGTGTTGCTATTGGACTTCATAAGATTATATATCGAAAAATTTCAGCAGGTTGTGCCATCTGGAAAATATGCAAAATAAACAAATATATAAAAAATCTAGTATGAATACGAAGCAAAATATTGGTTGCTGAAGACAAAACAGCCGGTTATCTAACAAAACGACATAGACATAAGCGTTATTCAAGATAACTAATACACTAAAGATACCAGAATCGGAACCAAAATTACAACATAAATGACAAAATAAGAAAGTTTTCTACAGAAACAAAGCCTCTCTAAAACCGACAAAGAACGACTTATCTTACACAATGAATCTGAAATTATATAAAAGGATACCAACACCAAGGCTTCATAGACTTCTTCTTCTTTCTTCCCATAGTATTTTGAATATAATTATAAAAGAAATTTAAGAACTAAAAACTATGTTCTTTCGTTTTAGGAACGAACTACGAAGTGCCACATGCAAAATGGCCGACTCAATGACTAATCAAACTCCCGGATGTGGAAGATACAAAGACACAGAAAGCCCACACAGGTCAACATCTCTGTTTGCGGGTCTATAAAAAAATTAATTTTAATTTAAAAATATCACAGTTCATAACAATGTTGTGTTTTTTCTACTGTAAAAAGTCTAATATCCTCATAATAATAATATCATGGACGTTTCCTCAGTCCGTTGCTGAGACTGAGGAAATTCGAAAAGTAAAAAAAGTATATAGTTTAGAATATTGTGCGGGCTTCCTATATTACCCACATGCCCATGCACACTGTGATCGTCTGAAAAAAATGGCGGGTAAATAGAACTTTTCTCGAGAAATTTACGAAATCTCCTTTTCGCTTTTAAATGGAATAGTGAACTTGATGGCTCCCGTAGAGCTCTCAGAGACGCCTCCAACAAGTCCATCTCATAGTCCACCGAGGAAAAAGGCAAAATTTTCGCTTCGTTTGAAAGGCAAAATCAAAGGAAAAAAGGATGAAGACGAGAATGTTGATCTCAAAGAAAATCAGAGAACATCAAATTTTTATCCGATCTTCAGATCGCCAATGCAGGAAAACGGTGATGTTTCAGATACAAATATACAGCACATCTTACCATCGTTTGCGTTGGCTGGCTTGTTGAATAGGGGTAATGTGTGCTACGCCAATGCTGTTTTGCAAGTTCTGCGTCGTTGCCCTGGATTTGAACGATTTGTTACAGTCCTTGCAGAAGACATCAAGGTGAAGTATGATCACTTCAATAGTGACTTGTATTTATGGACGTTTTCAAGTCAGTGAAATGAAAACGTTCCCCCCTCCACCCCCTCCTCCCTTACCACATAAAGATACAACAAGCATCTCCGGCTAATACTTTTATATGGCCGTGGGTTTTCCTCCCTAGACTGATATTGATCGTATTTGGAGACGAGCTGATTGAAGCCAGTTTCCCCTCCACTCCAGAACTAATGGTATTATTGAACGCAAGGGATTTGTTGAGTCACTTCTGTAAGAGTTTTTAACAATGTTTCTATTATTTCCAGATCCTGGAAAACACAGAAGATAGCAACAAACACATAAAATTTGAACCAAAATATTTAATAAATCAGTTAAGTAAGGTATGTTTTTATGTGCATGTAAACAATGTGAGGTATTTAAGGAGCTGTATCAACCAAGGATGCTTTGGGCTCCTGTGGTCTATCATATGCTTACAGCAGCCATTTTCGAGATCACTTGAAATGGCAGCTAGAGAAATCTAATTCATTGTCTTGCTCATGCCAAAAGATTAAATGGTTGATTTTTGGGTGGCTGTTGTTGTAAAATCCACCACTGTTTCCTCAAATGATTCAATTGAACCTTGAAGATCTCAGGCCTTTTGACCTTTCCAGCACATGATAAACTCTCTTCCAGGACATTGTTACTCTCATTTCATTCATTTGTTTATTTATTCAGAGAATTAATCCATTGATCTTTTCATTTATTTGTGGTTGTTTCAGCTTCTCAGTCAAATGTCTGTATGTGAAGCAGATTTCTTGAAGGACAAGGAAAGCTGTATTTACTTAAGAAATAAAGGAGCAAACAGTCTGGTATTGGCAGCAGAACCAAATGACTTTATGATTGCTTTCAGGTAGACTATAAAATGAATTTAATAAATGTGTATACTATAATATTACTATTATTAATATTATTACATTGCATTACTTGTTTAGACACCACATAAATTATTCTAAGTTTGATGTTTGTGAGCCCAGCAAAAATTATACTAAAGCTTTTTAATTTCTTTAGAAAACAACCAATGAGCCACCTAATTTGCATTTGTTGTGTGGATTACGTTTCTGCAATATTTACAGAGAAAACAAAATTACAATAATCGCCTCATTTCAAATTCTTTTCTTCAAATCACATTTGTTTTCACTGAAGTTACTTTCTTCAAGGTTTGCTTGACAGTTGAATAAAACATCCCATTTGACTTAAAATGTATGTATAATTTTTATGTGTTCATTTAATTTGATATTCTTTCCTTTTTCTTTCTGCAGAGATTTGTATCCTTCATTTGAATGCAACTTACAGCATGATGCACAGGAATTCCTCTGCTCGTTGATAATGTCGCTGCAAGAATCAGCCAATGAGATCACCAAACACCGTAACAACAACAACAATAACAACTTGCCCGCATCAATTGACATAAAAACTACGAGTTGTACAATATCAAATGAATCTTCAGACCCTCCCAATCTGCACACAAAGCACTCTTTGACCAATGAGGAGAAATTATGCAGTAAATATTCAGCAAGTTGTAGTGAAAATTCTTGTCAAAATGAATCAGCATGTGACCAAGTTGAGTCTTTTCAAAGCGATACATTTATCAAAAGCTTATTCCAAGGAAAACTAGTGCACCAGACAAAATGTCTCAACTGTGAGCAGTCAAAGTTACGCTATGAAGACATTCAAGAAGTTAGTGTCCCTGTGGTTGAAGATCAGCCATATTTAGATGCGAGAAAGAAGCTTATGTTATCGCCAACCCCTAAGAAAGACAAGACAGATGTGCATACATTACAGTGGGCAATATCTCAGTTTGCATCCAGTGAATGTTTGCAGGGAGATAATAAGTATTTCTGTGAGAACTGCAATACTTACTGTGAAGCCAGGATCAGTACTTGCTTTGAAGAGTTACCCACTGTTCTGACTGTCCACTTGAAGAGGTTTACATCATCTATTGGGTAAGGGATGGTTTTGGTTCTTGCTTCATTGTGATGTTGTTAGGGGAAGTATGAGCTAATTCCTTTGTCAATCAATTCATCAGTCCATTCATTCATTCCTTTATTCCCTCATTCACTATCCAACTCATTCATTCATTCATTTGTTAGCTTATTCATCCATCCATCCATCCATCCATCCATCCATCCATCCATCCATCCATTCATTCATTCATTCATCCATCAATTACATTCATTTGTTCCTTCATTCATCCATTCATTCATACATTCATACATTCATTCATCCATGCATCTACTAATTCATTCATTCATTCACTCTTTCATTTATCCATTCATACATTCATTGATCCATCACTTCATTCCTTTGTATATCTATTTGTTCATCTATTCAATCATATATTCTTCCATCTATCTTTCCATTCATTTATTTGCTAATGCATTATTTTAACTTCAGATTGTCATCCAAGATCACAAGTAATCTAAAGACCCCACTAGTCCTATCTGTGCAAGAATGGTGTTCAGATAAGTGCCAAAAACAGGACAACACTTATGAATTGTTTGGTATAGTTCTTCACAGTGGCATCTCATCAGGAAGTGGCCATTATGAGACATATGTACGAATACCAGGAACTAAAGAACAGAAACAAGAAGATGCCATGGTGGTTGACAATGGTGATGTTCATTGTGCATATAATGAGAAAGTTAGTAACTCTATAGAAGACCAAAGTGAAATTGAAAGCAGTGTAATCGCTGACGGTACTACACCCATGTGTGTTGAAAATATAGATTCCAGAACTAGTAATAGTGATGAAGGACAAAGAATTGACAAAACATGCACATCAAATGTTAACAATGAAATGTCTGAAAATATTAGAGTTTCATCTGTTAATAGAGACAGATTGAATGATGCTAAAACTGCTTCAAATACTACCAGTAATGAAGAGAATTGCAGCATTAATATGCAGAACTTGTATGGCACTGATACAGCGAGTACTTGCAACACTGCAGACATTAACAACAAAAACACAAGTGACGATTCCACTACAAATGAAGTCAAAAAGACTGAAACAAATGTGAACCAAAATCATACAGACAAAGGAAAGGATAAAGAAGATATCGATGAGCCCAAGAAATTTCCAAGAAGAACTCTCAGACCTAGGAAAGCAAAGAAATCGTCTAGTGCATCACAAGTTGAGGAATCTAGTGAAAATTCAGCTGAAGAAAGTAAAATACAGCAAGAAAGTGAGTGTACAAAAGATGATAAAAGTCCTTTGAATGCTAAGGAAAAACCGTCATGTATCTCTTTGATAACTAAGTATTTCCAACGATCAAAACAAGAACCCAAGAAAACTGAGGCAAAGAGAACTTTGAAACGTGAACATGACAAACAAGAGAGTACTTCTAGTGTAGGAGAAAACACTGAAGGAAAAAAATCTTCACCTAAAAAGGTGAGAACAATTGAAGACTCTTTCAAAAAAATCAGTTCATACACATCACCAAAGCCATCTACAATCCGTAAACTGGACTTTGTCTGTGGTACAACAAAAACGACTACCAAAGGTGAACAAGACTCCCAAGAAGATGACAACAACATGAGACTAAATAACACCAGCAGTTTCTATCCAGAGGAGCTGACAACAGAGTGGATTCATTTTGATGACTGCACAGTTGATAACGTTACAAACAAGGATATTGTTCATGTGTTATCAGCATCTGAGTCATCATATGTGTCACCATATTTGCTATTTTACCAAAAGAAAGATTGCACAAGATAGTTTGCAGCTTTATAATTTCATTGAACTCATGAACATCATGAATCTATGCTTATTATTTATGTAATATAGATCATCTATTTTATTCAAAGATTATCTTTTTTTGACAGACTATTTTCTATTCAACTTGATGATATGAACATATGTATTAGATATGTTGTGCATTGATTGTGGTTGCTATGATTTGTGTTTGTTTTGCCCTCTAACTGCATGCATTGTTCTTCTGCTTGTCTGTTTAATGTTCATCTATGTCACGTAATACACATCCTTGTCCCACAAGTTTGGAGAATTACACATGCCAAAAGGTGGATGCGAGAGGCATGCAATGTTGTTGGTTTTGCATGTACATTTGTTTATTTGCTTATTTTATTAGAGCAAACACAGGAAAACCATAAAATAAAAACAACTAAATTCTCACAAATAGTACATGTAGCTATTAAGTAACAATTTGTCCCTAGCCCTCAACCATAACACAATACCCAAACAAAAAACAAACTTGGTTCAATGATAGTGACAAATAGTTACTAAATAGCTACAATTTGTTAGTATTTAGTTTGTTTTTATTTTATTCATTTTATTTATTTATTTATTTATTTATTTATTTATTTATTTATTTATTTATTTATTTATTTATTTATTTATTTATTTATTTATTTATTTATTTATTTATTTATTTATTTATTTATTTATTTATTTATTTATTTATTTATTTATTTATTTATTTATTTGTTTGTTTGTTTATTTATTTATTTATTAATTGATTGATTGATTGACTCACTCATTTATCTATTTATTTATTTATTTATTTATTTATTTATTTATTTATTTATTTATTTGATTCATTTATTTATTTATTTATCTATTTATTTATTTATTTATTTATTTATTTATTTATTTATTTATTTATTTATTTATTTATTTATTTATTTATTTATTTAATATGATACAGTCTAGACTTTGAAATTGTTCTTCCATGATGCACAAAATATTTCTTAGAAATTCAGAAATTACGTTGGAACAGGCAGAAACTTGATACAGAGCATGGAAGATTGCATGCATTGAAATGTAATAACTACTTGCATGTTATTACTACAACATGGATGCATATATATTTTTAATATTTATTAGTTTATTGTTTTTTTTTCCTTATGTGTATTTATTATTTACATATTTTTTATCATTATTTTATTATTATCCATTCATGCATTCATTTACAGGGTTCCCACAGTCAGGGAAAAGTCAGTGAAATTTGAATTTTTTTCAAGGTCAGGGAATTGTCAGGGAATTTTGATTTTGGTCAGGGAAATTTGAGAATTGTCAAAAAGTCAGGGAAAAGTCAGGGAATTTTTTTTCTCACATTATTATAATCTTTTTTGTGAGAATTATCGATGCTTACTTATTAAGAGTTTAAAAAAATTTCTTATGTTACAAAAAATCTAGCAATGTAAAATTTGTTCTTTTGCTTGTTTGTTTGACTAATGATTTAATATATCAGAAATCTGCTGAAATGTTATGTAAATTGTAAGTTACCCGGCGTACTTAATCGATAAATTCGATAATCGATGCCAATCGATACCAATCAATAACAATCGATATAAATTAATCGATTGATGTTTGATAATCGATGACCAATCGATAGGAAACATTGATGTGACCTTTTATCGATTGTCAATCAACCGTCGATCGTTATCGATTGAGTCATCGATTGTCAATCGATCATCGATCATCATCGATCCATCGATTGAGAGTCATCGATTACCAGTCGATCATCGATTATCATTGATTGAAAGCCATTGGTTCTCGGTTAAGTTACAATATCACGCAAACACACGATATTTTAACAAATCGGGAAAAAAACGTACTTTCGGCTATTTCAAAACAAACTTTTCTTGTTGTTTGAATCAGGAATTTGACGAAGTGCATGTAGTTCAAAATATTAGAACAGTTTCATCTTCAATAAAAAAAAGATTTTAAACATTCCCATTTTGACATTTATTAATTTCATTTTCAACTAATTTCACGTTGCTAGCAGTTACCACAATTGCGCGTATCAATAAAGCCAATCGACGCGGTTTCGGTAAACTAAATAATTTCGGTAAACTGAATAAAATTAACGTCGGATATACTGGATTTCAGAACAGTCAGGATCACTGCTGAAAATTTGCGTTAAAATATTTTTTTTCAGACAATCGATACCTTGGCTTCGTGTGACTATCGATTGATCATCGATTGTCCGATACCAATCAATATCAATTAGCTAATTGTTATCGATTAATATCGATTTATTGATTGATTTTCAATGATCGATTGCTATCGATTAAGTACGCCGGGAAGTTAGCGGTACATTGAATTATGCCTTTGTGATTGATTTATAATTCAAATGGTCTAGGAATTATTTATAAAAAATCCAAAATAAAGTTTCTTCTTTGGTCATTGAAAAATGCTTTAAGGTCAGGGAAAAGTCATGGAAAAGTCAGGGAATTTTGCTTTCTCAGATGAGTGGGAACCCTGATTTAAGCACTTTTTCATTTATCACATTCTAAGACTCATGACTCACGAAACCTTTCAGCTTTTTAAAAAAACGTTATAACTTTTTCTTATTATACAAGCTTGTTTTTAATCTTATACGACTATTAAATTCTAAAATACTAATTCTGCATGGCTCTCAATAAGATATTTCTTTGGTATGATGTGACACTGTGTCTAAAATTAATAAAGTTTATCTTTTTTTTTTCAATTTTGCTCAAGTGGTGGATGTGAATGTATGCATGGATACAGTTGCCCCTTTCACCTTGTCAAATGTAGTAAAAATACTGGGGAACAAAGCCATTTTTCTAAAATTAGCATAACCTTTTAGTTCTACTCGTGATATGCCACAAAAACGTCGTGATGCTTTGCATGTAGTGTACATGTGGGACAGAAAATTGCGTGACAATAAGTGACATGGACAGCCAATCACATCACTTCTAAACATGTAAGTCAATCGATTCGACTTTGAACTTCACATGCACACATTTCAAGCCCATAACCCGGGCCATAACCTAACTAGACCAGCTGAAATTAGTTAGTTACAGCTAGTTGGTCAGCGATATTACTTTACGATCAAATCCAAGGTAAAATCATGGTAAGTTTGGGAGAATGTTAGATGTATTTTTCAGTCAGTATTGTAAAATCTATACTAGCTTTGTTGATGATTTCATATTTTGGGTGGTCGACCGGTTGTTTGGCGCGTGTTGTGCTCATGTGTCAAGAAATGTGCTTTATTTTTGCAAGTAATTTTTGCTTAATCGACACTATTATTTCAACAAGTGTTGGATCATTGTGTTTCGCTCATTTGGATTAATCAATGTGGTATTGAAACCACAATATTTTAACCAGAACAACTGAATTTCGACAACATCAGCTCGACAACATTCGTATCCACTGCAAATCTACCCATTTTTTGCGATAAATATGCATGCTATCAATCAAATGCTTTTCAACTTTTTCGGTTTTTAGCTGTTCCATTGTCAATCGTTCACGAATATCGTTTTACAAAGTATTATTTTCATACATAACATTTATTAATTTTGCATGAAAAAGCTCTAATGAATTTGACCGGTAGCTTGAATTTGACTCCATAACACACAACCTTTTTCGATCGAATTTTACAAAGGTGTAACGCGGAAAGCCACAAACTGAAAAAAAATTCTAGAAATTTAAAAAGGTTTAAAATGGTATCTAATGGCCCGATCACTTGGAGATTCTCAGGCTGGGCTGGAATTTCAGCTTGTTTAAGGGGGGCTGAAATACCAGGCCGAGCTAGTGTTTGATAAGATGCAGGTAATATTGAGGAAACGATTATTAGGTGGTCAAGTTCCAACCTCATCTTCAGCAGGGCATCAAATAAAAAAACTGTTCCCTATCAAATATCAATATATAATAAAATGACCCCCCCCCCCCCCCCCTTAACTACTGCTCCCAACAAAGGTTACCATGGCAACGCAGTCCAGTCCACCTCTAGAAAGCAGTCACACTGAACTAACAAAATCAAAATGGATGCTTGGCTTATCAATGTTTTTGGTTAAATGAAAAACATAGGCATGTTGTGGCTGCAAGACTCCTGAGGATTTTCTTCAAATTGTCAAGGAGAATAACAAAGGGGAGGATGAATTCCACCAAGCTGTGGAGGAGGTTGTGTTCGCTATCTGGGACTTTCTTCAAGCCAATCCAAAGTACATGAATTCTGCGATAATGGAGCGTATTGTGGAACCAGAGAGGGTGATTATGTTTCGTGTGCCATGGAAAGATGATGCAGGCAAGATTCATGTTAATAAAGGTTATCGTGTTCAGTTCAGCTCATCTATTGGACCATACAAAGGTGGACTGCGATTTCACCCCACTGTCAACCTGAGCATCCTCAAGTTTCTTGGATTTGAGCAAGTTAGTATATATATACTATACTTAACATAGATCAAACACAGGAACACCTTGAAATAAAAACAAACTAAATACTAATAAATAGTAGCTATTCAGTAGCTTTTTGTCACTAGCACTCAACCAGAACATTGGGATTTCATTTGTTTTGGTGTTGTATTCTGATTGAATGCTAGGAACAAATAGTTACTAAATAGGAAATATTTGTTATTTTAATTTTGTTTTATTTCATGGCTTACCTGTGTTTGCTCAAATATAAAAGAATAGGGGAGATAGGGGTTCATGGTATGAAGGTTTTCATTCCAATTTGCCTCAGTATTTCTTTGCTTGTGGCATAGCAATGTTTTTTTAATATAAAGCTTGTATTTTAACTCTAATTTTCCCTCTTTAAGATTAAAATCTTGTTTTGGAGAAAGCACAGGAGGATATAACATAGCATCTGGGCTGGGTTGTTCAAAGCTCGATTAGCTCTAATCCTGGGTTACCAAACTCTTAAGAAAACCTATAGAGTTAACCCTGGGTTAGCGCTAATCGAGCTTTGAGCAACCGGCCCTGATTCCTAAGGCTGATTTTCACAGGTGTAGTGATTGGGGACACAAACAGTGAAGGAAGCAGAACAAAAGGTTTTCTTTTGCTTGCATTGCCTTCATTTTCTGCTTCCATCTCCGTTTGCAAATTTTTATCTTTCACATGCCTGAACGTGTGTTAAATGGTGATGAATTCTTCATTCCTTCTTCTTTTGGCAAGCACTTGCCTCTCTTGTGATTCTGACCAATCAATCCTTGTTGATACAGCCATTTTATGGATGTTGTTTTTAATCATCTCAGGTACTAAAGAACAGTCTGACTACCCTCCCTATGGGCGGAGGCAAAGGAGGTTCTAACTTTGACCCTAAAGGAAAGTCAGATTCTGAAGTAATGAGTTTCTGTCAATCATTCATGACTGAATTACAGCGTCACATTGGACCAAACACCGATGTTCCAGCAGGTAATGTATTTGACCAGGTGGATGAATGAATAAATGGGCTAATATTATCTACATAATTATATGCCTTCTAGTTTTGGAGAGTCCAATTTTGAATTCTGTGTTAGCCTTAAAATGCATGTTTTTTTATGTAGTATCAGCCCATGGCAATGTGGTGTCTATGTGTGTGAGTAAAAAACAATTCGATTAAACTATTCCCTACCCGCCCCTACCTCTATCATTCACCCACATAGACAAGCAAATGAAATAGCTATGCCCAAAAAAAGTGTTAGGGGAGGGGTCGGCCAGGCTGCACTATTCCTGATTTCTCTATATTAGAGCCTACACTTAATCATTGTCATGATATTATAATAATATAGTAATAATAATATTATATAATAAATGTTATTGATATTATAATAATAAATATTTTGTTGACATAATCTTACTTATGTCATTTATTGCAGGTGACATTGGTGTTGGTGGACGTGAGATTGGATTTATGTTTGGCCAGTACAAAAGACTGCGTAACGAGTTCACTGGCGTCCTGACTGGCAAAGGTTTGGGCTGGGGTGGTAGTCTCATTCGACCTGAAGCTACCGGCTATGGCTTGTTGTACTTTGTAGATGAAATGGTCAAAGCTAATGGCAAGAGCTTAAAGGACAAGATCATTACTGTGTCGGGGTCAGGCAATGTTGCGCAGTATGCAACTGAAAAAGCTATTGATCTTGGCGGCAAGGTTGTGTCAATGTCAGACTCTAACGGCACAGTGTATGACCCCAACGGCATCACCAAAGAGAAGTTGGACTTTGTAATGGAGCTAAAGAATGTGAAGCGTGGTCGCATCAAGGAGTACGCTGAGAAATACAACTGTGAGTACCATGAGGGCAAGCGGCCATGGTCTATCAAATGTGATGTTGCATTGCCTTGTGCAACCCAGAATGAGGTAATTACCATCTTGATGAAGATGATGAATAATTTGCATGATTGTGATGGTGTTCATTGTGAACATTGAACCACTTAAATCTGTACTTTAAAAAAAGATTGTGTGGCAGATATATATCAATTCTTTGCCAATCAGAATGCATCATTATATTGAATACAGTCAAATGTCGATTATCCAGACCCCTCTGGATCAAGCAAAAAAGTCCAGATAATCGAGAGTCCGGTTGTTCGAAAATATGAACATTAATGAGTCCGTTGTGATTCTGATGATAATGATTGTAATCATGTCTTAACATGAGGGTTTTGTGATTTATGATTATAATGGTGGCATTATGGTTTATCAATGTTGATTGAAGTAACAAAACTATTGTGAACTTTCGAGTGGAAGTAGACCCTGGAAGGACTGTTTTGTGTGACTGACATTTCAACTGCCTGTGCGGACTCATCATCAGAGTCAATTAACTTGTTTGTGAGAAAGGGTTTTGTTTATACGGCCAGATCATGTTATGTAACTAGCTGTGTTTGTCAGTAAGCGGCACAATCATAGCTGCTGTCTACTTGATTGTTGCTGATAGCGCTTTGTTCATGAGTCTTTTGTGTGATTCCAGTACCTTAACAGGCCAATTGAGTGGTATTTTCTCTCATTACAGCCAAATTTGTTGTATCCCGACCCACTGTTTTAAAACTTTTTCATTTTGGTATTTTCTGAACTGTCAGTCAATGTCAAAGGGCGGAGCTTGCCCTAGCACGTTCTGTCATTGGTTAGTTTAAAACAAACTCCGCCATTGAAATTGATTGACAGTTCAGAAAAGACCAAATCAACACAAAGTTTTAAAATGGCAGGTTGCCATACAACGAATTTGGCTGTAAGCATACCAGTGAATTTTCAAGTATAATTCATTGCTTATCATACGTACAATAAGGTAGACATTTGCTAGATTCCCAGTCTATAGATATAGAGTGGTGAGTATTCGTACAAGTCTTGTGATGTTGTTGTGAGGGCCATTTAACTTTTGATGCTCTTGGCATTATTATTCCAGTTTTGTGCAAACTCAGACACATTGAAAATTGCCTATTGCCACAGTTGGTGTTTTTGCTCTTGTCAATCAAAACCCCAATAAATGGGAATGAAAACTAACCAATCATAGGTCTTCATGATTAGGTTTAATGATACAAATCTCAGTATGAATAGGCAGGTTTAGGCAAAGCACAAAACAGAAAACGACAGTAATGTTGTTTTTGATGATAACAGTGGAATGATGGTTATATGATATGAATCGTGTTGATTATGTTTTTTCTGATGTTGATTGATTGTTCTGAAAACTTGTATTTTAGTCACCTTGATTATTATTATAATTGTATATCAATATGATTTGTTAATTGAGTATGAAGACTAATTGAAGGAGACTATGAATTGTATTGATATTATTAATCTGACTTCCACTTAGATAAGCAAAGAAGAAGCAGAGATGCTTGTCAAGAATGGATGTACTATAGTGGCAGAGGGAGCTAACATGCCGACGACACCTGGAGCCATCAAGGTCTTCCAAGCAGCCAAGGTTCTCTATGCTCCAGGCAAGGCCTCAAATGCAGGCGGTGTCGCAGTGTCTGGTCTTGAGATGAGCCAAAACAGTGAACGTCTGGCCTGGACCCGTGAAGAGGTTGACCAGAAACTCAGAGGAATTATGCAAGCCATTCACTCAACATGTGTGACTTACGGAAAGACAGACGGACATGTTGATTACGTCAAAGGTGCAAATATTGGTGGTTTTGTTAAAGTTGCTGATGCTATGATCGAACAAGGAGTTGTGTAAATCAAGCATAGCTTGTGCTGCAGGGCTGTGGCAGAATAATAAGGTTTTGATCTCTGTTCCTGAAATTCCTGGGATGATTCAATTGTAGATTAGTGACCTCTAATTCTATTTAAAAAACAGAATCTTTGTTACCTTGACAACTTTGTCACAACCCTGTTCGTGAGATTATTACAGAGAAACACAGCCAACCACTTTATAGCTTTGAAACTTGTAGAATAGTAAATATCATATGTTTGACAAATCTGCTGCATAATTGTGCTGTAGCTATAGCCACACAGTAGAACAGTGGCATGAAGAATTAACTTAATAAATTAGAGGCAAAGCCAGATAAAACCATGTGCGAACGGGGATAGATTAAATTACGTGAAGACGTACTGCAATTTGGAAAAACATTTACTAGAGAAGCTTTGCACCATCTTGTGATGGCGTCCATGACAGTGGGCAGGAGCAATAGAATCTGGACTAAAATCATTTACAAGAGAAAGAGTTTAGTCTCCCAGAAGAAAACTATCCTTTGGTCCTGCCTCCTGTCATGGCTGCCATTACGGTGTAAAGGACCCATTTAGAAAAGACGTTACCAGTTGTCGAATATCCATTATTTGCAGTTAAAACCCATGAGTGGATTTAGAGGGATGTCCATTGGTGCAGCGGACACCCCCTTTATTTTGCTTGAATGTTTATCATAGCAAAATATCTAAAAATGAAAATGATATTATACCTAGAAACGTTTAACCAAATCTCGGATTTTCCTCTCGTAATTGTCGGTTGACGGTTGCATATTTCTGCATTTACATGGTTTTCAAAGTTTAAGATATTTTTAATTTTTTGCATGTGACACTCCCTTGAACGGTGTCTGGATCCGCTCCAGAAACCATAAGTAAATAACAACAAAACGCGGTAATTTAACTATTATAAAAGAACGATATCTTAAAGCAGTGTGTTAGAGTGCACGCATTAAAAGTGTGCAACATAAATACCACTAAATAGTGCTATTTTATGCCAATTCTATTGTTTTCTTTTGTTTGAATAGTGCTATTTACTACTAAATAGAGTGCAAACACTAAATGCGTGCAACAGTTGTCACTGTTTAATAGTAAATAGCACTAATTAAACAAAAGAAAACAATATAATTAGCATAAAATAGCACTATTTAGTGGTATTTATGTAGCACACTTAGTGCGTGCACTCTAGTGACACTGTCTTATAAATTTAATCCGTGAAACTTTAGTAATACTAAATAGTGCTATTTTATGCAAATTCTATTGTTTTCTTTTGTTTAATTAGCACTATTTTGTACTATTTAGTAATTAGTGTTTCAGGGATATATTGTTTGCACTCTAACATTTGAATTGCGTTTAGTTTGTTACAGTCACCAAGACATTTTAGCAGAGCAATTCGCATCCGGCATTCTCCCTGACAACGTTTTTTGAATTGAGTCATATGAAAATTGTCAAGTAGTGTTTTTGAATTTTTTTCAATATTCTTAGATTTTTATCGATGGTTATAGTTGAAATTTTAGTTTTAGTTGATGTGCACATACACAGCAGAATCTCAACATGTGAAGCCTAATATTTTATTTTTATCAGCTGAACAGCATTGAAATTAATTATGAATAAAACTATTACTGAACGTTCTGTCTATTTATTTTCTGGATACAATATAAAGTAAGTCTATATCAAATGTGCACAAATCACTAACTCAGTCTTGTGTCACTCCTAATCTCCATCTGGCGTTTCGATAGCGAAAGACATTAATCATTGAGCCTGTACAGGTTTGAGAGTATTGGTGAAAAATGCGTACTTTTTCTCTCGTCCTCGCGCGCCAGTCTATGTTTCCGTACGTCTGAAAGAGATGTCCAGATCAAGACAAAATGTGTCGAGAATTAAAAAGCACGCACGAGACGCAGTCAGGATCGAAAGCGGAGATTTTTGACAGCGGCGGCTTATCGAATTCGTTGAAGGTCGACAACATTAGAGAAGCTAACTCGTGTAGACGGGTGAAAGGGACTGAACACAATAGAATGCACGGTACATTAGTGTGAAACAATTCATAAGCTATCCACGTACTAAGGAGCTGTTTATATGGAGTGAGCCAGCCCGATTTGGCGGGCTGGTTTCTTTTGTGTTTAATCTATCAGAGCGTAAAAACAAAAGAAAGTCACTCCATATAAACAGCCCCTAAGAAAACACCGAGGCATAAACAGAATACCATAAGAGAATTGAAATAAAAGCCGTCTTTGTTGATGAATAACTAAATCTTATCTGGCACTAAATGGTAAGAATTGTTTCACACTAATGTGGCGTGCACTCTATCATTTGGACGCGACATTTTAGAAAAACCAAAATGTTTCCAAAAATATCGGGATACGTGTAGACAGGGCCCAAGCGTACATCAAGTTACACAAACTGAAGTACAAAACAGTTTATTACAAAGAATCATTGATCACATTCTCAATTCTTATATAATTAGTAGAATCTACGATTTCATTAATCTAATATTTTACAAGAACATTACACTAAGTTTCGTGTACATACCAAAATGGATTGACATGAGCGACTATTAATTCAAAAACTTTAAAGGAAAGTTTTTCATCTCTTGGATAAATCTATTTTAAAATATATTATTCCACGACTAGCTAGCCTGTATTACATATTTTTTTTGAATATACAAAGAATATTCCGGATGTAACACAGGCTATCCACGAGACGTATACATATTATCCCTTCAAATGAGATGGTGCAAACGCAATTTAATTTTGCACATGTTGTACGTAAACAAAAGAAATTTGTGAAAATTAAGTAATAAATCTATGATTGAAAGGGATTGTTAATAGAGTGAAAGGGATTGTCTATGATTATCTCTCAAACAAATGTACACCTTTTACGTGTTCAAGATACCAATTATGTTCGCTGTCATGTTTCAATACAACAAAAATACCTTATTTTACAGATTAACAATGGCGTGCAAACACTAAATGTGTGCAACCGTTGTCACTATAAAACAATGGAATTAGCATAGTTATGCTAATTCTATTGTTCTCTATTGTTTAATTGGTGCTATTTACCACTAAATAATGACAACTGTTGCACTCATTTAGTTTTTGCATTCTAGTGTGTGCACTCTAATATTTTTCGACAGGGCAGTCCGCTGTGCGCACTAAACAATCTATATGTGGTCTTATTTGCTAATATAGACCTATTTCAGAACACGTTGCCGGAGAGAATGCCAGATGCCCGTTGTCGATCACTACTAGTAGTGGAAACCAAAACAAAGGCACCCAAACGCGGCAATTAAACTTGTGAACAGGGTGTTTAACAACAGACATTTCATTCGCATTTGGCATCCGGCATCCTTTCGGACTTTTTTTGAAATGATTGTATGGTAATCATGTCGACGAATGCCGTTCCTGTGGATGAGTGCGGTGTTTGCAAAATTACCAAGCGGCCTCGTGTAGTCTTTCTGAATAAAACCAAGACTATTTGTGAGGTCTGGAGAACAGTATCAGTGTGAAAGCATCCGGGTTCTTAATCCTTCAATCTTTGCGATTGAAGTTGCGGCAACTAGAGTGGAAGTCATCTACAAATTAGAAGCATTCAAACAGCCAAAAACGTCTTTTTTTAAAGACTGCGTAACATCATTCGGTCAATATTGCTCGAATGTTTGTGAGCGCGTCGTCGTCAATCCTTAAAAACACCGCACCCACTGTCTCTTATATCTTATTCAAATTCTCTATTATCTACCATTCTTTGGAACCAGTAAAATACTATTCATTCCATCATTTCTAAGAGGAACGACACTCTCTTCGCAGTTCAAGCACATCGCTTAGTATTTCAGTTCATGTTATAAAATATATCATTATATAATATACTATAGAGCGTTGTCTAGATATTGTCGGCGTTATTTTGCCCTGAGTCGCAATTGTGATATATAGCTACACATCTTGAGGGTTGGGCCGAGCTTCATCGGTGTGAACTGCATAAGGGCATCACGTGACAACATCAAAAGTGCTTGGCCGTCGATTTCCTGGAAAATAGAAAAAAAAAATACACATTGAGCATTCAAGCAATCAAGAAAATACTCATTTCTCTTTGAGAAATATTAGGTTATTTTACTAGAGTAATCTCAATGGACTATTGCCAGCGGTCTCACCCATATAAAAGTGAGAATAATAATTAACCTAATACACTTCGGCTCAACTACGACACGGTACACATCTACTCCTGATATGACTGACTCTCAAGGTCAAACGCCAGCTTCAGCTCCAGAAGCTGTACGGGCAGCGAGACAGGCTGCTGCAACAGGAACCATAATGGATAGTGCCAGCACTTCAGCAACAACTTCAGCGAATAAGTTTAGCACTTCTACAACTACGCATAGTTTAAACACTTCCACTACCAACACGACGGCAGCAACTGTGCAAGCAAATGTGGCCACGTGTACTTCAACACTGCCCAACGACTCTAATCTCCAGGTATTAACACCCCTTTCTATAGCTTTACGTAGTCTTCAAAAAAAATAATAATAATAATAACATAAAGCTCGGTATCTCCCGATAACATGGAGTTTTATTCGGCCGGTCGTGTATTTTACCGTGGTTATTTTACTGCCTATTTATATAAAGCTTAGTAGCTTTAAAAATTTCCTTTGGTCAGCAGGCTCCCGGTCGTCTTTCTTTTTCTTTTCACTATACGGACAAGTTCACCGTTATTTCGGTTAAGTTTTATATTTTATCATTCCTGTTCTCTATGTAGCAAAATTTGCAAGTCATTTTTCCTTTCGTAGGGGTTTTGTTTCCCGCCCTATTGTTTTAGCTATCTTCACAATACTTCGTTAGTGCCCCTATTGTCCCAGTTTACAACGCTACAACAACTTTCTTTGTTTAGGTGTATTATTTCTAGCTTGTGTCACCATGCTGGTTTTGTACCACTTTTCCAGCTACAAAACTTTAGCTTTGTTATTCGCATATTATAGCCCAGCTTTTGTAAAGTGTACAAAGTTATCATAGAATTATTGCATGTAACATTTAGGTCCTGCCTTAATTTTCCAATATTATTGCAGGTTAACAGTGAGGTCCTGCCTTGATTGTTGCATGTTATTGCAGCTTAACAGTGAGGTTCGCCTTGATTATTGAATGTTATTGCAGGTTAACAGTGAGGTCCTGCCTTGATTATTGAATATTATTGCAGGTTAACAGTGAGGTCCTGCCTTGATTATTGAATATTATTGCAGGTTAACAGTGAGGTTCGCCTTGATCATTGAATATTATTGCAGGTTAACAGTGATGTCCTGCCTTGATTATTGAATATTATTGCAGGTTAACAGTGAGGTCCTGTCTTGATTATTGAATATTATTGCAGGTTAACAGTGAGGTTCGCCTTGATCATTGAATATTATTGCAGGTTAACAGTGAGGTTCGCCTTGATTATTGAATATTGTTGCAGGTTAACAGTGAGGTCCTGCCTTGATTATTGAATATTATTGCAGGTTAACAGTGAGGCTCGCCTTGATCATTGAATATTATTGCAGGTTAATAGTGAGGTCCTGCCTTGATTATTGCAGGTTAACAGTGAGGTCCTGCCTTGATTATTGAATATTATTGCAGGTTAACAGTGAGGTCCCGCCTTGATTATTGAATATTATTGCAGGTTAACAGTGAGGTTCGCCTTTATTATTGAATGTTATTGCAGGTTAACAGTGAGATCCTGCCTTGATTATTGAATATTATTGCAGCTTAACAGTGAGGTCCTGCCTTGATCATTGAATGTTATTGCAGGTTAGCAGTGTGGCCTTGCCTTGTTATTTGAGAATTACTGCGGGTTCGCACTGTGGACCTCTCTTATAGAGAATTATTGCAGTTTATCAGTGTTGTCCCGACTTATACAGAACTATTGCAGGTTAACAATGGCCCTGCCTTTTAGAGAATTATGCAGGTTAACACTGGTCCTACCTTGTAGAGAATTATGCAGGTTAACAGTGGCCCTATGTTATCGAGATTGTTGCAGGTTGCAGGCTAACAGTGAGGTCCTGGCTTTTTGAATTATTGTAGGATAATACTTTGACCATGTTTTATTTACTGCTCCAAATTATATACATTACCTATTACAGCTCTGCTTGGCCCTAATGTTACCTTCTTCCCTGCAGGGTGATGGGTTCAAACAACTCATGGCAAGAGTGCAAGTGTTAGAAGAACAGAACAAAATGTCCCCGGAGTCCATTATCAAAAAAATCAATGACTTGGCATTCAAGTCAGATGCTGACTTTGATAAGTACCAGGCCCTCTCATTGGCTCAGTCCTTGGTATTTTGTACACAAGATTCCTCTCACAAGAAGGCCCCTTTCTACGCAGCAGCTTTGCAAGAGTTAAGAGCCCGAATGAACAAGCCAACTCGTGATTTCAAGGCCTACTTTCTCGCTCTGTTTGCCGATAGTGATTACTCCAAGGTCTTGGAATCCATAGCTAGAGTGGAGAAATCCCTACGCACACCCTCAAGACCTTCCAGAGCAAGTCAGTCTGCCTGCTTTAGGTGTGGCCGCCCAGGCCACTACGCCAATCGGTGCCGCCAGAGGCCTTACAATGTCAACCCAAGAAAAAACTACGGCTCAAATGACCCCAAGCCCCTGCTATAATAAGCGATGGGCTACAACATGGAACTGATATTCTGACTTCTAACTATGGATTCAATAAAGCATTTAAAACTTAACATTGTCCTGATGTGATTGTATTACTCCCCAAACCCATCAGCCTGTGGCCTGGGTGCCAGCCTTGAAAGGGAAGCTAATCTCTACTCGGATTACCGGGGCTCAAGGCTGTCACCCCCTGGGCTTCAGATCTTTCACTGTTTAAACTCTTGGCTACTTGGCATTCTATTTATTCCCGTTGTTTATAGTTGTTTTCCTCCATCTGTAGGTTGACGTCCATAACCTCTCTATTCCTACATGGGAAATAACCCTGAATTTTGACCCACTAGCAGTCAAGCCTAACACTATTCAGTGGGTAAACAGAAATGCCAAGCCAATCGCAGCGTCCCAGGGGGTGACAGCATGTAACAACCATTTGCCAAAAGATTTTATTCCAGATCTATTATCTGGCAAACTGCATGGCGACATGAGCTTGTTAGCATTTCGTGACCCTGAACAATTTGTTGCTGGTCAGCTTCACCGACATTATCATCAGTGGCTAGATATAGCATCACATGCCAGGGGAGAGTCCAACGAAATTTTATCGTGGATAAGGTACGGTGTTGATGTCCATCAATATTTTAGACATTTTCGTGGTTCATTCAAAGGGGAGAATTATGATTGTCATTTGCCACCTCATAGGGTTTTCCCCAATAATGCTTCTTGTAAAACGTTTGCCTCCTTTATCTCACAAAGCATTTTGGATCGGGTTGCCTCTGGGGCTATTAGTGTTTGGGGAAAGGTTGGAGAGCTTGCTCCCCCGCATATTGTGATGCCCCTTACAGTGGAGCCCTCAAAACCTCGACTTTGTAATGATAACCGCTTCTTAAATCTATGGATGGTTGACCGGCCTTTCAGCCTCGATCGCCTGCCAGGTCTCCCGCGCTATGTTTCAAAGGGTTCCTTTCAATCAGTAACAGATGATAAGTCGGGCTATGGCCACTTATCTTTGACGTCAGACAGTCGCACTTACTTCGGTTTCCGCTGGGGAAATTGGTATTTTACCAGTAATACTATACCTTTTGGCTGGAAGCTTTCAGCATATATATACCATTCAACAGGGTCATTTGTCTCACATTACTTTCGTTCTGTAGGCATTCCCTGCTCCCTGTATATAGATGATAGGCACATTGGGCAGCTACATCTCTCCCACCCCTCCTCCTATCGCCCATCAGCCTTGGAGCTGGCAGTTTCAGCTCTGGTTGTTGTCTGCTTTACACTCACTTCACTAGGATACTTCATTGGTTTGGAAAAATGTATCCTCGACCCACGCCAAGAAGTACCATATCTTGGGTTTATTTGCGATTCCATCAAACAAGCCTTTACTCTGATGCCCTCAAAAAAGCAAAAGTTTGTAGCCCTTGTTCGCAACATTCTAGGGGACACTGTGCAACTAGTAAGCCTACAAAAGCTAGCAGGAAAATGCAATTCCATGTCCTTAGCCATACCCTGCGCAAGGCTATTCACGAATGAAATGAATTTAGCTATTTCACTGGGCACTCGCACATCTAGGCCCATTAAGATACTAGACCCTTTGCGGAATGAGATAAGGCATTGGCTTTTCTTGGAGAAATGGGAAGGTTATCTCCCATGGGTATCTGAGAGACATAGCCATATTCAGCTATGTTCGGATGCTTCCTCCTTTGGTTGGGGAGGAGTCTTAAGCCCTGCAGCCATTGCTGTGTCTACATCAGACTATTGGGATCCACAGCATATCTCCCTTGATATTGCGGCTAAAGAGGCATATGCCTTGGCCAATGTCCTTAAATCGTTCGCTGCGAATATCGCAGGATCATGGGTTGACGTTTTCACAGATAGTAAAGTTCTCATTTACTCTTGGGAGAAGCAAGGCTCGAAGTCTAAACCCTTGTTCGATGCCCTGAAAACAATATTTGCTGAGACGCTTAAGAGCAACATTCTATTAAACCTAATCTTTGTACCCTCCCCTTTGAACCCAGCAGACACCCCTTCCCGTCGCCTAAGTAGAGCGGATGCATGTCTGGCTTTGCCTTACTGGGAGAGGCTACAGGCTGAATTTGGTGGCCCACGAGGACACTCAGTAGATCTCATGGCATTGCCCTCAAATGTCAGGCCACACCTAGACGGCACATTATTGCCATTTTTCTCCCCTTTCCCTTGTTCTTCGTGCACAGGTGTTAATGTTTTTGCCCAGTCCCCTACTGCTCATGCTAAGGATCTCTTCCGTAATCCTTATGCCTTTCCGCCTTTAATCTTAGTCGGACAACTTCTTCGCTTTCTACAATCTCTCTCCCTTTCTTGTACCTTAGTCCTTCCCGATATCTACCCTAGAAAATACTGGTGGCCAATTGTGTGCTCCAGGTCCTTATCCTCCTGTAGGATTGCAAAGAAAGGGGAACCAAATGTGTTGCTGGTCCCTTCTAGCTCGGGTTATGAGCCACTTGTCGAGTTACCTTGGGACCTTTGGGTATTTAGAGTTTAGCACATTGGTTATTTATTCTAGCTATATTAATGTAAATACCACAATAGCTAAACGCGTATACTCCCCACAAACACTAACTGTTAAGTTGTCTAGTAGTAGATTAATAAATTTTGCAAATATACTCAGTCTCAATCGTTCTTATCATACCATAGGATTTGCCACAAGTCGCTCGGCTGTTTGTCCCAGCGGTGTCATGCCCATCATGTCGGCATCCCAATGATTATTGTTTCTGTTTTTGCCAAATGTGTGGATATCAACGGCAGAGCCGACCAAAAAGTCATCACTCAACCCCTGAGATCGACATACTGAAGATAGATGAGCGGATTAAACAACTTGATGATTCAATTCTCTCTACACCCTATGCCAAGCAAAAAGAATCCCTCCAGCAAGAGTTTGAATTATTCATGAGCGCGCTACCAGGACAAAAATCATTACTCACAGCGACACCAACGGACGTATGTCGTTTCCTTGCATGGAAAGATAAGAACGGAAAGACTCACGTACACAAAGATGGTTGTCAAAATATGGGGAAGCACGGTGTGCAGTCTTCATGCGAGTGTCCAATCCGACTCGCTTATAATACGGTTGACTCTCACATAGGCAAGCTTCGAGCAATTTTTCAAAAGGCTGGAAGACAAGGGGAATGGGAAAGTGCCTTTTCACTGGGTAACCCCGCCACTGCCGCGAAAGTAAAGGCATATCTCAAAGCAGTCACGGCAGAGCAACTCAAAGCAAGGAAAACTCCAAAGCAGGCCATTCCTTTATTCCTCCCAAAGCTTCATGCTCTGGCACGTCATATCAACACAAAGATTATGTCTCCTGAAAATAAAGGCCTAGACCTCTATGTATTGGCACGGGACCAAGCATTTCTGAAGACATTGTTTTTTAGTGGTGACCGTGGATCCGACCTTGGCCTCGTCAAGACAACGGAGATTCTACGCTTCCCTAATGATGATGGCTTGCTCTTTAACCATATATGGGGAAAGTCGCTTAGAGATGGATCATCCAATATGTTTGGGATCAGGAGGCACCCTAACCCACTTGTCTGCCCTGTAGCTGCCATTGAAGCGTATGTTGAGGTATGCCAACGCTTGGAAATCGACATTTCGCGAGGGTATCTCTTTAGGCCAACCAGCCCTCAAGGCAATATAATTGACAAACCATTTGTAGGGAAAACAGCTCAGCAGCGCTTAAAACTCTACCTCAATGAAACCAATCTCGATGAAGGAGAAACTCTCCATAGCCTACGTGCAGGATGTGCAATCACTTTGGCGTTATCCGGCGCGCAATTGGCGGACGTCATGGGACACGTTGGCTGGAAAAATGACCAAACAGCTCTGTATTACATGAAGTTGGCAGAAGTACTTAAGCAAGGTTCACCTTCGTCGCTCCTGTCAGCTAATAGTGAAGACGCCCACACTGCAGTAGGCCAGTACCAGGATTTCAATTCCCTGAAAAACTTTGTATCTGCTTTCCCCCCGATCTCGGCAAAACGAGCCCTCCTTCAGATTAGTTTTGGCTATCCTCAGTGAATGTGTATAGCAGTATAACCCTCAAAAAACATATAGTCATACCAGTTTTAGTTTCTGTTATAATTAAATATAGTATATTTACCCAACATATTTAAAACAGCATATATATATATAACAGAGCGAATAAAAGTCAGGGTCAGGTATATAAATGGTACTGAATATGGGAGTGGCATGAGTATGGGAGTCACAATAAGTATGGGAGTGATAATGAGTATGGAAGTGGCTATGAGTATCGGAGTGATATTGAGTATGGGTCCGATGATGGGTGGTTCATACATGAATGTGACCGTCTTGTATAGGAGACCGCCAGGCCTCCAATTCTCACTTATAGGGGGGAGATCAATGGCAATAGTTTACTATTGCCAGCGGTCTCACCCATATAAAAGTGAGAATAATAATTAACCTAATACACTTCGGCTCAACTACGACAGAGGACACCTAGTCCAATAGGATAACTATTGATCTCACCTCTCCTCCTTGGCGGCCGACGTTTCCCACCACACCCACCCTCTGGATAAATATTACCTGTCCATGGGGACGTCGACCGCCAGGCCTCCAATTCTCACTTATAGGGGGGAGATCAATGGCAATAGTTTACTATTTGCACCAAGGGGTCACGTGACCTCTTAGTGTAAGTAGCCCATTACATATAGCCAAGGTATTTTGACAATGTGTGAAGCAGTCTTTGGTATAATTGGTGGTCCTGAACATGTTTGTAGACTGTTCTTACTAGGATATGTTTATGCTAGATTACACCAAGAGAATGGTGATTTGGATGCGCGCACATGAGCATCTATGGGAGGGCGGCAGAGGGAGAGCAGCCCTGGGGAAGAGTGTTATAATATCAAGTATTTAGACGTTTAAGAATCGTTTTCATTGCGCATGCGATTTTATCACCAATTTATCACTTACTTAAATTCCACCTCTTTTTTTGTTTTGAATAAAACAATGGGGAGTAAGGAATAAGCCTGAAGCGTGATGACGTTTTACCCCCGTCTCCAGATGAGAATCCTTTTCATATTGCTTTTGTTCAATAATTATCCTGTATGGTTTAGACACGGGGGTAACACGTCATCTCGCTTCAGGACTACTCAGAGTAAAATCGCATGTGCACTGACAATGATTCTTAAAATGGGAACTGGCTTTCATCGACGTTGGTTTCACGTGCTCCCTGGGGAATAATGCTCGCAGTTTAGCTACATGCAATAGAAGTACCTCTTCTCGGAACAAAGCAGCATAGTGTCCACAGTCTGTTGAGCGAATGTACTGAAGAACCTCATCTACAGACCACGTGACTGGGTTGCTAGGGAGGTCCGGTGAACGGCTATTCACACATCCTGGCAACGACGTATTGACACCAACATCGACCATCTTTCTTTTTTTAAATGGCGGTGATTTAGGACTTAGTGGCGAAGTTATGGACGACGTCGATTTCAATGGTCCTCGTGAAAAGCCTATTATGAAAAAAACAAATAATTAAAACACATTATGCGAGTGTGGGGGAACTGATGTAATTTTTGTGACGTTTCGGACGTCAGTCCTTCGTCGGAGTGATATGACTATATAAACATCCACATAGTAATATATTAATACATTTATATAGTAATATGACCATCTAATATATTCCAAGAGAGTATGAGATAAGATAGCTTATCCCCGGCCCTTATCACGGGCTGTACTCGTCGCGCTATTTTTAGAAACTTGTCACCAATCTCTGCACTTGTCTTGAGATGATTTTACGATGCGACCGCGCCATCTGCAATCTGGCCAATCGCGTTCTGTTCTCGAAATAACTTCAGTTTAAAAATAGAATGAAAAGAATCCCGGATGAGTGTAAAACCCAATACAGGGGATACATTCTCTTATCTCATACTCTCTTGTATATTCCTATTACTCAGGTAGAGGTTCTATATACAACTTGTGCTATATACTGCTTATGATATGCTACAAATCGCGCCAAGAATCTTACCTTCTGTGGTAGTATAAGAAGCAGATCTCTTTCCTTTAAACGACAAACTATCTTTATTATCCACTGACGCACTCGATGGTCGCCGTGGAGGGGCTGGGTCCAACTTCAATACATGCTGCGTATTATTATCTAATGGTTTGGTAGACGGTCGATCGATATAAGAGTTTGTTGGCAGGGCAGAGTGCGTGGGTAGGTTAGGGGACGGTGGGTTGGATAGGGTTGGTGATGCAAGATCGGAGCCTCCATCTAGAAATACAGTAAATAGATAATTGGTTAAAAGACTGGAAGAATGAATGAATGAGTGCCGATTACCAATACCTGATTTAATATGAGCTTGTAATTAAATTGAAATTATAGTCAGGATGCTTCATCAAGAATGAATGAACGAACGAACGAACGAACGAACGAACGAACGAACGAACGAACGAACGAACGAACGAACGAACGAACGAACGAACGCACGAACGAACGAACGAACGAACGAACGAACGAACGAACGAACGAACGAACGAACGAACGAACGAACTAACGAACGAACGAACGAATGAACGAACGAACGAATTAATTAATTAATTAATTAATGAAGCGAATAAAAAAACACAAGCCAGAGCATTTACAGGAGGATAAGCGAAAGTCCGAGGATGGTTAACATCGTTTAGCAGCAATTCAACTTTTAAATTAAAAGCAACGAGATTACAATTTACTCCACTATATTTCGACTTTACTCAAAGTCATAGTCATGCTAATACAATATTAGAGCATTTACAGTTTTAGTAAGTTATGTCCTCAACTTTTCATATCATAACGCGTACCTTTTCTCTTATTTCCCATTCTTTTTTTCTTCGGTTTCATTTGCTGTTGTATTTTTCTTCGTTCTTCTCGTTCATCCCAGTCAGGGTCTTGATCGTCCACCAGAGTTGGTCCTTCTTCATCATCAAGTCTCATTACAAAATCACTCAGCTCGCTTATTCGTCCGCGTTTTGGTTTGTCTTGATAACTGAACATCTCATCATAATAATCACCATCATCGTCCGGTGAAAGGTAAAGCTCGTCACTCACTGGAACGAGAGAAAATGCAGTTAAAGATACTGTGAGGTTTGAGCTGACAGACAGACAGACGGACAGGAAGACATACAGACAGACTAGCACCAGAATGAATGAATGAATGAATGAACGAACGAACGAACGAACAGTAGGAAACAAACGAACAAACAAATACCAAACAAAGAGTAAACAAAGAAACACTTACATTCTTGTCCATCTTCATTCTTATATTTAGTCGGTAAATACGAAAACCGAGAACGTTTTCTTCTTTTCTTTTTATCTAGCCACCAGGCTTCCCTCTTAGCACTCTTAACTCCATCTTCAACACCATTATACTCTTTCACCGGGTCTTCCTCACGTTTGACCAGGCGTCCCTCGTGACCACTTAGTGAGCGCCTTAACAAATTTGATCTCATTTTATCGATTACTTGGTCTAGTTTAGTATTGTTCTGAACGGGCTTGACGGAGGTCAAAACAGCTTTTGAATGGATTAATGAAGCGTTAGTCGACGCAGGGTTGTGATGGATAGTTTGAATAACGCCATGCTTTTTGGCAGCCTGAAAGTAAAAACAAACGATGAAGACGATTCGGCGGAAAAAAGCCACATGAAATTGCACTAATGAAATTTAAATTAGCGATACTTAATGTTTATTAGCAAACGTTGCCACAAAACAATAGATTCACACTGAGGCTGGAGTGTATCCATAAATCCATACATTCTCTGTATTTCATACACTTAAGTCTCGACGTGAATCTATTGCTTTGTGGCAAGTTAAGCGAATGCATGGAAGGTCTATTGTTATGCTAAAGTACCAAATAGAACCCAAACAGTTTTTTTAGTCAGTTTTCCTGAAACCGTATTGCCATAAATAGGAATGGTGGTCACAGCCGTGACACATAAGCTTGGTTTGCATATAATCGCAAACGATGAACAACGGTCACAAACGTATCGTATATGGATCTCGATCGTATATGGATCGAAACCGGTCGTAGGATCGAAAAACTTTGGTTTCCCTATAATCGAATCTTTTTTTTTTTTTCGATCGCTTGCGACCGTTCTCGATCGTTCTCGATTACATGGAAACCAGGTTATAATCTAATGACTGCGGCTTGAGTCATAAGTTTTACTCACAATGCTAGTTTGTGCTTGATGTCCTGCAGAATGAAGTATAGTCGCTGTACTCCTCGCAATCGCAGCCTTTGATGATTGACTAGCCACAACACTCTGGGCAATACTTGGCGGTTTAGGAGATATACGCTGCCGAGAGAAGCTCTGGTAGTTCGGCGAGAAATGCTTGGTAGAATCAGACTTTAAACCTTCAGGTCGTACGCATACGGTACGCGACGTCGGGTTTGCGGAGCTACTTCCCAACTTGTACAACGTTTGACCTGATGGACTTTGGATTGATTTATGGGAGAAGCTGCGCACTTGAGTAAACGATGAAGGCACGATAGATACTTTACAAGACGATGCCGTAATTCCAGGTCCCATTGCGCGAGCCCCACTTGAAAGCTTTGAGGCATGTACTAAGGGGGGTGGAGGCGGGGTTTCTTGTTTCACCTGCGGGGGAATAACAATCGGCGCCCGGATAACACCAATGGAGCTGCTACTACTGCTGTTAGTACAACTAGTAGAGAATTGACTTGCTATTGTCTCGGTAACCTGTTTTCCTACTCCGGTAACGGCCATTACTTGCGCCATTGATGATACCACTACGTTTGGAGGACCTCGAGAGGATCCTTTATGCTTGGACGACCCCAGGGTAAAGCCTGTCAACTTAGGGCTCGGTATAGGATGTGGGCTCAGCGAGCTATTCGTGTTCATCTCTGCGGTGATACTCTCCACTGTGTCCGAGATTCTGGTCAGGGGGGGTGGAGTAAGGGAGGAACAGACTGTTACGTTGGGAGGGGCACGAACAAAGGTGATCGTAGTACCACCGCTGCTGGCACTGGTAGAGAACCTCTGACCAGAGACATTAGTAACGATGCGTTGTTTCGGGGTTCCTTGTTGAGAGACGCTCACGTCTGTCATGATTAACGTCCGTCCGTTCGTAAGAACTCCATCCTACCATAGAAAAACAAGAAACAACAATATATGCTAGTTAGATTGGTTATTGTTGAGTGCACTGTGTTATGTACTGTGATTAGGTAAGAACACCCTCTTTTATCAAGAGCAGATGTTGGTAAAATAGGACCGACGGGTTGTAAACTAGATTAAAGGAGAATGATAATCACGAGAAGACAACAAGCAAACAAACACAAAAAACAACAACAACAAAGAAATCAATACACAGACGATCAGTCTTTCCATGCCTGGAGTCCATATAATCGCTTCGATCATTATATTTGCTAAAAATTAACTAATCTTTTTTCCGAAAGAAAACTATGCTTACAGCTGTGCTCGACCGTCGAGGTGGTCTAGTATTTGAACGATTCCATCTATCGAGACCACGTTATTCAGCGATCGTAGCAACTTCAGCGATCCTAGCGATTATATGGAAACCAGGCTTTAAAGCTATTAAGCGCGTCCGTTACACGACGGTTATGTCAATACAATTTAACCATGTCATAATGTTTTTTTTACAAATTGCTGTTTTTTTGTTTTTGTTTCCCATTGTTGTTGTTGTTGCTTCTTTCGTTTAAACTATCATCCTACAAAGGGTGAAAATTCAACTCAATAATTAGCATAAAACAAAACCAAAAATGAAATGGCGTTCTAATGAGTGAAGAGATGCCGAAAAAGCCCTCTAGGCACAACCACGTGTACTACCATATATGGTAGGTTAGTCTCACCTGCTTGGCTAATGGCGCCGATGTATGCATTGAACCAATCACAATCTGACCACCTTGTGCAGGGGCAATAGCTGAACTGCCATGAGACCTTGCAGGAAGTTGCAAACTAGTATTTGGCCTTACGATAGCAACATTTCCAGGCGTTCCTGGATAGACCTGGCGAACAACAGGAGCTTGGACACCAGGAAGAGCTGCTGTGGCCACCGAGGGCCTATTCATTGCACTGCCGTTTGGCTGAAGATGATAAGCTGGAGCTAGTTGTCTATTTCTCACTAATGTTGAGGACAAGACTGTGGGAATCGGCGTGCCGTTCTCGGTGGAAGTCGCCTTCATGACGAGCGGGTGACTGAGAAGGATTTCAGTCTTACGGCGTCGACGACCACGTCTTTTCTTTTCAAAACCAAGATGCTTAACCTCGAAGTATTCCCTCGAACGCTTAGCTTTAAGTCCTTTGGGTCCTTGTAGATTACCTTGATCTGTTACGAGGCCAGAAGAACAACAAAATTACCATCAGTAAGACTCATTTTTTTCGATAATATTATAACACAATTGTTAAGTTGTAACAAATGAAAATTGAATAAAGAAGTAGCATCTAATGTAGGGTGAAATAAACTGGAAATAAAACAGTGCTTGTCAACGTGACGTAGATGGTCTCGTACGGCATCAATAATTGATGATCTCCAGGTGTTTCACGATTCCAACGAACAAATAAGCAGCCGGCAAAAACGAAAACAAAGCGACTAGCATACGAAATCGCGTACACTATTCCTATCTGTAACGTATTCTACACTTTTTCAAAATACTTAACAAATTACGTTCAAAGGAATCAATCAAAATTAACAATACATTAAAGTATTTGAATATGATCTCGGGTCTTATTCTCGCTAATTCTTCCTTTTTCTTCGATAATCAAATACAATGCTGCCACCTGACAATTTAGCGAGAGATGTCACAAGAGCATTATCCATCGCATGGATAACCATTAAAAAAGGCTCACATTCGTTAAACCATGCTGTAAAATCCGTTGCACTAACTTAAGTCGGCGTTGAAACATTTTGCGTAAAAAAAAACATCAAAAACTTTAGGTGCAAAGAGAGCGGTCTTCGAAAAGGAAAAATAATAGTAATAATTAATAGGAATCTGCATCAAAAGTTTAAATTTGATAAGCGAGGTAAAATTGGAGCTTGGAGTTCCAACATACAGTATAAAAAAACGTGAACAAAATGATTTTGTTATTATGCAGATTGAGATTACCGAGGTATCATATTAAAACCATCTCGTAAACGAAACGCAGATTGACTATAAAAGGCTACAAGATTTGATGTTAAAAAGATAAAAACGGCATATTCTACCATTGTACAGTAATACACCAAACGAATACCCTAATAACCTTTTTTAAACAGAAATCAAAAAATTCTGATTATCACCCACTAAAATACAACTAGATTTGGTACTTAGTATGATAATGAGACAATCGCACATTAAAATTCAGCATTTGAAAGCAAGAGTGAAAACTGTGCCATACTCTAACTTTGCGGTAAACTACAATCAACAATATGGATTACAATTTTGAAAGGTGTTCGAAAGAGTATAGTAACAAATAAACATTGTTCGCAACAGTATTCGTATTTTTTTATTACTTTTTTTAAAAATACTGATAATTAAAGTTGGGTATCTAAGTAGCATTTCTCTGTAAAAAAGGTAGATATTCAAGATTATACGATATGCGTCATAAAAATATATATTTCTCGCATTTTCGTTTGTTTTTAGCGTGTATTTTTCTTTTGTATTCTTTCAAATTTTTTTGTCTTTGAATATTGTTTCTTTGTTACTTTTAGTCTCGTTCTCTTTTCCTTGTTATCTTTGTATCTACTGTTGATAATTCATTCACTCATTCATTTACTATTTCCTTGTTATCTTTGTATCTACTGTTGATAATTCATTCGCTCATTCATTCACTATTTCATTCATTCGTTCACTAATTCTTTCATTCAATCCGTCATGTATTTTTCAATCTTTCGTTCATTCATTCAATCAATCATCCAAACGTTTATTTATTCAATCTTGTCAGTTGTTTATTTTCCATCGCTGACTCGACATTTTTTTCATTCTATCGTTCATTTCTTAAATCGTTCACACATTCTGATCAGTAATTCATTCAAATGTTCATTTATTCATTCATTCAATCGTTTATTCATTCAATCGTTTATTCAGTCAATTCACTCAATCGTTCTTTCATTCAATCGTCAATTCATTCCATAGTCCATTCATTCATTTGCCCCTTAGCCCGTTCGTTTCTACGTCCATTCATCCATCCATTCATTTTTCATGCTCTTTTCCTCCCTTTTCCTCTTGCTATAGAGCATTATGGTTATCTAAAACATCAGACAAAGCGACAACCATACTCTTCAGACACGATGTCGACGAAGTTAATGCACTGTAGCTTTACCTTATGTACTAAAGCCAAGAATTTAAAAGAAAATGACTGGACATAGACATCTAATTTAAAATATTATTTCATTATTGAACATTTTAACATGTACATCACAAAAATCGAAATACGCTTTGATCAGACGTTCGTTTTCAATCTGAGTTGTGAGAATTTGAAATCCGAAATAGCATTAATCAGAATCAAGATGTGATAAAGAAAATAATTTTTCCAGAATATCGAGAAAGGTTTTCAAAAGGCCAAAGTAAATGTGTCCTCAGTATCATATTGAAATTTCAAATCCAATTCGACAGGATTACGGTCTTATCTGTATTGTAACAAATGAGCTTATTGCGGGCGATGCGCGATGTTTGACAATGTCGTACAACGATAAAACTTACCCTTACTTGTTAAAAGATGTTTTGTAACATATTTTGTTAGTTGGGAAAACAGATTACTTTTTGAAAAACAGTGTTCCAAGATATTAGTCCGTGTCGCTATATGGAGTTCAGAGGTGAACGCTTTAGATTAATAGGCATTTTGCTCTACGTAGTAATTAGGAATAATTAGTTTGTTTTATGCAAAAACGATCTCTGAAGAATACCACGAACGTCAGAGGAAGAGGCTTGCTTCATTCTTTTCCGAGTACTATACTTTCACGGTTAACTAGACTTTCATGGTAAAAAACAACTAATTTTGATGACATTAAAATAATTGGTCGTGAAAATGGACTTAAATATGACCTAAAACAAATCAGATACTTTCAGTTTTTGAAAGAGCACCGTGTTTTTAGACATTTTACAACATTTATTTTGTGAATAACTAATTTCCCATCGTATATAGGACTGCTTGCCTTTATCAAATGTGCTTCTGTCATTGAATACAACTATTATTTAAGATTTTCCTATCTTTTGTATAAAAAATCTTTTGCATACAGGAAGCCATTCCGTGAACACATCTTTAGAGCTTAGCCCATCTCAAGTGATCTGATTATTGATTCGGTAATACTTCACCCAACAAAATGAGAGAGATCGTGTGATTGATTGATTGGTCAATCTATCATCCATTCTTTTACTCATTTATCTCCGAATAACACTTTTCATTGATGTGCGCATTAATTATTTCGTTCATTCTTATGGAGCCATTCATTCCCTGTTCGTTCGTTCATTAATTCATTCACTCATTTTTAACAACACCCATCAATTCATTCATTCATTCGTTCCTTCATTCATTCTTTAGTTCACTCATTCATTCTTTCGTTCCTTCATTCATTCATTTATTCAGTCATTTATAACAACATACATTAATTCAGTCATTCATTCGTTCCTTCATTCATTCTTTAGTTCACTCATTCATTCTTTCGTTCGTTCATTCATTCATTCATTCATTCATTCATTCATTCATTCATTCATTCATTCATTCATTCATTCATTCATTCATTCACTCTAGCATTCATTCACTTATTCCCTCACTAGCCTGCGTTACTTCCGGTATTTTCTAATTCCGTATGCACGCAGGCTATACCTCACTCGCTATCAAACTAATTCATTAATCAATGCATTCATTTTTTTTCTTTCTTTCTTTCTTTCATCCTTTCATTCCTTCAAATTCTCATACATAGAGTATGAGTATACTCAATAAATCCCTTTCTCATTTTCTTTTCTTTGTATTTTCATTATCACTGTTATACTGTTTCTAGTAATTATGTAAATATTTGTAAATAAAATCCTTGAATAAAAAGCTGTCAGCGTGCATTTTTCGAGGATTTATGCACCAGCTAGGTGTGAAGTACATAGGTGAAGGTAAAGCCTGTCTTTTTAATCTCTTACCATCTGATTTGCACGTGTCAGGGCAAGGTTGTCCAACTGGTTTTAAACTCAAGAAATATTCGCAACATATCAGTCTTCTACAGAATCGTTTCAAGTATCGTTCTAGCTTTGGTCTTGAGTCTACTCTCGATATCGCCTGAAAAAAAATCAAAGTGAGATAGATAAATCACTCCAAAATGTATTAAAATTTCTGAAAACACAAACTAAATATGAAATAGTTAATCTTATCACATATAATATATGCCTAAAAAATATGTACAACTGATTAATGAAGGCAACATGTCTATCATACTCAACATTGAGCTTCACGTCTATGCACCGAATGCTCTGGTACTGGTACAGATGTTCGTCGCATAGAGAGTGTGATGAGGGAACCCGTTTAAAATAATATTCCTTCCAGACTTTCCGACTACAGTGTGACGTCAGGGGTAATATTTAACTCGGTAGGAAGTGCTTTTTGATTTCACGTGATCGTAAAGCATTGTCGACGGCGAAGATGACATTTAACTGATAATTAAATGATGATTAAGATGGTGATGACGCTGATGATGATTATATGCGATATTGGCGATGATAGTGATGTGGATAAAATGTATAAAATGTTATGGATGATAGCGATTTTAACGACAATTGTTGCATTATTGGGCTTTACAGTAGAGAGCAAACACTAAGTGTGTGCAACAATTGTCACTATTTAGTAGTGAATAGCACTAACTAAACAAAAGAAAACAATAAAATTAGCATAAAATAGCAGCTATTTAGTGGTATTCATGTTGCACACGTTTAGTGCATTCACTCTATGCCAAATTCAATCAATTTTCCGTGGATGTATTTTCAGGTCTATATCGAGTTCTCACTTTTTTTCTAGTCTTTTTCCAATGCATACGTGTTTTATTTCTTTCGATTGCAATACCTTTGATTTGACAATGATAAATAGAAATCTCCTATCGATAGCTGCATGCCTAACTTGTTTTTTGTTGTTGTTTCTTTTTTTGTTTGTTTGTTAGTTTGTTTGTTTATTTTTTGGTTATTCCAGGCAACTTGTACTTTGAGTTCAGTTACAATTACATTGTGAAATTACAAATAGATACTGAATAAATCTTTGTCACTGTCACTGTCACAGCAACGATGATTGCGCTGATGACAATAACCATGATGTTAGCAATGATCACGATTACTTTATTATCCATTGTTGGTGGGGATGCACAGGAAAAAAAAATTAAATTCCCAAGTCTTCAAAGATGGGAATTGCATGGGAAATGTTCTCATTTAGTGAGGGAAATATGGGTAAATTTGAACCCATTTTTGGGTTTGATATCCGTTTGTTACTTCCAGTGTATTGCAGTTAAATTCGTCGGTATTATTGAAAAGTGGACTGGGCACTAGTCTTCAAACACTACGCATTGCGTTTAAATAAAGGATATTTATGGCCTGGAAGCACAATAATACGAATATCACTGGAGTGGACGCACTAAAAGTGTTCAACATAAATACCACGTTTTTGTTTTTTTGTTTTTGTTTTTTTGATTTATTACTGCTATTTCCTACTTAATAGTGACAACTGTTGCACACATTTAGTGTTTGCACTCTATGCTATTTTAGTTAGTTTATTGGATGTTTTCTTTCAATAATTTTATGAAGGAAAAAAATTGCACACTGTCCGTCCACTACATACATTTCTTGTAATATTAAAACGCTAATATATTTTCCTTTTCTCATTTGATATTACTTCAACTTTTGAGGTTTTGAATATCCCAATAGTTGCAACAATACTCTACCTTTTTCAACAGTTTTCCTTGGTGTTTAATAGTCACTCTTACACCACAGCCTTCTTGCATCAAGTCTATCACTTTTTCAGGATCCAATGCAGCCTGTGCGACCATTTCCAGGCCTGTACGGATCACAGTACTCACTTTACCAGGAGGGGTCGCATCTGGTAAAAGCTTGACTTGCTCAGGGTTGAGCAACGGACCAATACAACATCCCTTGTTAAAGAATATCTGGTTCTTATTGTGGTAGAATCTCTCAGACGCTGCAAGGAAATCTTTTGATTACTAAAATTTCAAACGTTTTTGAAGACCCACTGTAGATCGCGATTCTTTGCGCGCCGCCACTGCCTGTCAGCCATTTTCATGATGATGACAATTTGATCCGTTTACTCATTTAAACGCCTCTATTCACAGGTAACCCAATCTCACCATTTATCTCAAGGAATTATATTAGTTAGGTCGAAAATATGTCAATCAAATATCAACAGGTACAACAACTCACCTGATGTGTCAGTCTATGTATTTTTCACCTTCATAAGCAGTTTGAGCGAGGTGAGTACCTTTATTGATATTTTATTGACATACTTTCGACGTAACTAAAAATCCCCATATATTTCTTGGGATATGTAGCGATATTGGGTTACCTGTGCTCTATTCATGTGAACGTATTTCTGTATCATATACAATGCTCGATTTTATGTAGAATACCGATCAGATAACTATTTTAGTGTCATATTTTGAATATTTGCGCTTGTTGAAACGATTATTTAGTTAGTGGGACAACTAATGAGTAGCAACAAAATAAAACATTAAAGAGCGCAAAGGACTCCGGTCTATATTGTCCTGAATATCACATAAACCGTCTCACGAATCTAGTAAAATGTTGTGAAACACAATGCTTTGACGAAAATCCGCTAGTTTTTTATAAGATGCGATGGAGAGCGATGCAAGTAGTGTTTGCTTTAGGACTAAACGTCGCGTTCAACAACGGTTGACTACATTTGTGAGACAACTGAATGGAGTGCAAGCTACAGAAGTGTGAAACAGTTCTTCACTATTTACTGCCAGATACGATTTAGTTATGTAATAACTAAGATTTCACCGACGCATAAACAAAGACAGATCTTGCGGTATTGTGTTTATACCTCGGTGAATTCTTAGTTAGTGTATAACTAAATCTTACAGTATCTAGCACTAAATACCAAGAACCGTTTCGCACTTATGTGGAGTGCACTATCCATTTTGTCATATTGATTATAAATAAGCAAGGTAAAAACGATACTAACAGCACACATCTTCAATATTAACCAGCAAAGCATGGTTTCCATATAGTCGCAAACAATCGTAAAAAAATCGATTTTGGGAAACAGCAGTTTTTCGATCCTTCGGCCGTTTTTGAACGATTTCGATCGCAATCGTATATGGATCGAACACGGTCGTAGGATCAAAAAACGTTGCTTTCCCTATAATCGATGTTTTTTTTTCCATCGCTTGCGACCGTTCTCGATCGTTCTCGATTATATGAAAATAAGGATTAGGAAGCAGGTGTCACTTTTTGTATCTATATATTTCAGCATTTCATTCGACTGAATTTTGTTCGCTGCGGTCACTCGTGCGATATGAAGTTGTGAACAATACATAAAGTCGATTTTCGTATGAGTGAGAAACATTACTGTATCGTTTCATAACCGAAGTACCGTCACTGACACTGGTACGAGTTTTTTAACGCCCTTCTACACAATGCAAGTGAAGTGTGTAGCGACGGGACCTTTCAGTTGCAATGAAACAAAACTAAAGGAGACACTATGATTCGGTGGTCAGAGCGGCCACCATCTGACATAATCCCTGATCAGCTAAAAGCACTAACACTGTCAAAAAAGTAAGAAATAATTGTCATGTTACCTAAGGGGTCGTCTTCACTTATGTCACTATCTCCTGATTTATCTTCAGATTCCATGTCTCCTCTACTGTCGTCTTTGTCCTTGTCCTTCTCTTTATCTTGCTCAGGTCTAAGATAGCAAACACAAGAAAGTCAAAAACAACCTTGTTTTTTTATATACTACGTCAAATAACGCAGAAAATTAGAAGTTACGAATGCGTGACGCATTTTTGACACAAGTGACGTATGTGACACGACACCTTGTGACGTCAGTCAGGGAAACTGGAGTGAATAATAAAATACGAGAAAACTCGGCTAAATAGAAAAACCCTCAAATTGGCGCGAAACATTGTACATTTCTGTTCAAGTTTAGCTATAGTGGTTCTCGTTTATCATAGCGTGATCAACAAAATCATTTGTTGCAAGTTGGAGAATGTTCTTGCGCAAAGTAGAAGATAGTTTAAGCCTGAACAAATATCATTCAACAAATTCAGAAAGGAGAAATGCAAACCTGATAGTTGTTTTTCTTGGGAGAATAGCTATGAAAATAAAAAAGTACAACTTAATGCTATCCAATTATGAATATGAACAACAATTTCATAAAGAAAGACAGTGACAAAGAAAGACAAGAACAAACAAACTAGGTACAAAAAAAAATAAAAAAATAACAAGCAAACAAAGTCAATTAATTCAAATGTGAATACCAAATACTAAATATTGTGTCACAATTATGCTAATTAATTCGAATTTTCCGAGGAAAAATGCACACAAAGAAGTATTTTCTTACCAACAGTGTTTGACAAGGCATTATTCTGTCTGTTCATTACTTCATCGAAAGAAGGCAGGTAGAGAACTTCGCTTTCTGATACTCTGAAAAAAATGGCACACAGACCGAATAATGAATACAGAAGGAAAAAAACACGAGGGAAAAAAAGCACATGAACACTTTTACCTAACAGACGACAGAGACTGGTATTACACGGCATTTGACGAATTGTTGACCGTTCAAAAAGTCAACTCTCATCAGACCTTTTACACAATAAGCATAGGTCCTAAATTCGTACGGCTAGGTTTAAATAACTACAGGCAGCCCAAACAATCTACTTGTCTTCTTTTCAAAATGGCGGTTCATTGGAAGTACGCGAGATCGAATCCCAGTATTGCTTGGGCTGCCTGTGAAATAACAGGCCTAAATCTACAACTTTTTGAACCATCGAAAATTCGTCGGGTACTGTCCAGTCCCGGCACGAAACATACCTGGTTTTCGCATCATAATTCGATGGCACTGAAACAAAAAAAGGAATTAATCTATTAAACAACTTTCAGCATAACGGACAATTTTATTCAAAAATAACAAAACGAAAAACTAAAGAAATGAAAATGAGAAACATGTGTGTAGCTAAGAAAGGCGGGCAAACTCTTCCTTTCTTTTTAATTTGCTGTGAACGAGCAACGCGAACCGTTACTCCAAACGGGCCATGCATCACGAACAAAGTTTTCGGAACGACCGACCGTAAAAAAAAGGACGCGAAAATGTCTTATTCATTCGACTTTGAGACAAACGTGCACACTTCCTGATAATGTAATGACAAATGGCATAGAAGCAGATCGTTCTACATCAGTAAACTTTACTATGTATTAGCAGTCTACATATGTCAAAAAGAGCGCGAACATTTCCCGCTTTTTTTAGCTTGACGCGACGCGTGCGCACTTACTGACTCCGAATGGTGTCACTAGTGGATGCCCAGTCCTCTTGCACCAACCGATAGGATAAATGTCAGGCGCTTCCACGTCAACGAATTGAAACCTTGACTGACCATCAAAAAATAGCAATAAGAGCCTGCCAATGACATTAGTGATTGTAGCTACACAGATCACTGCAGGCTGTTCCAAGTCTACCGCTTCTACTTTCATACCAACTCTGAATCTATGAGTCTTGACCTTCTGTAAAAGAGAAATAGATGAAGGAACGAGCCAAGAAAAATATGTCATAAAAGAAAACTATTCGAATGAATGAATGAATGTTTGAATTAATTAATGCAGAATAAATGGACAAATGAACGAGCAAAGATTAATGGTCATAGACCAACTAATGGATGAGAAATGATTAGATGAATAAATATTAGCGTTCGAATGAATGAATGGATGAATGATAAACGATGAAACAATCTGAATCTCACCCTGAATAGCGGAGATGGAGCAGCCGTGGCTCTACAGATAGACAAATATTTTGGCCAATCAAAGGTCTTCTTGGAGTAATCTATATACAAGAGATTGACATTGTTGACTTGATGAACGTGGCAACATATATGAACAATACAGCTTCACAATCCCCCTCCCCCTCCCCTCTCCCTCCCCTCTCAAAACAATTCACACCAAAAGTAATCATCGACATTGTTACTATTCCCTAAGTTACCATCAGCTTCCATAACATTACAACTACCTTTTTTTCAATTAATTTTGTAAATACTTATTTTCATTATCATCATCTCCATCATCATCATTATCATCACCATCATTGTCACCATCACCATTACAATCACTATCAACATCATCATCATCATATCATCACTATCAATATCATCATCATCATCATCATCATCAACATCATCTTCAGCTGCAGCTCACTTGCTGGATATGTCAGCTCAATGCCATTACGATAACACCAGCCAATAGGAAAGATTCCAGGAGAGTCACTATGACAACAGATGGTTGTGGGTGGAAGGTCGTGCTGGTAGTCTGGAGTAACAGCAAAGTAATATGGCCCAAGACTTTTAGTCACTGTCGCTGGGCAGATTATAGACGGACGGAGAGGGTGAATTGCTTCTAACTTCATGCCCACTTCAAAACCATGAACCCTTGGTTGAAAATGCTCCTGAGACTAAACAACAGCAACACAAAAAATATTAGTCAAAAATATGAAAAGAAACAGGAATGATCAAATTATAATAGACTCATGTGTTGAAAAAACATATTCCGTGACTCTAGTTTCTAATCCAGTTTTCTAATGATAAGCTTGTTTAACTTAGGGAGGGGAGAGTAAGTTTTTTTGGACAACTTCAAGAGGAATACTTTTTGAGGTGACCTTGTGTTCCTTGATTAGGATTTTCATTGAAGCAAGAATTGAATTATTGCATGTTGGTTTATCTTATTTGAACCGTACATGCTTGTAACCTAGTGGGATTGAAGCCTGTTGTTTTGTTTTCTAGCGAATTTTTTACTCTACCACCGGAAGATTGATTCAAAGTCTCAGTCTAACTTCATATCACAGGGAAAAAATTCTGATTCCCACAATGGGTTTATTTTGGATTATTGTTGGGAAAGTGATACCAAACCCAACATTGGGTTCAAATTCACCCATATTTCCTCCATATTAAATTGGAAAAAACTTTGGAGACTTCAGTTGGGAATTCATGCATGGTATATCATCTCTTATTAATCATGATTAATAATTGAATACCTTTCTGAAAAGATCTTGAGGGGCAGCCAATGCACCCGTCAGGGTCTGAGTTAAGAATGTACGCCATGCTTCTAAACTGCTATTTACACCTAGTGAAGATTGAAAACAATACACTTTCAAGATACTACAATTTAACTAATACACCAATAAAAGACAGTTAATGGTTAATTGTTCTCATTTGAGCTACAGTTGTAATTGTCCTTGAATCCATATCATCCACATTAATGTCTAGTTAATTTCTTGACAAATGTCCTAAGGATCACCATGAATATGATACGACAAGGCCTTTACATGGCAGACAGAGAAGATGTAACCAGATATCCATACAAATTCCACATAATATACACATAATTAAAAAAACATATTAAGTACATTATAATTCCCATCTAAAATCCATTATAATTTCCATCTAAAAAAACAATAATTTTCATCAAAAATCCATTATAATTTCCATCAAAAATCCATTATAATTTCCATCTAAAATCCATTATAATTTCCATCTAAAATCCATTATAATTTCCATCTAAAATCCACTATAATTTTCATCAAAAATCCATTATAATTTCCATCTAAAATACATTATAATTTCCATCTAAAATCCATATAATTTTCATTTAAAATCATATATCAGCCTTATTAATACAGCACACTACAAACACTTTGTTGTTCTAAATACAAATAAATCCCACTGAATAAATTATAGGTTTCAGTCGCTGCATTTTCATGCAACACAGTACAAGTAACTGAAAAATAAATAGTGCAAGGTATCCCATAATTTCTTCACTAAAAAAGACAGAGTTACCACTGTTTGCTGAATAGTGAATAGAGTCATTTTTGAACGAGTGGGAAACAGCACTATATCATAATTAATTTTTTTACCAATAACGTAGCAGAACTGTAATTGTACCGTTTCTAACTCATGCAAAAAGGACTCTACATGACCCATTGATTCTCCACCAAAAGTAAACCAATTACATCAAGGGGACATTCAAAAAGTTGACAAACCTTTAGGCGGCTGTAGAGGATAACCGTTTTTAGCACACCAGCCAATAGGATGTAGTTCCTCTGCTTGATAATTACACCACATGTCATTGGTGCTATCACTACCATAACCATCATATCGAATACACACACGATGACCAACACATTTAATCACAGTTGCCACACAGTAGGACGGTGGGTTGTTTCTGTCTACTGCTTCTAGCTTCATACCAGGTTTTAGACCAGGTACATCAGTTGTTGTCTGGAAAAAATGAAATAAAGTGAAAATAGAAAAATAGAAAATAATAATAACACAAATGTGCAGTTACAGAAAATAACCATTATACACTCAAAACAGAAGACAATTTTTTCATATAACAACAACATATTTCCTAGGCCTCTTGACCCATGTTACATTAAACCAATCAATCAATCACTATGTTAAGTCATTAAGTCCAGAGGTGGAACCAAGGGGATAGCATGGAGGGCCAGTGCCCCCTCCCCCTTTCGATTTATTTTTATAGATAATTATCTTAATTTTTTTTGATAATCAGTAATTTTTTGTGCCCCCCCCTCCCCCTTCAAAATTTCTGGATCATTTTTTGATTGGTGCCCCCCACTTTCAGAATATCTGGATACACCCTGCAGTCATTCAGTTAGTCAATCAATCAGTTCAATCAATCAAACAATCCATCAGTCAATGAGTCATTCAATCAATATTCAATAAATAAATGTTATTTAATATTAATGAAAAACCAATGAATAATTAATACAAACACTCAATAATAAATTATCTGCAATTGTCACCAATTAACCCTAGAATCAATCAATCAATTAATCTATCAATAAATTATCAATAATTAATCAAACAATCAATAATGCCTTAAGTGAGTTAACAATCAACAAAGATATCCATCCATAAATAATTACAAACTCACATGTTTAAAATATGATTCAGGAGCTGCTTTGTAACTTGCTGCTTGAAGATAAGCATCCCAAGTCATTTTGTGCTCACTTTCACTTACTGTAGAAGCTGAAATAACTCCTGTTACAAATAACAATAAAGAATGAATCATAGAAGTTGTCCGCTTTCAATTACCAGCTATACCACACAGGAACATCAGAGATATGTGTAAAAGATAAAATATAAAAACGAAATTGTTTTGCTTTGGTAAGTATAATGTTTAAGTCTACCGACATTCCTTTTCATAGAAGACATCTACCATCAGTTTATTGCTGCTTGTTTTGTCTCTTATTGCCTACTTTTTAATATCTTAGGCCGGTTTGATATTAAGTGAAATCTCACAACAAAAAAAAAAACAATACAAACTATAGACAATTAGGTGGTATTCTTTGATGTAATTAAATCCAACACAAGTGAAATCTTACTTATAAACTAGGCCTGACATTAAAATATTATCTAGTAGACCGACAGTAAATATCTATATCTGTGTTATACAAAGCCGCTTTCTTTAAATTGTAAGAGTTGCTTGTTGCAATGAATTTTAATCAACCTGCTGTACCTACCTCCAGTTGAAGTGTCAACCTCTGATATCTCAGTTGTATTGATAGCATTACCCTCTTCATCTTTGAACTGTAATGAAACATGTGAGAAACAGATACTGAGAGAGAGACGTGATGGCCTAGTGGTTAAGACATCGCACTTTGGGTCCACTGACCCGAATTCCATTCCCAGACCAGGCGATCATGTTGTGTCCTTAGGCAAGATACTTCACTTCTCAGTGCCTCTCTCCACCAAGGTGTAAAAATGGGTACCAGCATTTTGCTGGGGATAAAAATAGTCAAAGTATATATATGTCCACTCCCTGGTAGACCAGCACTGGTTTGCAGATGTTGAAGGGACCCCTTCATATCAATCCCTTTACTTGAAGTTTATCTAGAAGAAACATACCTTTATTCTTTTACAACTCCTGGCACATACTTTAGAACAGAATTTCTTGAGTATTGATCCAACTCTTCTTTTTTTCACAGGCCCACCACAGTACTCGCAGCAAGCAAGTTCGCCAGCACTGGAAGTGTCAATAATTCTAGCTTTAGCCTTTTCCCCATCATCTTCTGTACCATCAGCATTGGTCTCTGTGAGGTCATCTATGGAGTACAAGCTGTCTGGAATATCCTAAGGAAATGGCATATGTACACAACTTGGTGAGCGTTGGACCATTAAATTGGGAGGAGAATGAAGGTGGTAAAGAAATGAACATATGATATTGTCTATTTTGAGTTCTCTATTTTGCAGAATAATTTGCACTATCATGATACAGGACCAAATAATTATTGGTGACAATGTATGTAGATGTGGATTTCAGGTAGGGGTTATGGGGGTTGCAGCCACCACTATGAGAGTCAACAATAGTTGAAACCATTTCTTGTTAACATTCTGTTATATCTCTCCACTACATCAATGAACTCTACAACCTCCCCCCCAACCCCTCCCCCCTCCCTGAAAAAATTCTGGATCTGCTTCTGGTATGGCAAAGGTTCTATTCATCAGTGGCCGGATGTACGAAAGCATGGACAAAGTTATCTACTGAACAAAGTTATCCACTACATAGAATCTGTTTAGAATTTATCCACTGAATAGGGCTCTATTCAGGGGATAGTGCTATCCATGCTTGGTACAACTGGATCTTGATTACTTGACCTTTCTTACATTGTCATAGTCGTCATCTTGGTCAGGATTACTTGTCTTGTCATTCTCTATACTGCTATCATGCATTGCAGAGTCTGCGCATTCTTCTTTCTTATTATTATTGTCTTCATCAACTGCGTCATCACACAGGGGAAATATGTCAGGCTGAGCAGGAGGCAGGAGTGGAGGTAAAGGAGGAGGTGTTGATATTCTTGGTTTTGGGATGTGTATATATTTAGAAGGTGGAGGTGTCAATGATGTGCATATTTTTGGAATGTCTTGGTTTGTATCTGTGCTGCTTTCAACTGATTCCAATGAAACTGGAGTTGTTTGTTTGACATCTTGTGTTTCTTCCTTTTTGGTATCCTCAGATTCTTGGGCAGGGTTTTTATCAGCACTTTCTGTGTCTTTTTGCAGAGTAGAGTCTTCTTTGACAGGCTCAGTTTGCGGCTCTGTCATGTTGCCTTACATCAATCTAAAAGCCAACAGAAAGTTAGACAAGCACATACAGTTCATATTAAATATATATTATCAATTATATCTAATATTATATAAATATACATTCATCAAAAGGCTTTCCAAATGATGGACAATTCAGTCAAAACTGCAAGGGACCACTATTTATGTGCCAAGGTACTAACTAAAGGCTGTTTGGGGACAGACCATTAGATATTTGGGGGTAGGGCAAACTTGGTCATGCAGGACTTTTTCTTTTACAATAGTTGTACATGCTTTTCATTCTCATTTTGAACTATTTTGAGCTGCTTTTATCTTGTACAACATTTTGCAACAACCAATTTTTTTGTCCATCAAAGTGGCTTAGGGTTCTTCTCTCTCTCTCCAGGTGTTGTAAGCCACCAGGATTGGAAAACAGATGCTTTCAAAACAACATTATTAAAAGTAAAATTACTACCCCAAACAATTTGAATATAGCAATTCTAACAACACCCAGGTGTGGGAAGGCGGAGATTGTCACAATAAATTTATTATACACACTCATTTGCAAGTTCGTCATAAAATGTTTGGAACCAAAATGTGGGAGAGGGAGGCCTACTTTCTGTTGAGAAAATCTGGTAAGGTCATGACTTTTTTTTTCTTGGAACAGTGATGACATTTTAATTTTCTCCCAGAAGGTTCAACTCAAAGTGGACTTACTAACATTGCATGTGTCATATTTTGTGTCATGCATCGTTGTTTCCTATTTTTATTAAATACTGTCTTGAACTCCCTTTTTGCTTTTTTAATTCTTTCTTCATTGTTTTTTGTTTGTTTGTTTGTTTGTTGTTGTTTTTTGTTTTTGTTTCTTTTATCACATACAATCATAAAGAAGGATATTATACAAAGTAGTTTCTCTGACAGACAGATGATAAAATCCAGTGAAATGCAAATGAAGTAAATAAAGAAATTGCACATTTTGCATAAAACTTAATTGAGTTAAATTAGCTAATGATCTTAAGAAAAAAAATGAATGAAAAATAAAAATTGTAATGAAAAGCATTTTAAGCTGAGAAATGAAATTTGATAAAAGAGAATGAAAACTTTATTTTAAAAAAAGATTAACATACGAAAAAAAGAAAAATGGTAGTCTAAACAATTTATGATTTTATAAAGTAAAAATAAGCTAGCCACAGGTTAGAAAATACAAGACGGAGAAAATCAAACTACATTTTGTAGAGTTAAAACTTCGCTGTTGGCCAAATAGTGTCAACTTTCAAAAAAAATTAACTAGACCACATAAACAATGAGTCGGATGTCAAGAAATGTTAAAATTCGCGAAGAGTCGCTCTCAACCAATCACATTTAAACACAGATATAGCAACTGTAGTTGTAAATATATTAAAATTCGGCCTGCATGAATACAGAAAATTGAAAACTGTTTTTCTTATTTAAAGTCTTTCTCAAATTACTAATTAAACAATTCACTTATGGATTTGTTTGTTAAGAGGAAAAGTGACTTTGGGGACTCGATCACCACTGGCATGGAATCAATCATGCGTTTCGTAAAATGTTTACAAATCCTAAAGATTTTGAGGAAAAGAACCAGCCTAGATATCCCTACAACTTTCTAACTATCAAATATAACTACGACACACGAGATAACTACTCTATTGAAACAGCAGTGTTCAAATATTTTGTAGAAGTTGACTCTTATCTCCGAGACAATAGACCACGAAATTCGAGACTGCATGTCTCATGAATATTTATCTTCGACTATAGCTGGGCTCGAAATCCGGAAAAACAAAATACTCTCGCATCTGTTCTTCAAACTTATTCAAGATAGCGATAGAATTAAAGTAGAATGTCATGAAATCAATGTTAGAGAATTTTAAAACGTGAGTATTGAGAAATAAAGTGAAATGGTTTGTTCAAAGTCGTAATCGTGGGTTGGCTCTGGATTTTGTAATTTATTCACTTGGTTGCTCAACAGAGCATGGCCACCCAAAACACGCGTTCAAAATGCTACGATTAAACGAGCCGAGACACTCATTTTCAAGACAAACTTATAACTCAAATTATACTTTTTTAGAACCTTCATCGAATATATAAATGATAAACTCCAATGTGGAGTAATTCTTTTGATTTATGTTGTGTTCAGCAGAAAGATGAGTCACATCTCGAGGCGGCTGAAATGAGAGTACTTTGCGAATATAATTTGTACAGCCGTGAAGAACTCACAATATTTTGTGAGAAAAAAAATATTCGTTGAGATAGAAAATACAGTTTGAAATGACTGTTTAGGTTTTGGAGATTGACTTTCCAGAGGATTGAAGTCGAATGCTGACGACTGTGTGCTATTAATACAATCGTTCATTTTCGATATAGAGTTGACCTGTAAACGCGTCCGCATTGCCAAGTAGGATGAATATTAATCAGTCTTGATGTCTTAATTTTCAACAACCAAAACTTCACTGTAGTTCATATAACCAACCTACAAAGTCAATTCCCAGATACATGAACTGTCGTTATACCAAACTGGAGAGTTCTAATTCTCATTTCGAACGTGGTTTACTCATGAAGGAATTCAGAGTTCAGAGTTGTTGTCGTCACACAAAATTTATTCAACGAGTTCAAAAAACGACGAAAAAAAACCTTAACCAAAGACGTCTTCAACCATACTTTTTTGGGCAAATTCGCACGGCTGCAAACACGGCAAATCTTCAAGAATAATTTTGGTAGAGTTTAAATATTGAGCAAGCAGTGTTGTTGACGAGTCACGTTTGGAGCATTCTATACACACGCCTTCTCATATGACACCACACTATCAGCCATCTTTGCAACTCGAAACAGCCAGAGCATTTGAGACACAGCATTTTAGACAAGCAAAATTAGTCAAACCTACACCACTAAAATAGCTGCTATAATAACCTTGAAGGATTGTATGAGTAAATTACCTGCTTTTTCAAACTGCTAAAGACCAATAAGTTAGATAATTTCAACAGTGTTCAGCCAACTCGTGAACGTCTTATTTTGCTTCGCGGTGGGTGCCAAGTGTAAGGCGCATGCTCCAACAATAATCGGCGATATTGTGGGAAGTCGATTATTGTAAGGCGTCGTGTCTCATACACACGGATGGTGATTTACATTACAAATGCCCACGTCGCGACTGATTTGCTTCATTTCTCGCGACTTCAATCGCTGAAAAATGTTGGTATTAATGAGAACAAAGATAAATGACATGAATCCCGTTTGAAAAATATTTCAAGGGCGGTGATATAAACAGTATAAACGTCTCGAAAATTGAAAGGCTGTTAATTTTACACAGCGATAAGTTCGTGATGTAATACAATACGTCAATCAAAGTCAAAACTTAACATAAAAATTATAGAAACTAATCAGAATAATAAATTTCGAAAAATTAGGATTCTAATTTACAATGATGAATCGGCAGTACTTCTCAGTAGCTGACAAGCTAGATTTTATCTGGATGGACTGTTATTTGCATATAGATTTTTCATCTTCCGCGCATAATTGCATGTCAATCAAACTCAACAATTAAATGCCTCAGTTACCAAACATCAATCTTTTCTGACGAAGAAAAAGAAAATACACTCCATTCTGAATTTAAAATTGCTGCATCCGTATGATGATAAATAGACTGCCTAAACCGGCGGAGTGTCATTTCATACGCAAAGTTTTTAGAGGTCATGCATTACACAAATATATGAGAAGCGGGGGGGGGGGGGGGGGGGGGGAGGAAGGAGGGGGAAGGGGAATGGGGATGCAAGAATCCTCCGAAAATATCCAGTAAGGACTTGCTTTAGCACTACCCCATCAAACATGAAATTGTCTGCCCTTTATTTTACTCACAGTAACTGCACATCAATCAATTAAAAGTGACTGATATTTTTTACATCACTCAACTGCGCCGTGTCAATTTGAGTGATATAAACTGAATTCTAAAAATTTCGAAAAAACAAAAATTTGAATAGAGTCGTTTTCGTATGAGTGGGAAACAGTACTGCACCGTCATGTTACGCTAATTTTTAAGAAAACATTGGAATTATGTACCATATCGTAGCGGATACTGTAACCGTACCGTTTCCCACTCATGCGAAAATGGGTCTATATGAATAAACTTTAAGCCGTACCGAATCATTGAGTGGCTGAATATCGATCTTTAAAATGAAAACTCTCGTTTTAAAGCCAACTGCTTATAATACAATCACATCAAACTAACGTGGTATATTTTCAGGTCGACCAACGTTGAACTTGCCAGGCTATCTTTCAGCCTACGTATGCTGAAATACACAAATACGTAAGGGAATGACTGCGTCCCAAAATATGCCATCCATAACATTTCCGCTGCTTTCTGTAGTTTGATTTAATTATTTTCGTCTTTAGAAAAATTAGAGGGGCTCTGCTAATCACTTTATTAACTCAAAGAGCGAATGACAAATATGCTGATATATTTGATATGAAGCTCAAAATAAAATTGTAGTCCAACTAACTGTTATTTATAACATAGTTTGTCTGCTTATAACTAGCAAGTTATTTTAATTAGCCACTACATGTCTCGTGAAATTTCGCGCGCGACGATACATCCGTACACTGCGATCAGAGGAATTTTATCCATCCGCAACTGAACATCAACATTGTCATCATCATCATGGTACTTCGTCGTCGACATCATCTTCATCATCAATAGAGATACTACATACACTACCATCATAATATTGTGAATGACAAAAATATAGAATAGAATTTATAAACACTAAACATGATGTGATTATTTCGGCGACTGACGGCAGTCAGCTGTGTAGATCTATATACCACATGATCTCAGATTTCATTCTATTAAAAACTGACAAAAACTCCATATATATATGTTTAGTTACATCTCAACACATGTTTCGGTTGCACATTGTTACTCGTTATTCTACTTCCTCTCTTTATCTTAACTTTATTTTTTACTATAAAGCAACACCAGCGATTGGCATTTATTATGTTTACTTCCAGCTACTGTCAAGGTCTGACAACTTGTCATGGAGTTCACTTCACATGAGATAAAACTTATGAGCGTCACGCAACGCTTGCTCTGTTATATAAAATTCAACAAAATTATGAAAATTAAATATCTAGTGTTGTACGTTGCTGTATTTGTTTCGGTATGTTTTCGCTTCTGTCTTTGTTTTTGTCGTTACAAAATTAATGTGGGAGCTGACAAAAGATTTTTCAGTCAATGTAGGCTGCAATGAAGTGAAAATCAACATTTCATTCAGTTTGCACGGGCGGAACGTTGACCGATAGTTTCATTTTTATGTGACGTAAAGAGAAAAGTTGATTTGTATTCTCAATCGCGGTTTTATTGAAAAGAACATAAATGTCTCTATGTATGCAATACTGTATTCGATCGCAGTGAAAAAACGTAACGGCCGTTTTTTTCTTTCAGTTGGCGCCTTAAAACCATTTAATAAAACAATATTTTCGTCTTGTCTCCAGGGAAGCAGTTGTCGACGGGAAGAATTTTTATCTAGCTGTATGACGAAGTAACGGTGCCATGAAAATGTGTCAAATGTATAAGGAATATTTAGGGTGATTTTCATTGTTCATAAAAAAATAAGTCGCGATTGCCGATAATCTTGGAGGAAAAGAAAAATAACGAAGTGGGAAATGAAAGACCAATAACAGAGATATAAACTGAGCAATAACTTAACTAAAATGGAGGGAGAAAACAAAAAAAAAATACCGTCTGTAAGGAACTCAGAGAAGAAAATAAATAGAAAAAAAAGTATATGTATATATATATTTACATAGCTGAAACTTGAAAATAACTTTAAAATCGCTAACAAAAATCAAATGATGTTTATAAATCATCCACTTGTAAAGCTCTATTCCTTTATTTTATTATTTTTTTTTTTGTCGTTGTTTTTTGTTTGTTTGTTCTTTTTTTGTTGTTGTTTTTTTTGTTGTTGTTGTTTTCCTATATAATTTCATGTGATTTTTACAACGCCACACTAAACGCTTTCCTGCTAGAAGAGTCTCTCTCGTTTGCGCGAGAGAGACTGCTAGCGGGGACATTTCGTGCCAGACTCTGTACGGTATCTAGTTTCATTTTCTGTCACGTGTACAATAGCACTCCGCACAGTTACTAAAAATAGAATCAGCGAGGTTACCCCCTGCGGTGACTCAGACAAACATTAGCAATGCGTATAAGACAATGACTGGGTGAGAGTCGTAATCATCGCGAATTTATTGAATTTTTGCTTGATCCAATTCTCAAAAACATTTCTAATTTAGTTTGAGATGGTCAGTACAAAGTATTGTTGCTGGGGAACATGTTATAGTGACTCAAGGTACCCTGAACGATTAGCAAAGTCGCTAAAAGAATTGAATGCCGTGGGAAAGAAACTCCCGCGCGAAGCTGTCTCAAGGGATCGAGAAGTGTTAACGTTGGATAAATACTTGTTCAAGGAAGGGATTAAATGTCTCGAAAATTACGAAAAACATTTATATTTGTGTCCTGCGCTAGTGGGTTGGACAGAAAGGCCCAGCAGCCGTGCATATCGATCCGTTGAAAGCAAACCTAACGGCAACGCAGTACAAGAAGGCGAAAGCACTTAAAAGAAAGGCGAAGAAGGCAAGAGTTTCTTCGCCTTAAAAAGCTACGATGCATATTGGGAGTGACCTGAGAACAGAAATAAAAGACAAAGAAGAAGTTCGTGATTGCTAGTCAGCCCATTATTTTAGAAAAACAAGAATATATTTGCATACAAGGCACTGGTCGAATGGTTTATACGGACGACGATATCACAACGGCGAAATACTTAATGTATGAATAATAGCATCCGTAATGTCGTGAAGAACATTTCACTATACGTTTAAATACTTACATATAGTCTCATTATTGATTATATTCAAGACTATTGTTATATCTAGCACATTTAGACGTACTCTGCAGTGGCTAGACGTGTTGTTTGTATAGAAATTTATCACACAACGCACAGAACGCAATGTATTGTACATCATGTTCTCAAAACCAAACGTTTCTACGTTCTCACATGTAAAGTTGAGTCGAGGATTTTACCAAATAAAAAAGTTAAAAGTAATTAAATCGACGAGGGTGATTTTGAATGTGCGAAACTCAGAGTTAGTGAAACACTTCACTGGTCGCAACAATGAACACTTTGAGTTACTGTTTAATAATTTTTTTAATGTTTGTCCATTCAATGAAGTAGCATGAATTGGAATCCAAATGAAACCATCCGATTGTCCAAAGTGTAGCAGCAGACAATAACAGATCGAGAGAACTGTATATTACGCTTTTATGCAGTTTTTGACTCGTGTAAGGAGGTCATTTCACTCAGACCGCTTTACTTCATTCCCCGACACTTTACCATCGTTTTAACTGATGTAAAGTATAATTGGTCGGTTCTTGATCGAAAGGAGAACGAGGTAAACTATTATCTTCAGTTAGAACTGTTAATCGTACAGTTGCAATACTTGTAAGGGAGTCTATAGTTGTTATTATTTTAAAGACTTGATATGCGCTTGAGCCGTGTTTGTCTGAGTCATACTAGCGTGACCAAATCTGTGACGTCATCTGTGCGGAGCGCTATTGTTTCTAAGAAAGAGTTGACACAGTGAATTTCATATTGGCCGTCACGTCTGAATTTGAAACTCTTTCATTTTCTGTATGCATGGGAGGGAGTGATTTCAAAACAATTGATGAACAGAAGTATTATAATGATTGTATGAATAAAACGCAACCCGGAAGTGAATCAAACAAATTAATCGTCTTTACAAGGAGTGCCTCTATCTATAATATCAAATATCAAATTAAAATATACCTCGCGGATCGACAACAGTAAAGAAACGTTTGCAAATGTTTTATAATAAAGGAACTTGGCATTTTTAACAGGTTCATTTTTTTTTTTTTTTTTTTTTTTTTTTTTTTTGTCAGTTAGCTGAAAGAGTGAAAGAAAGGATTTTCATTCCACTATCATGACAATTATAAATATTACCTATCTTTTCATACAATTTAGAAACGACAGTTATAGAATTCAGTAAGGAATGAGTATTTTGTGGAAAAATATAAACGGTGGATGGAGAATCTTTGGATTTGTTTCTGACATGCGGTTTTTTCGGTCGAGTTGAGCCACGCATTTCTGGGGTGACGCTATCCAGTCACTCGTTCAAAATATTCGACTTTTTAATCAAAGAAAACTTCACACAAAAACTACTCGACGGATATAAAAGACTGCAAAAACGAAAACAGAGATGATTGCATTTAAAAATCATTAAAAAAAAAACGTTTTGCTGCTGGAGTTAGCTCAGAATGTAGCCCTGGGCTCTAACTCGGTCAAGCATGCTACGTGTCGTCACGCAATCGTTTGGTGGGGAGAGTAACGAATGCGTGACGACATATATACATTTGTTCTGAAGGCAGCTCTCCTCGCTTCTTTGGACTTTTGTCCTAATTACCCAAAATGCACCAACTATCGTAAGCCGGTTAACGTTTATGACAAGAGATTCGATGTAGCCCGGATGCCACAAGGAATTACTGTATCAATCAAATGTTTTGGCGTAGAACTGATCATGATATATATATTTTACAAATGTTCACTTCTTTGCAGAAATTTCAGGTTGAACATAACTATTTAGCATATGTCAAACAATATCATTTGAGTTTTACTGAAAGGAAACCAATAAACCAAACTAGTTTCATTTTTCACCGAATGAAATGCCAAGATGTCAATTCATTGTCAGCCATGTAGATTGAATTTCCTGCTAGTTCTGCTTATGCACGTCAATCTTGTGATCCTTGCAGCATGCTGACACGACCGGACTATTAACAGCCTCGGCTAATGATTGGACAATCTTAATGACCAGACCTTAAAATAGAAATTTAAAATAACCAGGTCTCATCGATGACAACTAAACTAATACCACTGAATAGTAAAAAGGGGGTGTGGGAAGATGCTAGACTGATTCCAAAAGTCGTAGTTATCAGGATTTTTCAAAAGGGGTTCCATTTTGGTTTCACATTTTCTAACGAATCGTTTGCGCATTGAGTAGGAAACGGTAAACCGCGCGTACTGTAACAAATGTAATGTAATGTGAATGTTGTTATGTAGCGCACTCAAAACGTTCTACAACTCTTTAGGCGCACGTTGCTCGAGGGGTGTTCCGTGGAACCCATAGCCACTGGAACCGCCACTGGCTTTCGCTCTTTGTATTTGGCAGGTCGCTCAACTACGGAGCGACTAAAATGACTGACGGAGAGCGACTGGGACCGACTTATGTAATCAGTCTAGGAACTGAGAGTAGCATATGTACATCCGTTCTCACCCCTCCCCCACTACGGGGAAAAATCGGGGAGATTAAAATAAGGTTTTAGCGGGATTGGTAACAGACTAAAAATAGCATGGCTTTTAAAAATAGCACTAGTGGGGTTCTTGATGGGGTCCGGGGATAGGCTCTTAGCTCATTTTTTAATTTCTCATTTTTGCAATACGATATCAGTTAACACCATATTGAATGAAATTATTGCTTATCTTCATTTTGTTTAGCTTATTTTCCATATTTTCCAAATTTCCTTTTGTGCTGGAAAAATGACTCAATTGTTTGTATGTTTTTTCCTTGTTTTTATTTATTTATTTGTTTGTTTGTTTGTTTTTTCGCATCCGGCTCGAAGACAGAACGTTCATGCAATCTCGAAGCTACGCGCGCGATGCGCGACCGTTTGATTTATTATCAACACTTTGTTAACACGGCAACTGAAACTATGAAATGCTAATTTCTCAAACTAAGAACAAAATCAATTATTAATGGCAGCACCTTTCGCCCGTTTTTGCTAAGGCTCTTGTTTGTTATTGTCAGTTGATAAAAAATAATAGACGTAAACTCTTGATACTGGTGGTCAATAGAACGGAAAAACCACATTATGTTTTATACAAAAGAATGTATAAAGCAAAACAAAAAAAAAAGATTTTTGAAACAGTTAGGTAATGGCAGCTTTCATTCCGGAACCGTGACAAAACTGTTTGAATAAATGTACATTGTTTCTGATTCATATGCGCGAGTTTTAGTTTAGACAGAAAGCCTAACAGGAAAAATAATGTTGCTCTTTCAACAAACTGTTTAGCTGGGTTATAGTGCGGAAAGTGAAAGTCTGGACGTTGGGTTAAATTTCTTAGTTTTTTCAGTTGTTAGATGGTCCAATATAGGTTTGGTGTGACACGGGATTGGCCTTATTATAAAGGCGGGATTCGGAAAACGAGCTAAAAAGGGAGCGGGATGCGAATAAAAATAACGAGCAGGAGCGGGATTTGATTGTTTTGAGGATCTGAATTCGGGATATACGAGATATTTTTGGCGGTGCATGTGCCGGATACAAATTATCTTTGTGAACTCCTATTAAATATAACTCTTATGGCGGAATTATGCAAAATAAGCCAGATTTATTTCATTAATTTTATTCAGTAAAGTGGAAATGGATTTTTAGATTTTTTCCAGTCATAAGCTATATTTTTCCATATGATAGCAGCAAAAACAGAAATCGAGTAGTCCGAGCAGCAAGACAATCAGCTCATAACCTCCCAAATAAACATAATTATAAATAAAATCTTGGTGTTCATACGGTAGTACTATAAACTCATCGCTTCCCGGCGACAGAATTTTTAAAAACTTTTTGTACACAATGATTCACATATATAAATAAAACAAAAATATCGAATTAAAAACAGGCTGGTAATCGTCCTTGTTTTGGAACTGTGGGGGTTATCAGATAGGCCCATTTTGCCCAATTTCAGCTTAAACAGAAGCAACAGCAAATTTGCCAAAAATATAGCCGGCGTAGCGGCTCTCTTGGGGAGGGGAGAAGGAATTTGGAGAGGGGATTGGGGCCCCTCAACCTCCTCGCCTCAAATCCCCTCTCCTCACCCCAAGAGAGCCGCTACGCAGGCTACCAAAAATATTATTCTTATGACAAAATTTCAAAGATTCTTAGTTTTTTAATCAGCATTAATGCTCCCTTTGCTATATTTTTTATTCATTCGTTCTATGGAAAAGACATGGGTTAACCTATTTCACAGAAATTTGAATGTAGAAATCTTGCGGACAACTCTACAAAAATGTCAAAATTATGATGTAAATTTTGCTTTCGAAAAAGATAATGTTTAATTTTTATTCAAAAATTTTTTTGAATCATGGATAATATTATCCATGGTCAAATCAGTAAAAATTTGAACTGTTTGGGAGTCACGCGGAAAAATATTTTAATGTTTTGGCAGCGCACGAAGGGACACTAGCTTCTTTTGAGGCTCGTATTGGACCTTATGTTATTCACACATTTTTTTTTTTTTTTTTTTTTTTTTTTCAGTTTTTGTTTATGAATATATTAATCAACTTGTTCATTTTATTCAAATTTACTGAGGTATTGTTGTACAATCCGTACACGAGAGGGACTGGCATCGAATGTTTCCTGTGTTCTGATTGGTCAGTTTCATAGTCAGCCATTATACAAAACTGGAAAGGATAGGGTAAACGGTTGTTTGGACTAAAACCTTAAATTTAGCCTTTTTTCTTTATTATTTCTTCTCAAATACCTCTCGAAAAGCATTATTTATGGCCGGGGTAAGTGTTCGTACCTTTTTTCTTCGTCGTCTGTAGGTATCACCCAGATTTTTGACGGTTTTTTCGTGTTGTTTTTTTCCAGACAAGTTCGAACGTTGAAAACTTCTCTCCTCAAATTATCAAACAAGTAGCTCGAGAAATTCATTCCTTAGCAAGCGATCCTCCAGAGGGAATAAAAATATACACTAACGATGAAGATATTACTGATATTCAAGCAACTATAGAGGGACCAAGTAAGTATCAAAGCAATTGTACACGAACAAGAAAGAATAGTTCTATCGATAAACATCGTTTCAAGAGTCGTAATAAATGATCGCAAGCAATCTAATATGCTCTATATTCACAATAATTTCGCTTATGATACATCAACGAAGTGGCATCCATTTAATTTAGGAATATTTAAGCTGTCTTCATTATTTTAGTCTGAGAAATAATTCTCGAGGACAGCTCAAAAGTAAGCTGCCTTATAAATTTTACAATTTGCAGGCCGCTTTCAACTCACAAGAAAGTCAAGTTTCACATAATACGCTTATATAATATTGGTATTTACAAAAGCTATATTTTTCTGTTTTAACAACTCATTGTTTTTGTGTTGCAGTTGTTGATATTGCATTTGAAATATAAGGATTTTTAAATTGTTTTCATTTTGCATTTCATCAAATTCTGCTTGGTCAAACAACAGACTATAATTGTGTTCTACTTCACTGACTGATAAAATTTATAAAATTACAATTGATTGTTTTATACACCAAAATAGTTCCTTTCATGTTTGAAATCATAAAGTTGTTCTTAAAGTTCAATCTCATTTTCTTGAATATGAATTGAGTCAAATTTAATCTGAAACTATAATTATTCAATCATTTTTTTACTTGATCAGAAATGATTAAGAGCATTATTACATAAGTAATTATTAGTTAATTGATGATTAGTTTTTGTAATGAAGGAATGGAAAGCGAGGCATCATGATCTATGGAGGGAGACATTGGGGGGTCTGCAAAAAATTGATGGTGAGCACCGCAACTCCGCAAAATTCTTTCCCTTCACCGTACACCACATGTAAAATGACTTAAATACCACACACTGCAACATCTCGATTTTTCAGCCTTGTTCACCACAACACTGCACTAAACTAAAACCAATACTGGAAAACCCAATGTCCTCCTCTCTATGGAATTGCATGTAAAGCATGTAGGTATCTTAGAGACAAGAGAGGATTTAGGAGAAGCATAAATGAGAAGCAGAATATATAACTCCATAGAGTACTGTTGCCAAGACAACCTCGGTTTTAGGCAGATTTTCTGGATTATTTGTGGCAAGAAATGTTCTTGTGCATGTACTGTACTCTCAGATAGCCAATCAAAGCGCTCATTGTATCTCAAATATTTTATCATTTCAAATCACTATTGTACATACCTTTTAGAACTGTTCTTTCAATAAAAGATTTGTATGATAGGTTTATATCCAAGCCTAGCTACCCAGGATGCATCATTTTATTGTAAAATATGTTTGATTGGCTTTGCTTTGATATATACTGTCAAACCGTACTTTTCAAAAGTACAGATTTAAATTGTAAATTACACGTACAGATTAATAGAGTGAGGATAATAATGTGAACCTTGAACACTTTGCTGAGTGAAAATGAGAGTGAAAACATTTCTTTTTAGAACGGCATTTTATTAGGTTTTGAGATCTTTTTAACATGATATTTCCAAATTTTCAAATAACAAGACTGTATTCTGTTTGTGTTGCTTCTAAACATGTTTAATTATTAACTTAAATCTATTATATATATATATATATATGTATATATATTTATAAAAAAAAGAAAGTTTTGTACTTCAAGAACTATACTTTACACTTTTTATTGCATAATTTTTAAACTATATATTGTAAAGCGCTGTTGTACCTAGAGGAATTGGCACTATATAAAATATTGATTATTATTATTATTATTTGCTGCTTTCTACTTCAAACAATCTAAAAAAAGTAGGACTGAGCTCAATACACTGTATTATCAAACTACAACTGGGGCCGGTTACACGAAACCTGGATAAAGTTATCCACCCCATAGGATTTCTTTCAAACTTATCCGGTGAATAGGGATTTATCCAGTGGATACCGCTATTCAGGCTTCGTGCAACCGACCCTGATTTTTAATCGATTTACAACAGGTAAAGTACTGTTGTGGACCGTGAATTTTAATTGTGAGTGAAACAAACTTGATTGTTTGCCTCACCCTTTGTCTGCTTTTTGATTGACATTCACAAAATGCCAATTGCTAGACAAGACTTTCAGCTTCGAGGGAATGAAAATGATCCTGCAGTGGAAGCCTTGCCTTACTGTCAACAGCTTTAACACAATTTATAGTTGAACCTCAATTATCTGTATCCAGATTTTTTTGTTTTCCTGACTTTTTCTTTTTGTCACAAAAATTATATTATTTACTGTTCTTTTCTTTTGAAAAGGTGTTGGTCAAAAACATTGATTTACACTAGGAATTCCATTTTTTGAGTTGTAAGACATTTCAAATCACTTAATAGAGATGTTTCACATGAGTCAGAAATGGTATGGTTATGATACAGCTATGATACGGTAGAACAAAGTCTGCTACTGTACTGAACATCCATTTCAAATGTTTTCTTAGAAACCATGGTTACGATACAGTGCAATACTGTTTTCCACTCATACCAAAAACGACTATTTATTCAAGTGAATTCTGACACCCAAAAATTGTGTCCTTCTCAATATTGAAATACTTACTTAAAATGTTTGACTCATTATCCAGGCTCTTGATTGTGCATATTTTTTATATTCAAATTGATAGTGAATGCTTGCTACAAAATCAGCCTGAATGTCAGAGCAGGGGAGGATGAGAGACTATACAGATTTAATGCATTACATTAATGCTTTTACCACTCTGAACTAGCACCATTTATCACTGCCTGATGCTCTCATATAGTTTCTTGCGCTCTGCCGTATTTTATCTGCTTTAATGGGCCCACTTGAAGTCTGACCCTGGAAGCAATTGAGTGAAACTGTTTTTGTTTTTTTCATCACCATTCCTGCTCGGCCAAATTTTAAAAGAAATGGGAAGCCCAAATATGTTGGCTGCAGAAGAGGCTTTTATTTCAATCTAACAGGGTATTTTTTGTTTGTTAATTTGTCTATAGCTGGAACACCTTATGAAGGTGGTTTATTTAAGATCAAAGTTGTATTAGGAAAGGATTTCCCCTCTTCGCCGCCAAAAGGTAATTAAGATTAAATGTATTGTAATTAAACTAGAAGACACATTTCATGTTACAATTTTGTCTGGGCAATTTTAGATCTCATATCTCGGAAGATAAAAAATTTCTTGCTGAGTCTCTATTAAGTTATCTATAGGATAAAAGTATTTAAACATATATAAAAATTGTAAAGCGCATTGAGATGTTGTCACATTAATGTTTTTTTCCTTTGTTAGGATATTTTCTTACCACAATATTCCATCCTAATGTTGCAAAGAATGGAGAGATCTGTGTAAATACTCTTAAAAAGGACTGGAAGCCAGACTTGGGAATAAAACATATATTACTAGTAAGTGAGATAATGAAATAAAGAAATAATCCTTTCTGGATCTTGGTGTCATGTTTTATTGAGAGATGGAACCACAAAATATATGTGATTATTGCTAGCTGTAGAACATTGTATTAGCCCTTTTTTCATTTTGTTTTTTCACACTCTCAATCCCTCCCCCCCCCACCCCCTTCAGAGCTCGAAATAACCATCATGTATAAGGAGGTCAAGGTGACCTTTCAAATGCATTATTGGTCATGCAGTCATTAGTCATTTTTGAAGGGTCGACATTTGTAAAGTTGTTTCCCCTCTAAAATATGGTCACTCAATAATTTTTCCTTTCAAAATCTAATTTGGAAGAGACATTGTCCCTTGACCTGCCCTTATTTCAAGCCCTCCCCCCCTCGGCCTGGTCTATGTTACCTTGGTTGTCCAAACTTGTACAAACAATTTCCCAGTTAGCAGAGTCGTTTGTGAAGATGCAAGAGACTCTGCTAGTAGGGAAACAAACAATACAACAATATTGTATACTTTGTTAAATTTTGGTCGGAGATGATGTAAACTCATATCGCATTCTTTCATTCCTTTCAGACTGTTAAATGCCTCTTGATACATCCGAATCCTGAATCAGCGTTAAACGAAGAAGCTGGTAAATTACTCCTTGAGCACTATGAAGATTATTCTAAACGAGCCCAAATGATGACAGATATTCATGCTAAAGTGTCTACATCTACATCGACAAAATCTGATACACAGACAACTGTCCCTGGGAAAAAGAGAGTCGCCGGTGAAAAAGTGTGTGACAAGAAAAAGAAAGATAAGAAAAGAGCCATCAAGAGATTATAACAGTGTCATCAATTTTATTTTAGTATATAAAGTAATAGTGTGTAATAAGAAAGGTACATGGGTAGCTGGTGGAAGGAAGTCAGGTCTTGCTGTTACCCTCAAGTGCATCAATTTCTAATACTTCTGCCGTGATTGATAGGATAGAGAAGTCCAGACATATTTTTATTTATGTACAATTCCTTTGATTATCTGTTTCTTCTTTAAATACTAGTAACGTAGGGAAAATTGGTAATTTAGTGAAATGAAATGGACAAAAGATTTTGGCTCTCTTGGGAGCTGAAATCCATTGTCCTCCAGGTTGAGCTGCATTCCAACGAACTGCAAGGGGTCTATTTGATCAAATTTTATTGATACAGGCCTCTTGCTATAAAACTTGTATATATATACACATAATAGATACCGAATATTGATAATTCCATAAGAGAAAAACACTTTGAGGTTTATTTTTTCCATATTAAACTTATGTCACTGTAAATTATATATATCACTGAAATTAATTAGCAAATGAATAAAGCGCTGTTTATGAAATGCTTCAAACTGAATGAACTCCAGCCTTGTGAATTAATTTGCTGTCATTTACGTACTAGCATACTCGAATCATAGTTATGCTCGAATTGAACCCTGCTTTTCACGTGAAAAAGAAACGTTCCCTGTTGTCTGAGTAGTGACTCCTCCCATGTTTAAAATTTAAAAGAAATTTAAGGTAATTCCGTAGTTTTGCACTGCGCACAGTTCTGCGCATATTTCGAATTTTAGAGTTTTACATTTCTTATCAACAATGAATACAGAGCTATGTCTGAGAAACGCTTTAACGTAAAAATACGAACAGTTTTTACATTTTCAAGCGAAAGATTACGAATTTCTATAAACTCGCCCCAGTCCACACTCGGTTAAGCCTGGATATGATTGAATTTTGAGGATATATTTATCAAAATATCTCGCAAACCATGCGGGCACCTATTTTTTTATTTCATAATATCATAAAATCACGTTTGTTAAAACATGATCGTTGACAAAATTCTACATCAGTAGCCCAATGTATAAGGAGCACATTAAAGACATTCAAAATATTTGGTACTGAGATACATTTATGAATGATGCCCATTTTCGAATGTTAGACGCTAAATTGACAAAAGCATGTCTATTTAAAAAAACAAATTCTCTCGAAATCCAATACGGTGACCTCATTTTTTTATTTTATGATTTTAATGAAAAACTCAAAAAGTTTTAATGAAGAAAGTTTTATCAAATTTCTATGGCTAGTTCTATTACAACGGAGTGTGAACAGGGTCTTACCTGTTTACTTGTAACCTGATATGTTGACTTAGTGTACACCTCTTTCAAGAGAAAGTTGTGGTCTGCATCGAAACTAACCCAGATATTTGAAAACGCCACTTTCTTTTTCCGGTTAAACCTTCCGTCCACTCTAAAACGCATGAATGCGAAATAATTTTATGCAAATTATATTGTTTAACGAGTTATTTTTTCACGGTATCGGAACAAAAATTGCGTTTTTCAAAGGCACAGCGTAGCTGGGGTCTGAGAAATGAGCAACAAGCAAACGCAAATTAATGACTCGGTCTGATAAAAGGTGTATCGGTGACACGGTTATTGTTTGTACATGGATCAATTGCAGCAATAGACTTAATAAAGAATTAGAAATGTTTGCCCACAATTCATTTCGGCCTGCTGTCTCCTTTTTTTAAAAAATATTTTATATTTGTTTTGATTTTGGGTTTGGAATGGTCATGTCGAACATGCCAGTATATTATAGTTTAACCTTTCAGCTCCGCATGCCGCGCATTGTATTTGACAATTTAAGCACGAAATTAATATGCAAAAAAGGTGCCTTACATTTAACATAACATTGTTTAGACAATTAAGTCATATGAATTAAAAAATTATTTGCTTATAAACGCAGAACAAAAGACCCTTTGCAAACACCGTCAGTCAAAGCATTCGGATTTTGTAGCGTCATGGCGGCTTTTGCTAAAAGTTGCCTACTAATTTTGCTGTTTTTACCGATCTATGTTCTTGCCCTTGATTACTGTGTAATAGGAGCGGGACCAGCAGGTAAGCAATTTGTAAAGTTTAAAAGTAGAAGAAGAGTTTTAGATTTTTCGTGTATAGATGTTTACCAATGCAAACGAAGATAAATTATTATACTTCAGCAGTTATATCACAAAACTCAGTATTATCACGAGCAGTTTAGATCGGAGAGACACAACTGTGCAACTTCAATGGAGTCAATTTGTATCAAATCAAATATGAAATGCCTGGCAAAACACAATTTATTGTCTTCTATTCTTTCCTTTAATATCCCGAGCTCAAGAATATAATGTTTTTCGACGTTTTGTTTTTGTTTGTGTTTTTTACTGTTGGAGACTGTTTCAAAAGTTTGAGATATGAAATACTTTCAAAACGTCTGATCGTGCAAATCTACTGTTGACCATTAAAAACTCAGTAATTTAAACTATTCGCTACAAAAAAATTACTTTGTTAATCATATTGAACATTTTCTACTGCAGTGTCAACTTAAAAAAGTTCGCGAAAAGTCTTATTTGAATCTATAACTTCAAGTCTTCAAAACCTCTGGAAAGAAACTATTCCATCAAAGAAGTCACTGTGACGCAAATGCTGGAATTGTGTTGTGTTTTAAAATTTTTTTGGTAGTTATAGAAACTTTAGTTTTGAATCGTTTTTTTTTTTTTTTTTTTTTTTTTTTTTGCTTTAGAGTAGAGATGTGTTTAAAAAGAGGTCCCAAGTCGTAAAGCCCCTCCATGCATAAGACTGTTATGCAATCATATGATCTAACGCAAAACCCCGCGGGAAACTCGTACCTTCTAAACGGTCGGTGGCCGGGTGCTTGAAAGACCTTTATTATGGCATGGAGACAAAAATGAGTTTGACTCCGCATTTGATCATTACCTCACGCTATCTGATCATGAATGCCTGTTCTTTGGCACATACAAGATTACCTGTATTAAGAGCACCCAGACTCCAACTCTCAATGACCCTGAAAAATTGAGATTGTTCTTGTATTAAAAAAAACACTGCCGCTTCGATCAATAAATAGCTATTTCAAATAACGTTGTCATCACCAACAGGGAATAATAGGTCATTCCAAGACTGCTAGGAACTATGGGTATAAATATTACTGTCATGATAATTGCACCAGTTGACAAAGAAAATCACGCCATTTAGTTATGACTTGATTTGCTTTAACTATAAAAGGCCAATAGTCATCTTTTAATTGACTGTCCACGATGCCATTCTACATTCTGTCATGACATTTTTTACCCATAATTCCTAGTCAGTTCTTGAGTTGACCTATTGTATTTTGGTGATGACAACGTTATTTGAAATTGCTATACATGTGAAAAACGCGCATTACAGAAATAGAGTTTGGCAGCAGGTCTGGGCATGGTTTGACAATGTTCAGCCTGGGTGCATTAGGACAATAGATGTTTATATGTCACTAATCCAAAATGATCAATGTTATTTATCATATATAATGCTGAGCTTACAAATGATCTTATCTTTGGGTAGTTTATTCGATTCAGTACGTAGTTTAGAAACAAAAAATACTTTCACATTTTTCCAAAAAAAAAAAAAAAAAAAAAAAAAACGCCATTAAATTGAACTCCAAAAAATGTGTTCTTATATTTGGGTTTTTACTGTATTAAAGTTTCAGTTATGTTTATTTATTCATTTTTTATCCCCTTTTTGGGATGCGATTTTCCGTTGAAAAATTTGATAAATTTTGTTTTTCAACTATAACGATACAATGATTCGGGCTTTTAAGGCGGCCGGTGCACATGTACGTGGAAGCTTGCTACGTATACCGTAACACGCGACGGCAACATGCTCCCGAAACAAAGCTCCCTCGTCTGCACCAACAATTCCACCCCAAAAAATGTTGCCAAGCCAACCTTTTGCTCATGTGTTTGCTCCTTCATATTAAACTGGTTAGATATGAGGGAGCAAGCTCCAGGAGCATGTTGCTAGAGCGTGCCTCGTGTGTACCGGCGCTTAGAGGGGCCGATCTCAATTAATATTTATGTGTACCATCTAGAGGAATTTTCAAAACCGATTGGGAGATCCCATTCGAAAACAATGATTAAATGCACGGACAAATGAGAAATGTCAAGTGATCGAATATGAATGAGCATTGTCCATCCACTGAACACCTCTATAACTAAATGAAAACAATTAAGGTGATCAAATGCCAATTGTTAAGCGATTGAATTGGTGAGTCAACTAACCATCTACTGTTTGATCCAGGCTTGACGATGGACCCACGCATGATTTCTTTTTCCCGGCAGAACTTACTCCCAGTTGTATATACATGTGTATATCGTTTCGTCACGAGGCCAAAATCATTCACGCCCTTTCCCACACCATAAATTTTCTTATATTCAATTTCTACAAATTTTGGTCGTGCAGGATTTTCTCTTTGGCCATAAACGCAAACGCGTTTTTTTTCTCTCATCTTGTACGGATTTTTCTTTGGTGCTTTTTTTCTTGTGTTTTTATTTATTTATTTATTTTTTCGCTATTTGAGTACTCGAACTAATTTTGGTTATTGACCCATCCTTCTCCCCCTCCAATGTCAAATGGTATTTCACTGAGGAACCGGCCACCCAATCATCACTATTGTTACCATTTACCAGGGCTTCAAATGGGTTACTTCCTTGAACGTGCCGGTAGGGACTACGTGATCTTTGAAAGAAATGAAGTTGCAGGTATGCGAACACGGGAGATATCTTACATCTCACTTAGTTTCTTTGAATATATTCATAACATCATGTTCACATATAAACGACAACGACAACACACAAAATACAATAGCACGGCAGACAACAAAACACAATAGGATTATTGAATACATGACATTGCTATAGGTGCTGTAGTCTAATACGTACCATGCGAGCACTCACTTGTTGCCCGCCAGAGCCCACCCGCTCAAGATATTTGTGTGCTTGAAACGTCTGGTACCTTTTAGGGGTATTTTTGAAAAACTCCGACGAGCATCCCCGATCGCTTATCCACGGATTCCCCTCACCCCCCCCCCCCCCCACTTTGGGGAAAAATATTTAATAGAATATATGATGATATATTCTGTCATACACTCACGGCACGTCTTTGTCTGTGGTCTTTGGTTTTTCACGTAATTCACTATAGATCGATATTTTGCTTTTTAATTTACAGGTTCATTTTTCACGAAATATCCTCGTCATGGGAAGCTCATATCAATCAACAAACGATTTACAGGTAATTTGTCCCTAGCATAATAGGAACAACTATACGATACGACACGACAACGACAATTAAACGATACGATACGACAACTACAACTATACGATACAACACGACAACGAGAACTATACGATACGACACGACAACGAGAACTATACGATACGACACGACAACGAGAACTATACGATACGACACGACAACGAGAACTATACGATACGTTCCGACAACGACAACAACAACGACAGCTATACCATACGACACGACAACGACAACTATACGATAACGATAAATTGACAACGATAATTAACTCATTTATTACACGCATTTCCAACCCCAGTTCGTGTTATATAGATTGCGCAAAAATGGAAAGATTCAAAAGGAGGAAAGTCGACTTAAGGCCTTTCTACTCAAAAGGAGACGATAAATTTTGTTAAATAGTTGTTTGCTGGTTTGACGACCCGCGTTTTACCTTTGCCGAATGCTACATAACGTGCTATAGTGAATAAATGAATGAGGCTCTCTTACAATAACGACAATTCGCTTCTTACAGGAAGATTAAACAAGGAATTCAACTTGCGTCATGACTGGAACTCACTATTGAGTGACGATGAATCGCTTCTTGTGAAACATTACTCTGAGGATTTCTTCCCTCCAGCCGATTCGTTGGTATGATTTAGTTATAGCGATACTTCAGCTGACGTAAACCTTTGTTATTCATGTGCCAACCTGACAGTGATTAGTCGTTATTTCAGTAGAGCTTATTGTAGTTCTGGTTGGCACATTAGCATAACAATTTGCTTGTTTATAAACATGAAGTATCGCTATTTGACATTTTTAGCTATTTAGATGCTTAGTCTACCTCGGTCACAATCTTCAAACGTTCCAAGACAAGGTGCTGTAATAAATAGTCCACCTTTTTAAATAGAAATGAGGTCCGAAAAGAAAAGGGCGCACTAGAATACGTAAAAATACTTCGTTTAAACTCTCATTATTATGTTCATTTTAATACATGAAGTGTAATTTATGATACATGGATATGTATTGATTTAGGTGAAGTATTTGAATGATTATGCTAAAAGGTTCAAGTTGAAGATTCAGTACAACACAAATGTTACGGTAAAGAGACAGGACGATGGGAAGTTTGTACTGAAAGACCAGCATGGCAAACAACACCAATGCAATTATGTTATCATGAGGTACGATCGAATTCATTCATTCATTCATTCATTCATTCCTTTCTTTCATTCTTTCATTTATTCATTATTTAATTCATTGATTCATTGATTCATTGATTCATTGATTCATTGATTCATTGATTCATTGATTCATTGATTCATTGATTCATTGATTCATTGATTCATTGATTCATTGATTCATGGATTCATGGATTCATCGATTCATCGATTCATCGATTCATCGATTCATCGATTCATCGATTCATCGATTCATCGATTCATTGATTCATTGATTCATTGATTCATTGATTCATTGATTCATTGATTCATTGATTCATTGATTCATTGATTCATTCCTTCATTGATTCATTGATTCATTGATTCATTCATTCATTGATTCATTCGTTCATTCATTCATTCATTTATTAATTCGTTCATTCATCCAACAATTAAACATGTGTAATTTTTATCATTGTAGCACTGGTTTGGGTGCAGAGAACGTTCCTAAAGGACTAAGAGGACTTGAATATACTGAGGTAGTTCGTTCCCCAAAAAGAATATTTCCAATTTTAATTTTGGGGCCAATTTGGGTTAATTTGAGCTCGACAGCCGGGCACTTGTTATTTGGGTTTGAATCCTAGCCTGTGGTTCTAATAGTTTTTTTTCTATCATAGTACATACACTTATTTTTTTTAAATGCTCGGACGCTCTGAGGATGAGAGCAAAGCCTCTCACTCGTCAGGAAAAAGATGTATACATAAATATGCTGGTATACCTCTGTCTTTCCAAATTCACGTGTTTTTATGCCTTCAGAGCTATACAGACATGTCAGTCAATCCCAAAGATTATGAAGGACAGTCAGTGCTTATCATTGGTAGAGGTATGCATTAATGTACGTTGATTTGCTGCATGCGGGGATACAGTAATTTTGATGTATGAAAAGTCGTGCAAGAACTTTATGACAAATTGATGTTGGTAAATTCCAATAGTTCGATATTTTTTGCCTTGAACATATATAAATATATATGTAAATAAATTAATTATTATATCTTATTATTGTAATCATTATTGATATCCAAAACGTTTTGTTTACACAGGAAACTCGGGTTTTGAGACAGCAGCAAGTATCGTGGGCTCAGCTAACTTTATTCACATGTTTGCAAGGTATTGTGGGCTGCGTCGGTGTTTCATAGAAACAGTTGTTTGTTAAATGACCAGGATTGGGTTTCCTGTTGTACTGACGTCTCTTTTTTTCTCCAAATTTATCCAATTTGATTATCTTTGTTGCAAATAGGAGCAGAGTTCGATTGTCTTGGGAAACTCATTATGTTGGAGATCTAAGGTATGCGATGTCTCACTAGTGATCCTCTCATTTCTTGTTAATAATTCACTCATTCGTTCGTTCATTCATTCATTCATTCATTCATTCATTCATTCATTCATTCATTCATTCATTCATTCATTCATTCATTCATTCATTTATTCATTCATTCATTCATTCATTCATTCATTCATTCATTCATTCATTTATTTATTCATTCATTTATTCGTTCGTTCGTTTTTTTCGTTCGTTCATTACATTCACGATTTTATTCATTCATGCTTTCTTTCTTTCTTTTATTCATTAATTCATGCATGCTCGCATTCATTCATTTCAATCATTCGTTAGTTTATTCACTCATGCATTGATCCATTTGATTGTTCGCTCAATCATCTATTCATGATTTTATTCCATTCTATGTCCAACAGAGCTATTAACAATGACGTACTTGACACATATCAACTAAAGTCTCTTGATGGTCTGCTTGGTAAGAAGCCGTATTGACCATTTCATTATATTGTATTCATTCGCACCATCGCACCAGCTATATTTCGTGCGAAATTAAAATCATACAATCATATTTTCAACTACATTTTACACGAAATATACATTCGATACTAGATTCCACTATTAGTAACAATAACCTTTTTTCCTTCTAACTGGCAAGATCTGCCGATTGAAATCATCGGTATAGTCAAGAAAAATGGCAAGTTATACGTAGATACAGCCATTGGGAAAGGAGGTAAGAAGTGTATTCATGTGTCACCCATATACCAAAAAATACCAATTTCTGAAATGAAATCTTGGGATTGTATTAATTGGTCTTACCCCCAAATTATCACAAATTTACCAAATAAAACACAAAGTTATAATACCAATTTAGTCACAGACTTATTGAATTAGTGATGTTCAATTCAAACTTTATGTTTTTCTTAGCTGACAATTTTGCAGTGAGAGAGCCATACGACCGAGTGATAAGATGTATGGGATTCAAGGTATGTTTTGCCGAAATTAAAATGCACTTGCACTTCGTGTTTTGTTTATGACAATTAACAAAATGATGCTTTTCAATGGATTAATACAATTTGGGATAAAATCGCTAAACCCAATGGGAAATTTGACAAAATGTGCTCCTAGAGAAACAGTTTATTCTTAAATTTCCTGCTTTTCGGATATGTGTAAACATGTAATATATAATAATCTGTGCATTTTATAGCTATCTCACCTTTCTTAATGGATAAGGGATTTGTAGAACAATTTTCTTTGAATTTGTGTTGATTTGACCCAACCCGATGACCATGATCCTTTGCGTTTGTACAATAGATTGTTTTGAAATGACGTCATATTGCATGCAGGGCAATTTTATGTATTCATACGTTTACCCGTATGTTTTAATACCTCATTTATTTGCTGTTGCATTTGTTTTACAGTTCGATTATTCTGTATTTGAGAATGGTTCACTACCACGCCCGTCTAAAGGACGATATCTTCGTAAATTTCCCGAGATGACATCTGGCTATGAATCGACTACAGTACCAAATCTCTACTATGGTATGCTATTGTCGTAATTAAAAATGTTAACGCAAATAAAACAATTTTTATTGATTGAAAGGTTAGCTCGATTGGGATAGCATTGGCCTGTTGAACGGGAGTCTGCGGGGTCGAATCCTCAGCCGGACTATCACTCAGGGTCTTAAAACAAATGAGAGAATATCCTTGGATGCATAATCATATTACAAAATGCCAAAAAAAGGATACATACAGCATTATATATTCTTACATCGCCTTGTCATTTTATGTCACTTACATTTTTTAAGGGAACAGTGCAATTTGTCTCTTTACTACTTTTACAAACATAAGATCTACTTTGACGTAGTGCAGAAAGCTTAAAATTGTCAAAGCGAGTATGCCAATATTTTTAATTAATCTTTACATTTTTCTTCCAATTTGCTTTCAGCTGGAGTCAACTCGCACTACGTAGATTTCCGTAAGTCCGCAGGAGGTTTTATTCATGGATTCCGTTACACAGGTATGTAAAGGTTGACCTGATACAAATACGTACTTCAGTTTGTCAAGGAAGTGTTAAATTTGTTTTTATTGCTGTAGATTCATGATGTTTAATAATAAATTGTTATTCAATCAATATTCTGAAGTATTGAAAATATTGTGTTTTTCCATACATATTTTTATGTCTGCAAAACATAATGACCTCGTGGTGTACCTCAAGGAACAGTTCTAGAGCCTTTGCATTTGTTTTGATTGTTTCTTTTCTTTTGATGTTTATATATTTTTAAATTATTATTTATGATCAGTAGTCACATTTCACTTAATTACAAACCAATTACAAACAATATATCTCTTCGTGCTCATGCATAAAAAGGCTTTGCACTGCTTTGCACGCAGACCATTTAAGACTGAATATTTCCCAATGGAAATATAAAACCTTTTCTAATCATTAGGTTTTCAATACCTTTCAGCTCGTGCTCTGCATCATCTTCTGGAATGGAAGAACCATGGTGTACCATGGCCACATACTAATGTACCTATGAATGACGTTGTAGGTGTCATATTGAAGAGGATTAACGAAGCATCGGTACGGTTATGACGATGGTGCCGATTTAGCACTCGAACAGGAGAAATGTTATTAAATACATTAATCTATAAAAAAATCAATGCAAGACGATACTTGGATATAGGATAACGCACGATGATGTCAATTCAACATAAGCTACAGCTATTCTTGAAAAGATTGTCCAGTTGAAATTCTGATTTAGTGAATAACAATGTCATTTGCATATATAAAGTTTTTAGTTTTCTTGTTTTAAATACAAAGCTGTACATATTATATAGTTACATAATTGAGGGATTTCATTAAACTTTTGAGATTTCTAGTTATTGAGACGAAAACTTCTTGACGTGATAGTTCATTCTTATATGGCTCGAAGTTTTTTTGTAAGTTAAAAAAGAATGCATGTGATACCAACCAATTTTAGAAGTGATATGGCTGATTATGCAAATGATGATTACAGTAATAGTTTATCTATCAACATTTCACAGGGTATCTATCAGATGTTTGGTGTTCTTGGAGAAATTTTGATCTTCCGTAAGTGTAAATATAATTCGTAACTTTTCAAGTATGATATTGCTGTTGCATATTTTGTTATTGGGAGAATGCGCTTCACTGATTGAATATCGTCAATGATGTACCACTAAAATGCCGTTTTCAACCATAGGAATTTAGTAGATATGATGAATGTTAGAATATTTACCTCGCAAGTAATGAGACCTCAAATTCTGCTCGAACTCATGACTTTTCTAGTGAAAACATCCTACTGTATTTATCATACACAGGGTGGATCCAAAAATTATGGAGGGGAGGGGGTACACTCATCAAAACATTATACGTAAAGGGGGGGGGGGGGGGTACAAATAAGAAAATTACTGATTATCAATCAAAAATTAAAAGAATTATCTATAAAAATAAATCAAAAGGGGCAACGGCCCCCCATGCCCCCCGCCTCTGTAATACATATGATCTGTATGTCAGTATCAACTGCTTTTGTTTCCACAGGATCTGATGGTACTGTTGACTATTTTGAAGAGTTTCCAGTGAAGCTTGTCAGCGAGTTTGAAAGTAAGTTTGTCATTTTCTAGTAACGATATGATCTGCGATTTTTCGTGCTTTGATTCTGAAGCTCCAGTCATACGATCAAATGACTTGTATGTTCAGTGACTGAGTGAACATATATTACCCAATCACTGAACACGTGAGGCCACGTTGTTTGGTGCAGTTCAATGGAATGAGCTATGCAAAATGTTCAGTGGATGGTCAATCTTTACTGAAAATTATCCTACACAGGCGCCAGTAATTTTTTCTATCGATTTTGTGTGTGCATTTTTAGTGATACTTTGTAACTACTAGTTAACTCTCTTTTAGAACACAGCGGTCATCGTGCTGGGCCAATGGTTGTGATTAACATGGAATATGGACGAGACTACTCTGGACCCGGGTAAGACTAATTGACATGTAATACCTTATTCAAACTTGCGTTTTCGTTTAGACATTACTTGCTTCCCTAATAGGGTAAATAGCTTTTGGGCAGTGGATAATTCAATTCTGGCTTCGTGCAACTGGCCTCGGAAATAGTATTATGTATTACAACTGGTCATGCGAGGGTCGGGTTATAATCCATTTGTTTTATTGTAGAAAGGATGTGTTCCGATCAAATCGTGCAGCAGCTGCTGGTATTCCATCAGTTGCACATCTGTCAAACTTCTTGCATCCTGTCTTATACTTCTACAAGCAACCCCCGGAAAGTAAGTCTGTATTTTTTTTGTAAAGCCAGCAATTTCTCCCGCACCCCCACTCCCCCTAAAAACCTCGATTCTTAAATAATGACTAGTTCTTTCTTTATGTTTATGTTGTCTAATATGTGTATTATAGATATGACAACTTCTAAAGGCAGTATTACCCAGCTGCCTCGTCCTGATCGTTTACACGTCATGGTGGAAGACTTCCTCACACTTTGGTAAGTATATTATCATGTAGTACTTAGTATGGGGTAACACTATGTTGTACTTAACTCTACCTCTTGTCAATTCGTTTTTTTTTCTCAATGATATTGTGCATTTGTAAGAAGTAAATATTGATTTGTAAATAAATGAGTAAATACCAATAAACTGTTTGACTGACAAGACAACCGATTAACTGACTGAATATCCGACCGACATGTAGGCAGGCAGGCTAAGCAGTCAGAGTAGGCCTAGGCCTACTAATATCATTAAAGGACCAACTAACCAACCAGCCAAAAACCATTTATTCAAACTGTACAATACTAGACAACAATGCATTAACCCCGTGGTTCAATAGCACAAATCCCAAATTTGACTATATACCAACGGTATTCAACAACTGACCACCCAATTCAAACTTTCTAAAAACCTATCAATTCATCAATAACCGATCAATGAATTGAAGTTTGAATCTATCATTTTTCAGGGATGCTCCTGTCGCTCATATCTTACTCTTGAGGCGATTTCTTGAAGACATTACCCAGAAAGACCTGCGCTCATACTTTGCACAGTCTTGCTTTGAAGTAAGTCGATATTTTTCGTAAGGGGTGATAAGGGGGCATTCTTTCCAGGACGTGTGTGGAGTTTGAAAGAGCTAAATAAAGCAATGAAAAATCTGATTGCTGTATTTGTGTTCTAGATGCTGATGATTTACAACACTGTCCCAGAACAGTGCGGGCATCATTATCTTGAAGGTATACGTTTTCTAATCAGAAACAAACAAACAAACAGTCAAACAATCAACTAACTACCAAACCACCCAACCAAACAACCAACCAACCTACTACCAAACCAACCAACTAAATACTTAGTTACCCTACCATTCAAATACTAAACCACCTAAGCAATGCGATTTACCAACCAATTAACCAACAAACAAAATTCACGCACTTTAACCAAGGGAATATAATGTAAGAGAAAGAATCGCTTTTGCTGGGTTTATATAGTTTATTCTTTTTAATTCTATACTTGGAAAAGTGGAGAACCAGTTTTAGGAACGATATAAACCTTTTTTAGTGTTGCTGTGTTCTATCTTCAAAAACTGAATAAAAAAATGTATCTACAAGAAGTGAAAATATGGCGTTGTTTCAAGTATATATAGACAATACGGCATCTTTTTATCAACTATTTGGCATGAAATGGTTTATTTATTTGCATAATCGCTGGTCCGTCAATACAATACAATAATATTTTTGAAACTATGTTTTTTGTTTGTTTTTCAGGTCAAATGCTTCCGGGCGATGGGACTATTCTAAACAAAGCCCATTCTCTTGGATTCATCATGTGAACTGATTTCAATATTTATTCAAAAGCACCATTTGTATCAACTAGTTTTAGTCACGGATCTTACAGCCAAGGTGTTCAGATCACACCGTCATGATGATTCTGAATTTTACCTAAAATCCCAGTATTATCACAAAAATGAAATAATTTAGTTTCTCTCTTACATTTCAATTTTTGTTCCGTTTTTTATTTAAATGTTTAATTCTCTTTAATTTAAATTTTTTATTGATTTGATTAATTTTCAATAAAATATTAGTATCTGAGTTGAATTTGTTACTTATTTGTTTGTTTTAATTAAATGTTTAATAAGATGAAACAGTTTCGTCTTGCTATTTCAGTTTGCCATAACTGCTCGCGTGTTGTATACATTTAAATTCTTGCACGTATCAATTTATTCATCATTTTTTTACAAAATATTTGCTACCAAAACTGATTCCAAATGCTTACATATTACATGCTGATTGTCTGAAAATATTGCTAGCACGAAATTTTTGTTGTGTGTATTGACGGGCTCCAGTTGTGTTGGAAACCACCGACTATCCACCTGCTCGACCACAGGTAACAGATCGCAGACAGAAAATTCACTGAAAATTAATCAGTAAAAACATTTAGACACAGACAAGCAAATGGCTTTATTAACTTGTCTTTTAAACAAATAAACTTTGAGATATAAGTTTTGAAAAATCGGATTAAAACGTGCTTTTTTCTAAACTAAATCATTTTTTGAGGTTGGTTTGTCTTGTGATGTGAGATCTTCCAGATGATGTCGCAAGATCCAAAATTATCATTTTCGAATTTATCTCAAATGATAACAATTCCATTTAGTTTATTGTACATATTCACCAGAAATGAGGCTTAAGCAGTGCTAAATTTAAAAAGGAAGTTTCTTCAAAAAATAGGATATAATTGTCGACTTACTTCAGAAAAGGTTGTGAAATTTGACGTGAATTTACAATGGATGCTGAACATTTTAACTTCATTGAATCTACTTATCGGAGTGAATTCCCGCTTCACCATTATGGCTTCATGTTGGCACGAACATTTGCAACAGCTCTTGTTGCAATAATAACCAATATCGTGCTAGATTATTTTCTTAATCTTATCCGTCGTTTATTTAAGAAGTATATGGCGCTGGAAGAAGTTATTTATTATTGGCTTGACTGGGTGATTTTCTTTGTGAATGTCTGTATAACGGCCGCAGTTGCTCTAGCCTTGGAAAACAGAATGAGACGATATTGGTCAAGAGAGGTTTTGCTGAAATTTGCAGCGGATAGAAATGATTTGTTTCCTAAAGAAGAACTATAAAATCTTAGGTGTTTTAGTTTTTTTAATATCAGAGCGACAATCCGTTGTTTGTTATCTTTAAATGACTACAAAGAGATCGCGAAACAAATGGAAAACCGTAACAGAAGATCGAAAAACCGAAGCAATGGAAGTAATTTTATATTTTTGACGCTACCCGCCCTTGTCCTTCAACAGACCATAATATGAAAATGATGACGATGATATAGTACTGATGATGATGGCAGTGAAGGTGATACTGGACCCGAGGAAAAAACGTAAAGTTTTAAAGAACTATAATAAATTATTGGATATTGGATGTTATTTTATTGATGTCCACATCCAGGAACAGGTCAGGGCAATTTATTTTTAGATGCAAATTTGTACGGCGACATGAAGATGATGAACTGAGGACTGATGATATGGTGAATGGCTTATTACACAAAATGATAATAGTACTGATGATGTATTTTAATTGCGCTGTTGGTCGTGATTTTCAGTTTTTTAATCATTAAAATGAAAAAATACACTTTACAATGAACATAATATTTGCCCATTCAGTCACTATACTAAGCTAATACTTTTTCTGTGTTCCTAATCTTTACCTGGCTTTCCTCTTCAACTATTTCCCCGTTATCTTCAATTTTTCTATGGTAATTGACGCGCGCGCACTGTTATCCTGCGCGGGTGATCATTCTTTATTTCCCTCTTCTGCCGAGAATGAAAATAAACCTCGGAAAAAAAACCGTCGAAAACTCTGAACGAATAAATTACCATCCAAAATGATTTTAATCCGTTATTCTTTTTGAAATACGTCACATCGCACATTTTCGACAAGTTCACAAACATAACCTACGGCAGAGATTTTTGTTCTCACAAGAAGAGAAAAATAAAGTATCCTCTGTAATATAGGGAAAGTTCTTGTCCCATACTGTCTCTAGACACTTGTACATTGTCATATCCTGTCGCTAACAAATTCCACTTCTAATAATCCCTTCAATCGTGCTTTTTAAATAGCAATACCTTTCTCTCTTAGTATTCCCTGACGACGGAACACCTAAACTATAAACCTTCCATCTTCCATTAACACGACACACACTGCACATGATAACGGCTTCATCATTGATCGCACGACGAAACTCCTCGCTGCAAAGCTGTTTGTTTGGATGAGCGGTGTCGTAGAACTGCAAACTTGGAGTTCTGTAGCTTGCAATTGACGGCGAATTCCAGCTGCTCAACGTAAAAAAGATTTTATCAATGTGAGGTGGCATGTTTGCTAACCTGATGTTTATTCGCTGCCGACCTCGATCACCTGATCTTTCTAGGTTCCTCGCGTGCCCAGAATGCGACACAGCACCATAAGCGTGATGGGACATGGTGTTTCTGAAATCGACGTGCTCTGTAAAGGTGCTGCCCGAGTACAACAAGGCTGAAGCATCCAGGTAATCTTCGCAATATCGATTTGGAAATCCCCACGAGAAGTCGAAGATCACGTGTTCAATAGTCTGAGCAAGCGTCTGCAGTATCTTGACCAGCTGTATTGTACCATCAGGCTGGACGTTGTAGTCGGCCATCGTTTTTGCAGTGAATGACTGGTAACTCTAGAAGAATAAGTTCATTTATCATCAATAAAATATCATTACATAAACTCTGCACGCCTTGAGTGTCTCATCCGTGACTGAAATGAGTTCATCTCATAAATCCATTGTTGTTTTCTTGGTACGTAGGCCTACATCGACATTTTGATAGTACACGGTAACTATCAACAATTTTTTACAAAAGGACCAAATCGTGCAATGAGCAAAAAGATCGAAAAAAAATAACGTTAAAAGACATTAACAGCAAAATGGTGCATCATCATAGTAATATCTTACCTCCAATATCTTATCTTTATACAACAATTTTTGCATTTCACACTCAACGCGAAATTTTTGCTGTACATGGCGTTGAAACTCTGCGACCTTCATAGAGGACGAGAAGGGTACTTGCGCACTCTGGCCACCTAACATTACCACGCGGATGCTCGACAAGCCGATGGAAGGTACGTTAATTGGAACACTGGAGTCTTGGTCTTCTTCAAACTCTGGAAACAACCGCTTCAGTTTCTCTTTGTTTGTAAGGTATTCTTTGCTTCTTCTGGAGATGTGTTTCTTGCAGACTGGACAGCAGCGGTTTTGTTTGATGTAGTTAGTAATGCACTATAGAAACAAATTATTATAAAATGAACGGGGTCATTAGTCAGTGGTGTAAATAGCCCGTCCTTATAAACTCGAGGCGCTCTGCAGTAGTTATTTAAAATTTCGCAAAATGTATTTATATATGAAATATGAGGAAACGTTAAATATTAATAATAATAATAAAATAATAATAATAATAGTATTTTTTTAGTATGAAAATAAAATGGTCATGATGGATGTCGAAGAGAACGTTGATGATAATAGTGATGATGATGATGATAATGTTGATGAGGATATTGATGATGACAGGAGCCTAATGGGCTCCTGATGATGATGATGATGATGATGACACGAGCCTAATTGGCTCCTGATGATGATGACGAAAGTGAACATTGTATTATTTCTTTTTCAGTCATGTGAAAAAATAAATGATAGATCTTATTTACAATAAGGCTTTGTTCAACATAAGAATAATACAATGAGTCTTCAAAAATTATGCTTCACCCAGCCAAAACCCTCATTTTTTGCGCGGGACTCTATATTTTTCTTAATTTTTTCTGAAAGATTTCGTAAAACTCTTTTGGCGCGATTGGAAAAAATCCTGATGACTTTTCAACATAACACGCGATGGTAAGTGGTTTAGGATTTCACTTTTCAAAACGATTTTAAGTCAAAATGTCAAAACATGGTTCAGTTTTTCGATTAATTGATAAATTCTCTATAAAATATCTTTCTAAGAAAAAAATAGTGATGACTTTGTAATCAGTAATCAGAACCCTTAATCAGTAAATGTGAAACAAAGTGTTAGATCTAATAAAAATAATGATAAACATCAATAAAAAAAAACGATTCTTGCCCGTGTTGTAATATGGTTCTCATAGTCTTTTTGAATAGTCTTTCTCATAAATTTGGATATCGTTTATTTACAAAACATTTCTTCATGAAATACTTTAACTCGAACTACTGTCACTCCCGACCCTTCATCGTTGGACTCGTCGTTATGAAAATTGCATGGGCTTTCTGTGTTATGGCCTTTTGATCTTTCGCAGAGTTGTACAGCGCGCGCGGGCCTTGGGCCGTCTAAATGCACTGTCAAGCAAGTACTTCACGGTAAGAATTTTTATTGTTTTTTACACGTTTAATGTACTCTCAGATCTCAGCTTGATATTTACAATATCGTTAGAATAGTGATTATAACTCAAGCTTTAGTAAATGTGACATTTGTGCATAATTCATGGTAAATCAGCTGACAAATTGTTTGAATTTCCGACATCGCTCGATGCAAGAAAACAATTTTGGATTTTTACACATTTTAAAACTTCTAAAAAATGTATTTTATGTTCTCTAACTCACTAGTACATCAGCGTTTAATGTTGTGTATGAATAACACATTTGAGCTGGCAAATTTATTTGAAAATTTTGATTTTTTTTTGTGGTGTCTAAAATGAAGTGAAGCACATGCATGGAGTTCTGTCATATTTCAGTCAATCTGTCATTTCAGTTTAGTCAGGTCGGTAAAACGTAATTTACTCTAATGAAGCTATAATATTTAAACATTTTCGTAGTTTTTTAATGTTTTTGGAATGAAAAAATATTTTTTGTCAAATTTTTTAACTACTTTATTTTGACTGACAAGGCGGCATATTTATTTGAAATCAATAACAAATCGGTGATTTATAGCAAATCGATAAAACGCCAAACCGATATATCGGTTTGAATCGGTCGTCAATTTCGTCTCATAAAAAAGTGTAATTGAGAAAAGCACTATTACCTGGTGCAAAATATTTGTATATATATTACTTGAACAGTATTTTTCTATTAGATTATTATGTTGTTTTGTTATTGAATGGAAAACTCCTATACTCCCAAAACTGCAAATGTGAAATTATAACAATATAAATATTACTTTAATATAAATCCGAAAAATACTTACTCTTAAACAGTGAAGTTCTATATGCCTTTCTTTGCATACATCTCCGATCTGAAAATCTCTTCTCAGCTTCTTTTCTTTGCATAATGAGCAGATCATTTTAGAAATATCGCTTTCGGCTCTAGGAATCTCAAATGTGCAAAAACTTCTTTTTAATAATTTGTCTTGAAGATTTTGATGTAAACTTTCTTGAATCAAAAATCCGATAGAATATTGTCCAATTTCTGGAGCTAATTTGTACTCCTGCAACGTTGCAAAACTGTGTTTATTTGAATGGGTGATACTATGATGTCATTCTTCTGGGGATTTTGGCGTAGGGGTTTCCCCCAATTTTTCTTGATCTCATGTTTTTGTGTATTTTACGTAAAGAAAATGTATTTTTCTTGTGGAAATTGAAATCCCAATTCTCTTAAGTTTAATCATTAAATTTAGGGCAAATTGAAGCTCTAAAATTCGATTTTTGGTTGAGAAAGTTTTTTGACAATTCCGAGAAATTTGCATATGAAATATAAACAAGGACATGGACATTCCCTTTCTTTGTCAAATTTGTTTTCAAAATTTTGATATTAAAAGATATTAAAAGTTAAAATATATTGAACATTGAGAACGTAAATAATTCAAATTCAAATAATCTGAGATATCAAGTTTTAAGTACAAAAAAATTGCGTTGAAAAATTGTCGAATTCCGAGAAAAATGATATATGAATATGCATGACTTCTCGGAATAAACTCACGGGACTTTCCCTAGAAAATGGGCATGTCGAGACTTACCTAAAGTCATTTGGCGCAGAGTGAAGCCAAAAAACTAACATTACAGCCTCGACAATTCTGTAAACCAGCCACTGCAAGAAATAATCGTATTGAAGGTATGTAATACTTCATTTGAAATGAAAGTTTTATCACTGGAACAGTAGTTTTGGCGTTGAAACTTCGCTTTTTTGCGTTTCAAAAACGAACAGGTTTTGTGATTTACAACTAAATACAAACTACAAACTTCTGCGAATAGATTATACATTTTTGCAGATCATTGCATTAGAATATTGTCAAATTGTTGCGAATGAAACAATATAAAATATGATATTATTTTGCTTGGATTGCTTTTGTGACCATCTTGAACTTTGTTGAAAATTGTTTCTGTGCAAAATTTTAATATTTGAAATGTTGAAAGCGAAGTTGTTTCTCGTTTGCAGTTAAGAGTTATACACTTGAAAAAAATATTATTGATTAATAAGAAAATGCAGTTTTGCTACGTTGAGATATGCTTCATTTTATCCCATTGGAATGTGCTGACTAGGGCAAAGTCGAAAATAGTTTCAGTTTCGCTTTATTTTCTATGTTCATCGCATATTGTTGAATTATAATAAAGGTAGAAAGGCTAGTTTTTCTATAGTAAAACTACAGTACACATTCACGTTTTCTTCTCTTTCTAATTTTATATTTTTCATAGTTAATGCACTCTGAAGAAGATGTTTTTTTTAAATCTCAAATGTTTTCCTTACAACTTGTATCTAATATAATATAAATATGAAATGAATGTAGAGTATAAACACTCAATGTGTGGAAATGTTCTCACCATTTAGTAGTAAACCCACTCATTTAATAGAAGTTCACAATATAATTAGCATAAGATAGCATTATTAGTTGTGTTGCTCAAATCTATGTAATCATTGATGTGTGCCACAGGAAAAATAGATAAATTACCAATTCTAAAGAATGGAATTGCATGAGAAAAATCCACATTTAATGGAGAAATATTTGTAAATTTTAACCCAGTGCTTGTCCAGCACTTGGTTTGGTATCACTTCCCTATGATAATAAATCCTTTGTGGGAAGCACAAAATGTATAGTAGGTAGACAAAATCTGGCAAGGGGATAGAAATGTGTATCACGGTTGAAATCTCTGAAATATTCAAACTAACTAGCATAATTCTGATGCCATATTTTGCCGATAGCCGATACTCTGAGTTCAATTCAAAATGGTTGGTGGTGCTACAAATAATACATATTGCAATTTTTTAAGTGCATTTTTCTTATTGTATGCATAAAGTGCACCTAAGCACTACAAGTTTTTAATTTTAATACATTCTTTAGAACATTTTAAACATTCTATGAAACTTTGATCGTTTGTGGAAAAATATTTGTTATTTTTTTAACAAAAGAGACGAAAAATATGACTCATACCCAGTCTCCTTTAGGTGTGTCTGCAATGATGTGTGATGTCATCCCAGGTCAAGCTACGTTGCCTGGTAGCAGAACTACATGTACAGTAAACATACTAGTAACAATAGGTACTTGTGCCAAAAAGTCCTAACTTCCACAAATTACAAATGTTTACGAACATTATATGATTTGTATAAATATATCAATTCAGACACATGTGCTGATCTTATCTTTTTTTTAAAAGTCAACAATCTTATTCCTGCCGATTTCCTGAATGCTAAATAATTTCTCTCATTTTTTGGGCCCTGAGCATGACAGGAAGTTTGGATTAAATCGTAAATAGAGTAGAATTGTTCATGACACCAAGGTCGACAAACCATACCCTGTTCAGCGGATCATCCCTGTATAGTCGATATAAGGTAGTACCCCCCCCCCCCTCTCCCCCCAGGCAAAAAGTATGAGTTATATAAAAAAAGGTTGTAAAGATTCAGTACAGAGAGAGTGTCAAAGCATGGTTAATATAGTGGAATCAAAGTGTCAAGGTTGTTTGCTGGACTGGGATGACGTCACAGTCCAATCACGGCCCTGGCACAGGCATGGCAATTTTATCAAACTTTGACAGCCATAAAAAAAATTTGATTAAATATAATTTTTAATTCACATCTTTTCCAGATAGTGTTTAGGTGCTCTTTAAAAGTATGTGTCTCTTATTTAATTTATTGTTGGAAGCATAACGATTAGATTTTATTTGTGAAAAGTTTTTCAACTGAAAAATCGATTTACACATAGATTATGCATTATTACTTGGGATAGCCTTGGGGCACAGAGTTACGTTTTCCCTTTTGTATCATGCAGAGTTTTGGAACAACACCATTTGGAATCGCTCCAGCCGAAAACAAAGTGGCTTCTTTGCTCGCTTCTTACCACAATAAGTGTTTTTTGTATAGCAACGATTTGTTGTTGATATTTTGTTCGTTTAATGTCTGTTTTTCTACCGCTGTCTGATCAATTTTGAAAAATTTACTGGTTACATAGAGTACATGTAGCATCTCTTCACGGTCAATTACAAGGTTTTAAGTTTATTTTAACACAATAACATAAAATTGATAAAAGAAAACGACCTTCTGTTCAGCAAATTCAATTGAATGACCTACATTGTCACCACAGGAAGACCATATGCCATACTATTGGAGATGTTGGGCTGCCTGTGCTTCTTCAGTCGACCTCATAAATATGAAATGAGTTATGTTCTGTATTATCAAGATAACACAATCAAGGCATTTTTTTGCTATTGACAGAATTATCCAATATAGTGGCAATATTTGAATGTAATTATGAGATGCACTATAGTCCCAGCTAAACTGGCAACATATACGACATATCATTGATACCGAATAATTCCATGTGAAAGCATTATTTGCCTGCATTATTATTATTATTATTATTTATGTGGACTAATAATAATTTATTGTCCCTTTTCTTTCTCATCTTCACATATCAGCTGCAACAATCTGGCCTTTTTTTACTAATACTAATCTATAGTTATTTAATTATTGTAAAAGCATTGAGATTTTTAAATGTGTTTAAAGTATTAAAGTATTAAAGTATTATTATTATTATTATTATTATTATTATTATTGTTATTGTTACTGTTACTGTTACTGTTACTGTTACTGTTGCTGTTGCTGTTGCTGTTGCTGTTGCTGTTGCTGTTGCTGTTACTGTTGCTGTTGCTGTTGCTGTTGCTGTTACTGTTATACTGTTACTGTTACTGTTACTGTTACTGTTGCTGTTGCTGTTGCTGTTGCTGTTATACTGTTACTGTTACTGTTACTGTTACTGTTACTGTTACTGTTACTGTTACTGTTACTGTTACTGTTACTGTTACTGTTACTGTTACTTTTACTGTTACTGTTACTGTTATACTGTTACTGTTGCTGTTACTGTTACTGTTACTGTTGCTGTTACTGTTGCTGTTGCTGTTACTGTTATACTGTTACTGTTACTGTTACTGTTGCTGTTACTGTTGCTGTTGCTGTTGCTGTTACTGTTATACTGTTACTGTTACTGTTACTGTTACTGTTACTGTTACTGTTATACTGTTACTGTTACTGTTACACTGTTACTGTTACTGTTACTGTTACTGTTACTGTTACTGTTACTGTTACTGTTACTGTTACTGTTACTGTTACTGTTACTGTTACTGTTACTGTTACTGTTACTGTTACTGTTATACTGTTACTGTTATACTGTTACTGTTATACTGTTACTGTTACTGTTACTGTTACTGTTATACTGTTACTGTTACTGTTACTGTTACTGTTACTGTTACTGTTACTGTTACTGTTACTGTTACTGTTATACTGTTACTGTTACTGTTACTGTTACTGTTATACTGTTGCTGTTGCTGTTGCTGTTGCTGTTGCTGTTACTGTTGCTGTTATACTGTTACTGTTACTGTTACTGTTACTGTTACTGTTACTGTTACTGTTACTGTTACTGTTACTGTTATACTGTTACTGTTACTGTTACTGTTACTGTTACTGTTACTGTTATACTGTTACTGTTACTGTTACTGTTACTGTTACTGTTACTGTTACTGTTACTGTTACTGTTACTGTTACTGTTACTGTTACTGTTACTGTTATTATCAATGAAAAATAAATCCATCAAGTGAAACCATAAATCAATCAATCAATCAAATCCATAGCACAGAAAAAAATAATCAAACACCAGACATGATTTTAGTTGTTTTTATCTGGTTTAAATGAAATCCACATACAAAAAAAATGATATAATGAAATTTATGCATGTTTGGTTTTTGTTTGAGATCCAAATAAAAACAGCCAAAAAAACAACTAAAATTAAGTCTGGTTTTCAATTATTTTCAATCACTCAATCAAATCAGTCAGTCAGTCAAAATATCCATTAATCAGCCACTAAAGTCCATTGATCAGTATTACAAAAACAGTCTTTTATGACAGTTGTAAAACACCAACCTATTTTCTTTCAGTAGACACAAGTAAACTGACTATGACTTAGAGGGCGGTTTGTAGTTGATCACCGCCATGGCGGATCACAGTCAAGTCAATACCCAAGACGATATTCCACCAGCAGATGGCTCAAATGAGATACAAGCAGCCACAAGTCTACAAAATGTGCAGCTAGACACAGAGGGGGACAAAGGAAATGAGGTAGCCGATGACTTAAAGATTGTACAAACAGATGCAAATCCACAAGGTGAGGAACCAAAAACGAAACTGGACAAAAGAAAGAAGGCAACTGATGAGTCAAATGAGATACAAACAGACCAAAGCTTACAAGATGGGAAACCAAACAGTAAGCAGGACAAAGAACAAATAGCTGATAACAAAGGAAGTAAGGAAGGTGCAGCAAGAGATGCGGTGGTACCAAGTGACAGTGAAGAAGATGAAATACTTATTGGTATTAGTGGTGACAACTTGAATAACAGTACTCAAGATGAACCTGGTCAGGTAATTAAAAATTGAGTGTATATTTTGAATTTCATGTGTGCTCGGTAAATATTTTAATATCTAAAAATATGTTTGATGGATGGTATTGTTTACAAGATCATTTCACATTCATTTCCTATCCCTATCGTCTATTAACAAAATAACTAAGTGGACTGAGCATAATTACATGAGCTTGTAATTAGAACTGCACATAATGGGTGTCACTGGTGACGGAGGTGTGAGAGCAATGGCCATTCACCTCTGCAACTCGGATTTAATTCACAGCTCATTCAGTGTGACAAGTAGTAGTGCGACAGCTATGAATATTTATGCATCATCACAGGCGTACAAAACGTTCACTATACTTTATGTCACAGATTTGTCTGAGCAAAGATGATGTGTTAACTGCGTTTGTTTGCAATGGTGTTTCTTTCACCACAATTGAAGAGTTCAAAGCGAAAACGGCCTAAGTGCTCTTTTGGATAATTTTTTCGAATTTTCGAATTTTCACCAAATCAATCTAAAAAAGGCATCTGATGATCTAATTTGGTCTAAAAACAAACATCTACTATTTTTTTCCGAAGAAATTGTCCGAAAAAGGTGAAATTCGGCCCGTAGTTACGCTTTCGCTTTGCTTGACAACCGTTCACTCTTGCGTGAAAAGCACAAATTTGTATAGGACGATAAAAATACCCGAGTGAATATGCATAAGTACAAATCTTAGAGTGCGCGCACTAAATAAATATCACTAAATAGTGTTATTTTATGCTAATTCTATTTTTTTTTTTTTTTTTTTTTTTGTTTAATAAGCGCTATATACTAATCTCGACATCAGTGTTCATGGGGACGAATAAACCTATTAATATATATGTATGTTTTGGCTAAAAACTTGGCCTTCGAGCCAAGAGTTTAATATCCTAAGAAAATTCAGTCCTTCTTCTAATCTTATGCAAGTTTTACTTCATTCTACTTACACCGCTAAATCACTACGAACATGCCTATTTCGAACTACACGTGTTTTGGCAAAAATACCACTGCAATGCATTCTGGGAAATCAACCAAATTTTCGGCAGCCGTCATAGCCTCCCTCCATTTCAAGTTTTTTTTATAAGTCTAACGCTACCTCGGAATTCTGCCGAATTTTCAGGCTTGTTGTGTTCTTTGATCGCCAAAACTTACAAAAATAGCCGCGGCAGTCCGAGCATTTTCCTCTAAAACAGTCTTTAAGTGATGATTTCTTCAACGGTCGCCAAGATTCACGAGTGCGAAAAAAACACTAATTTTTACTCGAAATCATCTCACCAGCTTGATTTCTTTCAAACAGTAGACTCATCACAACTAGAAAGCTTAATGATGCTGTTCCAGAAGCGTTTAGAGGCAAATTAATAGCAAAAAACAACGACGAAATCACGAATGATGCGAATTCGTCAAAGTTCTGATTAGACTGAAAACCTGTTTCAAACGTGTTCAACATGTTAACCAGTTTCATGCCTCCCCAGTAAAACAAAAACACAGGAGTCTTGATCGAAGCCAAAAAGAAACTACCCTGGACGAGCTTAAGGTTTGTACGAATCAAAAAATCTCTAAAATCGCCAAAAATGTCCTTTTTCGGACAATTTCTTCGGAAAAAAATAGTAGATGTTTGTTTTTAGACCAAATTAGATCATCAGATGCCTTTTTTAGATTGATTTGGTGAAAATTCGAAAATTCGAAAAAATTATCCAAAAGAGCACTTAGGCCGTTTTCGCTTTGAACCCTTCAATTGTTTTCTCAAGAGCTTTCAGTTTCCTTTTCCACAGCAAATATCAATAGACCTGCATGTTTATAGGTCTTCATTGCTCAGGCTAAGCCTCAATTGTATGTATATTAACAAAAGAGTTAAGACAAAGCGCTTGTTTGGAGTTTGCTATTGAGGTTTAGCCTGAGCAATAAACTGTTGAATGATGTTCGCTATACATGCAAAGCAAATGTAGGGGTAGTGGCTGTATGAAACATTTCAAGAACTTTTCTTGGCTACCATTCACATTAAATCAGTCAGGCATCTTGAATGGACATTAACAAAGGATTTCCAATTTTATTGTTTGGTCATGCAACATTGATACCACTTAATTGCCGTTTGAATCCCCAAGAAACAATTGCAAACCAAGAATAGCTAATATGTGAGTGAGGCGTTGAAAAAAATTGAAAGAAACGTTAATTGTCCTCATCATGCTTTGAAGTGACCACAAAATTATAAAGTAATATGCAGGGGTCAGTTGAATGAATCCAGGTGAGCGCTATCCACTTTTTTTGCGATGGATAGTTTTTATCCAATGCATAAGTTAATTTAGGCTTCGTGCAACTGACCTCTGAATTTTTGCTATAGCTATTTATGATGATTTGCTGCATGTAATAAATGGAATGTAATTGAAAACTATGCATTGTATTGATCCGATAGCCACAGAGCAAAACCTGTTGAAGGTTCAGTCGTATTTACAGTAGAACAATCACGAATAAATCTGTTTGTTCTGTACCTAGACTGGAAAGAAGAAGAAATCCAAGAAACGCAAGTCAGCAAAACAAAAAAAGAAAGAGAAAGAGAAAGAAAAAAAGGAAAAGAAAGAGGAGGAAAAGAGGGAAAAGGCCATGAGCCAAGATACATTTCCAAAGAAAAATAAAAAGAAGAAAAAGACGGAAAACGAAAGTGAAGACAATCAAGATGAAAAATCGAAGAGCCAAACAATGGACCAGAAAAACGAAGAAAGTTCTGAGAAATCAAAACAGTATCCAGGCCTACAAAAGGAAGGTGTGAATAGGATGGTTGCCAATTTGGGTGCTGGTTTAGGAAATGGCCCACCCAATACAGCTAGAAAAGGGAAGGAAGGAAAAGAAAAACAGCAAGCCAATACGAAAGATACCGACACAGAACCAGCTTTGTCTAAAGAACAGCTTCATGCGTTCGTGAATGATGGGTTTGGCCAAGAAAGTACTAGTACCAACAAAACAATAAAGAGTGATAGTGATCAAAAACAAACACAATGTAAGGGCCAACAAAATGATAAGAAAGAAAACAAACAAGACATAACAAAGGCCGAAGTAGACTCCAAAGGCAGTGAAAGTTTGCCAGGAAACTCTCCAAAAGGTGTTGTGCCAACCAATCAGCACAGTGATATGCTTGATGGTGCGAATCATGTAATCTCACAGACGAGCGTTCCAGGTTCTCAAACTAGTGAACAAATCGGCCAAGTTAGTATTAATAAGGACTGGGATAACGAACTTCAAGAATCTGGAGACAAAGTAGCAAACGAACCAATGGAAGTTGATGACAGCAGCACCCATGGATCTCAAACGTATGCAGATCGTGTCGGAAGAAATGAGAACGCCAATGTAGACGCTCATACTCAAAGTGGAAATGTTGATGGTCAAAGTAATTCAATGTGGAAAAATGCAACTGAAGCTATCAGTGGTACTTTAAGTGGAGCAGTGAGTGGAGCTAAAGCGCTCTTTGGATTTCCACCTCAGGTATGATATATCGAAAATATGCTGCACGCTAGGGTATTTTTCTCTTTGACAAACCGTTGTTAAAGTCCCTGGAGGTTGTTGAGGGTTTTTTTCAAATGCGAGTAATCCAGAGAGTTTTTAATACATTCCCACTAAACCATATATATATTTTGAAAGCTAAAAGTATTTTTTTAATTTTGTTTTCATTAGATTCTCAAATGTTAATTAGTAATGTATTAATTTGAGAATAATGGTTTAACTAGTGAGTTGAACCTGTCAACTTCGTTTGCTTTGCTTGGAATTATCAATCTTAACAAACGTTCAAATGATTTCATCCATTAGTGTTGCCATATAGGTCACATACACTATATATTGCCCAGTTTCAGATTTGCGCCCAGTCGCTTCCTATCGGTCGCGCATTGTTCATGCACAAAGAGTGATGAGTGGCCCACTTTCAACCATTCACTCTTTTGGTCAACAGTAAAATCCGAGCGTTAAGTGGCTGTAAGGGTGGACCAGTGACTGCGGGCTTGGTTCATCGATTTCGATAATGTTTTGCATGTGAAAAGTACATTTATGTGATTAACGAAATCGAAAATATTTTTTCGATATCTATTAAAATGTTTTTTTTAGAGGAGATTGAAGTTGACAACTCACTTATTTACTTTTTCTCGTAATTCCAACAAAAATGTTGCTCATGTTTGTATGCTTGACAAAACGCAACGTTAACAAATTCCTATTATCTACATATAATAGAATAAGAATATGTAAAAAAATCTTATCGGTTGTTGCTTTTACACGCAGTAACAAGCTAGCGAAAATTGACAATTTTACGTTTTTGCTGTATTTTAATAACATTAAAGGTGACTGTATTTCAAGCCAAATTTCCTATTTTTCTTATCCTGAATGCATTCTAAAATGTCTAGAACAACTTAATGATAGAAACAAAATAATTTGAAGCCATTACATATTTTTGGAAAGGTTAAAAAAATTACGATTTTTATCAAGTATAGCGTGACAGAAGCGTCACCATTTTCACTTTGAATGTACGTTTCGTCGCTTTCGTGGTCTATCACTTGGATAGACCAACACTGCAAAATAATAATAATAATAATAATAATAATAATAATAATAATAATAATAATAATAACAATAACAATAACAATAACAATAACAATAACAATAACAATAGCAATAGCAATAGCAATAGCAATAGCAATAGCAATAGCAATAGCAATAGCAATAGCAATAGCAATAGCAATAGCAATAGCAATAGCAATAGCAATAGCAATAGCAATAGCAATAGCAATAGCAATAGCAATAGCAATAGCAATAGCAATAGCAATAGCAATAGCAATAGCAATAGCAATAGCAATAGCAATAGCAATAGCAATAGCAATAGCAATAGCAATAGCAATAGCAATAGCAATAGCAATAGCAATAGCAATAGCAATAGCAATAGCAATAACAATAACAATAACAATAACAATAACAATAATAATAATAATAATAATAATAATAATTCAATTGTATTGTTTTATCTTGTAGCAATTCTAAAGTCTTTTTCTTAGCTTACGGAATACTTTTTATCTATTTATTCAGCACTTGAAATGATGAAAACGAGAGTCCGGATAGCTTGTTCTTTGCGTCTAGCTGACTCACTATTGTATAGTCCAAAACTCGTAGTTCCTAAAAAGCACTATTAGCCACAATTAATGATCAAGATTGACCTAGCTACAATGAACAGTGATCTACCACGATAGAAATATCGATTAAAATTATCGGCGGCGGAGAGTGACAGCTAGCGCACTGAAAAAAAAAATCAAACCGTGACGATCGTATTTTGAAATAAAATGTTTATATTTTTAATGAATAAATATAAATAAATATATAAAAGATAAATAGTGAAATGATAAATAGACTAGAGAAGTTGCTGAAATAGACTGCACGCACTAAAAGTGTGCAACATAAATACCACTAAATAGTGCTAGTTTATGCTAATTTTATTGTTTTCGTTTGTTTAATTAGTGCTATTTACTGCCAAATACGGACAACGTTACTGTTGCAATGATCTACAATGGTCAATATAAAATAACAAGAAGCTAGGTTTTATTTAAAAAAATCAGTGACCTCTAGAGTGCACGCACTAAAAGGGTGCAACAGTTGTCACTATTTAGTGGTAAATAGCACTAATTAAACAAAAGAGAACAATAGAATTAGCATAAAGTAGCACTATTTAGTGGTATTTATGTTGCACACTTTTAGTGCGTGCACTCTAGTTAATGGCCTATAAGCGTCATTAAACAAATCCAGACAAAATCTGAGAAATACTGACGAATGGCTTCCCATTGTCCTTTCAACTAATTATAAAATGATCAGGAAGCTTTGATTTTATTAATTTATTTTAATGGACCAGTGACTTCGGGCTTGGTTCTTCGATTTCGATAATTTTTTGCATGTGTCTGACACCTATTGTCAAAAATCCTATTTTTGTTGCAAAATATGCCATTTTTTCCTTCGAAATTGCCTTGATTATCTACACGCTAAATTTTTTTATCATTCTAAATCAATAACTGCTGCTCAGGATGCTTGTAGCAGCAAGATATTCGAAGATATTGTTTTCTCGGCCCAGTCTCCCAACTCGGTTGAAGACTTAATCCTTTGTGTTTTCTGTAAAATGGCTGAACTTTCGGTGCTAAAAATGATGTTCTCTTTATTAAAACTTTCGCCAAAAACCAAAAAAACATAAAATAGACATCAACCTAGGTCAACCTTCAGACTTAATTTGAGATGTTTCTAAAATGGTCATTTTCAGCCGGTGCAACTACCTTAAATATTTTTGAAAAGGTTAAAAAATGACGATTTTCATTTGGAATGAACATTTCGTCGCTTTCGTGGTCTATCACTTTGATAGACCACCACTGCAAAAAAATAAAATAATAAAATAGATAAATGAATAAAAAAAATGATTAAATCAATCAATCAATCAATCAATCAATGAGTAAGTAAGTAAGCAAGCAAGCAAGCAAGCAAGCAAGCAAGCAAGCAAGTAAGTAAGTAAGTAAGTAAGTAAGTAAGTAAGTAAGTAAGTAAGTAAGTAAGTAAATAAGTAAATAAATAAATAAATAGATGATTAATAAATTCAATAGGCGATGTCCGCGGACGCCATTTTGGATTTATAGCGCGCTGGGAATCACGGGAAACTGAGTCCTTGTTCTACACTTAGCAGTCGCCATGATTTGTGCTTCGCTGGAGTAGCTGTAAAATTTCCATGAAAAAAGTATGACAAATCCAACGAAATTGTTCAGTGTCTATTACCTGTTGCTTTATTTTTGAATGAAGAGATTCAAGGCAGTTATATTTCATGGCTAAAAGATGATTAAAAGGGAACAAAATTATATACAAAGTAAGCTGATCAATCACGGATGTCCTCATGATAATATGATAATATTTCATAATTAAGCTATGTTATTGTAAATAAAAGATCTCTTTTTTACCTAAGACGAGAAACCTTAAAAGCAGATGAAAGATATGTACAATTTACAGTAAACAACTTTGCAAAAACAAGCAAATTTATGATAAAAATGAAATACGTGTATTTCAATAAATAATGAGGATCAAGTCCAAAACCCCACTCTATATTGCAGTGTTTACATAGTTGAAAAGTGAGATTTAATTGCTATGTTTTTGCATGCATATGATTTACAGAAAATATTTTAACAATAGTTAATATGACGTTTTTCAAGAATTATAAGTAATCCAAAACTTACTCGGACGTTCATATCGCAATTCAAGTTCATTAATAGCAAAGTTGATATTTACATCTACCCTAGAAGGACTATGTTTATAGCCTAAAATTCAGCATCATTACATAGCCTGTTTCCTTGTTACTCATTTTAGAGCAAACAACCAAATTCGCTTATTTTCTGTGTTCAGTAGTCAGTACTGGATATGTCGAATGGTGATGTGCATGTTTTCAAAGGATTTCTCCATGTTATTACTGAAAAAGTGTTTCTTTTCAGAAGGATCACTTCGGTAATGTTTTACAAAAACACAACAAACTAAAATTGTATGAATACTAAAATAATTTATGCAATCAGTAACAAATGGACTATAAAAATTAATTGAAAGATCGAGTGAAGTGAATTCACACACTTGCAAGCGACAAAAACGGCAAAAAGATATTGCATGAATTTATCTATATGTACTCGATACGTGAACCTACTTGATGTACAATAGATATGACCCAATTAGAACTATAGTGAAATGCTATACAAATACTTATATAACTTATCGATATATTTACAACTGTTTCTTTAGAAACACCGACGCAGTCCTTGCTAGTATTGTTTACTAGTTTTTACCTCTGTACCAGATTGTAGACTTATTTACAAAACAAATGTTTGAATTGTTTGGTGATTATGTAAACAGGTCTTAAAATTAAAATTTTAGCCCGGCAGGTCCCAAACATTTTAGATTTTTTGACGCGAGGTTTTACTTTACTTCTTGAATGTGATCCATTTGATGTTATCGTTTGTATAGCTCAAGAATTGTTCATGTGATGTTGGTGTCTGTTTATTTTTGCAGCAAAAGAAGTCCTACTATTATGTGAGTACTCAGCAACCAGTGGCACAAGTTATTTTGTGCGTATATAACAAAGTCTTGAATGTGGACACAAGCTATCATAATATGGAACCTATAGATCCAGCTCGCGTGCATTGGAGAATAGAAGCCTTTCCAGTAAAATATCCCTTTGTTATTTACCACTATGTACAGTGGAATGGCAGTCCTGGAGCTAATGACTTCAGAGAGAGATATGAGCACGGACGTGACCTCAATGGAAAGAGGAGCCAATATACAGTTTTCAGACACCCAAGTCTTCCAAATAACTACATTTATGAACTGTATTGGTTCGTAAATTATGTTTATCTTCGAATGTGCTCTGGGGAGCTAAACCTCGAAAGTGCAATACAAGAGTATGACCAAATCGGATACGGCAATTCTAATTTTGCCAGACAAGAACGAGTTAACTATGCAAATAAGATCCAGAAAGAACTAACTCAGTTCGGAGCAAGTGGCACAAAGGAGGTGCTCTTCTTAGCCCATGCTATTCAGAACTTTGATGAGAGACTTAGACACAAAGATAAAAAGAGCTGGCCACTTTTGAAAGACCTCATCGAAAATGAAACAGCTATTCATGTGCTTCTAGACGTGCTATTCCGATGCGACAAAACAGGGATGGATCTTGTGCACAATGCTCCAAATCTTATTGCAAGTCTTATTTGTAAAGTACAACGCGGAAGATCACTGGAAATGCTCATTAAATACTTGATCAATGATGGACCCGATGTTGTTTTCAGCAGCCTATCAAATCTGCAGTTTCGTTGGTGTGAAGAAGATGTTGCCTATCTAAGAAGTGAACATTTAGCTTTATTCAGTGATCTCAAGCATGAAAAGCTGCGAAATCGAATGCTGGGATTCATACTGAAGAGAACAAGCTCTCTCGCGGCGTTATTGCAGTTACAAGATTTCCTCAAGGAAGTTTGCCCAGAATATCTAAAATCGTATGAAAACGGTATCAAAAAGCAATTGAATGATTTCTTAACTGGAAAGAAAGCAGGGTCAGAAGTCCTTCGAAAGACGTCATGGTCAGCATTGCCGCAAAGCTACAAACACGATTTGGTGGAGCCTTTCTTGACAGCGATGAAAGCCCAAACTGTAAGTCTAATTCAAATCGAAAGTGAACAAGAAGAAGCAATCAAAGCCTTTTTCACTGACGAAACAGTGTTGAAAAATGATCTAGCCAAGAAAGAATTCCTAGATATCTTTAAGAATCCGACTTTGTCCAAAGTTCTAATAGAAATACTTCAGGATCCCCACTTCAGAAACGTTTGCTGGAATGAAGCAGAAGGTGATTTCAAGGAAACAGTATACCACCGAGTTGTCTCTTTTACCTCTCGAATATCGCAACAAGGAAAACACTTTGTGACAGCCTTTCATGATCTGAACAGTGTATTTGTTTCTCTGGATGTATGTCCCTTGGATGGAATTAAAGAGGCTGCAGTGAAGAAGTGCCATGACAAGGTCAGCGCAGAAGATCTAAGTACAGTAGCAGATGCGTACGGCTTTGCCGAGAGTTTGCATGCTGGTGTCCGTGAAGAGTATTTCCTCTGCCTTCAGAATGCGATAGAAAGGGAAGTGAAAGGTGATCGTACTCGTGAGAGTATTGTTGAACTGTTGGGCAAGCTGCCCAAAAATGACAACACGCAAAAAGACAAAATAGAAAGGTAAATAGAACTTATTCCCTTGATACTTCCCCCATCCGATTCGATTTTGCGCCATTCTCTCCATTTTTAAATACGAGTTATACCACATTTTATCCAGCCTCGCTTTATTTATATCCTATTCTTATCAGTTGTTAATGAAATCTAATATGGTGTTTATAGAGTGCATTTCACCTAGTGTCTGGGATGCCCATTACAATCCCTAATATTTAGATGCTAGAAATCAAATATAGTGTTGGCCTATCACTGAGGGTGATACTGACCTGCATCCTCAGCCGCTCATTAAAACCCCTTTCCCCCTAATTACTGAATAGTGTGTGAGTGTACCGATGCACGACCTCCACTATGACATTCACGAAATCGGAAAGCCTTCTATTCCTCTATCCTATCTTATTTTATGATATAGATTAATTCTTACGTGTACTACTCTGATTGATCGACGAGAGTTCATTATTTCACCGGTAAAAGCGCGCTCTCAAAGGAACGGCAAACGTCAAAGCTCAATTTTTTTTCAAAATGTTAGGAGAAAATAGAGAAAATAGTTTTTTTGTTGCGATAAAATTCACAAAATTTAATTGAATTGCAAAGCAAAACAAGTCACACATGACGCAATAACAAACACATGAAAACACGTACAGCGAATTTGTCTTTATTTCATGAATAAAACTATTGACTATAAGAACTATAAGACTACATCGAACTACTAGGAGCATCAACTCACTAGGGGTCACCCAGTTTCATCGTTTCAATGCATTTTAAGTTTACAAAATTGAAGAAAAATTCACATAAATGCAGTTCACGTTCTAGTTGTGATTTCCGAAAACAAAAAAAACTGGAGTTTGTGTGATAACCATTCAAAGCGAAGTAAAGCATTGCCGTAGGAAAGCATGAATCTGATAAATACGAACAATTTAAGTGTACAAATATCACAAAAACTCGTCAATTAAACAAAAAAACATTTTCAGATACAGAAGAACAATTCTTTATCATATAACAAACGTTTCAGTTGTATTTGCAAAATATTTAGAATCATTCAATAAAAGCGATGAAGTTTTAGACGTTGAAACTGGTTTACCTGGAGTTGTCTCTTTTTTCTCCGATAATTTCCAAAATCCCTCTCAAATTGTCCACATCGCAGAGGTCTTTACCAAGAAAGCTAAGGAATCATATTCTTGAGATGGTTTGATTGAGGTTTTCTTCAAATTATAGTTTTTTTAGCTTTCACAACAACTCCGACCGATTTACCATCTCACATGTCAATTTATCCATATTCCTTTCGTGTACAATATTTTCAGCACTTAAAAAACACTAGTATTTCTCTCCTGCACGATCTCCAAGCAAAAGTTTTGAAATCTTTTAGCCTCTCCCTTATAACGAGTAATTTGATTGGTCGATCGTAATACTTTGGGAGAATTTAGATTGTCATCAGCTGAGTAAAGTTTTAGCTTGTTTTAAAACCATCTCAAATTTGTTAACGCTCGTGATTTTCTTAGGCCTCTTCGTGTTCTCCCAAACATCCCGCGTGCATTATTTCACCGATAAAACACGGAAATCCATCCTTTATTGCTTAACTATCCTAACAAAATTCACATTAAAATGCAGTATTCCTTTATTTTCAGAATTACAAAAATTACTCTTCAATGTCTTTGCAAAGATCTCAAAGTTCCAACCGAGGCAAGAGAAATGGATGAGCGTGGCTTTAATAAAGTGTTTGAGGATGTTGCAAAAAACGCCAATCTTTGGTATGCACTTTTAGATGTATGGCCGCAGGAACAAACGTTACATGAGTTCCCACAGGTTACACTCCTGATCAATGCAATTGGTTTATTCATTCAAGCTCTGGAAGAAGGAACCATTCGAATCGGCGATCTGAGGAATTTTGAAAACAGAATAAAGGGAGTCATCGTGGTGCTGCAGAAGATGCTTGTTGTATTTTGCAATTCAAGTGAAACAGGTCAAATCTCGCTATCCAAGCTAGTTGCCTCTTGCCTTCAGAAGGAAAACAAAGTATCCCAGAACCTCCAGTGGCTAATAAAGACAGTTCGATTTGTCAGGGAAGTGACAGCGGACATTATTGAAGTTGAGGGCGTTGACACACTTGAAGAGCTCATTGAACAAAAGGGATCGTTTGAAGAATTTAAAGTCTGTGAAGTCCTCAAAGATGATTTTGTCCTTAATGCTGGACTATTCACCTTTTACTGTGATGACCTGAACGACTTGATGAAGTTCAAAGTTTTCCAAAATGCGGTGTTAAAGGGTTTATCGTGTTACAAAACCAACTTCATTAAGTCCAAGTCTTTGGGACTACCAACACTTATTGCGCTTGGAAAATCACGGCTAAAAAAACTTTGTCTACCACTTTTTGAGATTGTAGGCAGTATGCAAATTGAAGATGCCGATGTTCTTCTAGATGGTGTGAGTGAAAACACGCTCAAGGGAGAACTTGACTTTATCCAGCGTGTGTGCAATGACGTCCTTGTCCTCGATGCATGGGATACCATTCTGAGATTCGTTCGATATCCTGAAGTACGTGAAAAGATGCAAGCCTTGAGCAAGCTTCTCGGTGCTGTAAATCTTAGCTTTGTCACGTCCGTCTCTAATTTCTTCAAGAAAGAAAAAACAGATTATGAAGATTTGGCAGAGCTCTATGAAGCTACCGAAACAGTGATAGGTTTTGCAGACTGCGTACATGGAAGTAAGGGTGAAGTCATCAAAGAACTTGCTGATTCGAAAGAACTCATTCAACTCTTAGAAGAGACAGCGGGCGATGATGTTCGTAACTTAATTGATGCAGTAGAAGAGCATTCAGACACGACAGTTGCTGCAAAAGAAGTTTCTGATTTCATAGAAATTCACAAGGTTTTTGCTCCAGTTTTTCAAGCCTCACATGAGGATTTTTTTATTGTTCTTGAAGAACGTTTGAGCCCTCTTTCTGACGCGGAAGTCAATGCAATTGCAGCTCGAATAAAGGCAAGTGGAAACCATGCTCACAGCTTGAGAAACGTCTATAAGAATGTAGCAAATCGTGGTGAAATGACTAAGGAGATAGTTGCTGCAGCACTACATAGAGGCACTTTCAAGATTTCGAACGCAGCACCTAAACAACGATGGGAATACAGCGTAACTTATGATGAAAGTGATGATAGCCAGTCTGTTCATCAACAAATTACCCACAGCATGGAAAAGCTTCAAGATATAAAAAGTCGTGCTCTACTGATAGTGAATTCAGAGAAGAACCAAAGCAGTGATGAATCTGATGTTAGCTTTGAGGATTTTATTGACAAGATAGATCTTCTCAATGACATTGTTATTGCAGGCGAAGAGCTCCAGCAGGCGGGCCATCGTGATTATGAGGACTTTTGGCGTAGTTGTAGCTCAGTTGAGGATATCCAAGCTACCTTTGACGAACTCAGTGAAGGTCGTCAAATGTGGAACGACATGGTCAAAAAAGTACGAAGTTCGCACTTCTATTTGAATTTCTTCCATCCAAAGCAACTGTGGACCTTGAAAGAGTTTATCAATGGCAATAAGACATCCAGAGAAGAAGCCCTTTCGCTTTTGAGGTTTGTAGATCCTTCTGTGACAGCAGAACAACTAGGAAAGTTTGACGGTTGTCAAGCAATAAACGATGGCAAAGATTACCTTGACCAGTTCAGTCAGATCGGCCTATCCTTGGAAAGGTTTTTCAAAGGAGGTCCGTATAGACCACAGGATGTTACCCAAGTTGACACTAAGCAAGGTCTGTCTGTTGCAGTTTTGGATAAAGGCAGTTCTCAGACTCCTCATGTCATCATGAAATTGTTTCAAGAAATGCCGCTCCAAGCAAACAAAGTGCTGTTCTGCCACGAAAACTCAACATGGGATGAAATAGAGCTGTTCCTGCGACGTTGTTTCACTCCAAATAACAACAGTGTTCCGCACTGTCTTGCCAATGTAGAAAGTCTTGATCTTGATATGCAGTTTCAGCTTGTAGATGCTATCCGACGTAAACAAGCCTCGAGAATTCAGTATTGGTTAGTTCTAATTTGTCGTGGAGGCGAACACGATCACATCATTCATCAATTCCAAGACAATGTCAAGAGATTACCGGCAATGACTGATCGCGAACTGAAAATGGACTTCTCCAGTAAATTTAAAGATGTGTCATTAGTTATCTCTGATCTTCCCGGTCTTGGAAAGACAGAGAAGATTTGGCAGCTAGCATCACAGAAGAGAAAGAAACTGGTATGCTTTCCAATAAACGGTCCTTTTGATCGCCACAAACTTGTTCATAGATTGTCAGAACTGGATCTTGATGAGCACTGTTTTCTTCACATTGATGTGTCAGAAGTTGATGATCCTTCTCTGGTCGATACATTCCTCTTTGAGTTGATTGTCTTGGGGATGGTGTCATCTTCAACCACAGTCTTTCATCTTCCAACCTACTGTGTTGCCATTGAGGTAGCAAATACTCTCCAGCATCACCTCAGGGATTCCCTAGCTGTAACCAAGTGCTTCCGAAGGACTCATCAGAAGTGGGATGATTTCAAAGATTTTGTATGCAGCCAAGAGAAGGAAAGTGCTGTGCAAGTGGTTTGCCAATATCTTAATGCGTATGAAAAAAATGCTCTTGAGAAAGAAGCATTAACCAGTAAAGACTTGAAGAAAGCACAACCCCTTAGTGAAGGAGAATGCAGACGCCTTCTAATGAAGTACACGCCATGGAAAGATCTATCTTTCAACACCGTGGAAATTTTCTTAAATGTTCTTGCTGTTCAACTGCGACGGTTTTCGCTGAGTCCATTCTTCCGTCCTGAGAATCTGACAGCGGCTGTGAAAGAAACAGGGGAAATACGCAAACACCTCTTTGAAGCCCTTAAAGACGTATCCATTGAATTTGCCAGGCGATCTGTGGAAGCTTGCAGGGAAACTCAGTATTTGGCACAAAATCGCAGAAGTATTTTTGACACCAATACTAGTGACACTGCCACTGAAATGGTCAATCGTGTTAAAGGCATGGTCAAATGGGCAGAGGATAACCATCTTGTTGTGATGTTCCAACAGGGCTACTCTATTTCAGCCCTTTTTCGTGAGCTGGAAAAAGTTCCTAAGCAAGTACAAGAGTTGTTCAAAAGCCAAAATGCGCCACTGCCGAATTTAGACAACCTCTCAGAACAAGATCTCGAGAAAAAGCTGAGACAGATCCTTAACGTCGATTCAAAGAATCAAGATGTCCAGACTGAAGGATATGTCCTTACCCCTGACAACGTGTTGAAGATGGTGCTTATAGTCCAGCGAATACGAGCAAGAGTGCCTGTGATTGTGATGGGAGAGACAGGCTGTGGGAAGACAAGCTTAGTGCGATATCTTGCCAAATGCTGTGATGTGAAATTCTCTGTTATGAACTTTCATGCGGGAATCTACGAGGAAGCTATTGTAAGGTTTACCGAGGAACAGATCAAGGAAGCCGAGAAAGACATGGATAAAGAAGTATGGGTTTTTTTTGACGAAATCAATACTTGCGACTACCTTGGCCTCATCAATGACATCATCTGCCACAGAAGTCTTAATGGAAGAGAACTTCCTCCCAACATCGTTTTTATAGCTGCGTGTAATCCATATTGCCTTCGATCAACTAACAGCATAGCAACAGCTGGCCTTTCTGGGAAGAGCCTTACTGACGAGTACTCAAACCTCGTCTACAGAGTAAAACCCCTTCCAGAAACTATGATGGATTATGTATGGGACTATGGCTCACTGGACCATCAAGATGAGAAGGCATATATACGCCGAATGGTTGACAGCCTAAACGTAACCCTTAACAAAGCCTTGGTTGTTGATCTTTTAGCGACATCTCAGAAGTTCATTCGTGACTTACAAAGTCGCTACAGTGTGAGTCTGCGTGATGTTCGTAGATGTATTTTACTTGCTGAATGGTTTATGAAAGTGATCAGGAACCGACCAAAGTTGGAAGAAACAAAGCTTCCTCAGTCTGTAAGAGAAGCCTACAAAGGTGTGCAAAGACATAGCGTTGAAGACAGATCGATCATTCTAGCCTTGGCTCACTCTTATCAATCTCGCATTCCAAAAAGTGAACAAAGAGAGGATTTCCGTAAGGAACTCGGAAATGTTTATCGTCAGCATGGAAATAGAGAAATATCTGCAGAGGTTTTCCACAATGTTGTTAGAGCTGAACAAGAAGAAATCCTTGCTAGGATGGAACTTCCTGATGGTACCGCCAGGAATACTGCTCTAAGAGAGAACGTCTTTGTCATCTTGGTCTGCATCCTGAACCGAATCCCAGTTTTTGTCGTTGGTAAACCTGGCTGTAGTAAGTCTCTGTCCATGCAAGTCATCATAAGTAACCTTCGAGGAAAGGATTCCAAAGATGCATTTTTCAAGACACTCCCTCAGCTTCTTGTTGTCTCTTACCAAGGCTCAGAGTCGTCAACGTCCGAAGGAATACTCAAGGTAAGTTACCTCAATATTATTATCATTCTCTCTGTCATCATCATACATGATGACCAACACCACCTACAAAACCATATGTTAGATAACTCCATGAGTTACCAAACTTAAAAATAATAGATTGTAGATTTGTAGCTTTTCGCACCATACAAATGGTTAAGAAAGCTAATATTTTGAACGTTAGTCCCTCGAAGGAGTATGTAAATAAATAAAGTAAATAATGTGTCGATATAAACTAAGTATATGTAATTGAAAGGTCTGGACCCAGGTAAATTAGATAACTGTATAATATTATATTTATCGACATCTTAAAACTGAATTATTTTCTCTTTTGTTATCCTTATCTTTAATTGCAATAGCAATAATTGTTGATACGGTCAATGATGCCGTGCATTCTATCGATATTGCACGATAGAACTTAGCTTTTTCATTATTGTAATATTCTTTATTTGTATTATCACTTACAACACTACTTCTACATAACACTACTACTACTACTACACGTGTTTTCAGGTTTTTGAAAAAGCACAGAAGTACAGGGAACAAAACAAAGAGGACGAATCTCTTCCAGTTGTTCTTCTAGATGAAGTTGGCCTCGCTGAAATATCCAAATACAACCCTTTAAAAGTCCTGCACCGTCTTCTTGAACCAGAAGAAAAAGAACGTCCAGACGTCTCCGTTGTTGGTATCTCAAACTGGGCTTTGGACGCAGCGAAAATGAATCGTGCGATTCATCTTTCAAGACCTGAACCAACGCTAGACGATTTGGAAGAAACTGGAGAATCTATCCTGGAAGCTCAGTTTGATGAAAGCTCCAGAAGCTCCAGGAGTTTGGATGAACACGCCCTTCAAGGTAAACTAAAACTAAATTTAATCTTGTTTCATGTGTAAAGAAGTATTTATATTCGAATCATATGGTTCCCAACAACCTTGATGTGAAATCTGAGTGACATTTTGAACTAAAATTCAAGGATAACTACTTTGGGTATTATAGTCGAATTAATATTTGCAGTTCTTCTTAAGGTGGTAGACCTGCCTATCGCACACATCTTCATTAAAAAGAGCTTTTATTTTACAAATTTATTTCTACAATGTCTAAGATACTACAATAACTAATTTTTGAAAAAAAATATCATTTAGAGGTGTGAAATGTCACATTTAAGGTGTGAAAACTACACGGGCAACCAAGCATGTTTTTTTGATTTTTTTTTTTCATAACTCATGTAATAATTGGTATTTGAAAACAAACTGGTAGATAATTACCCAAACAATTGTGAGGCGTTGATTTCTCACTTTATGAAACGATCGATAAAAAAATTCTCAAACAACACACTACTTTGGTCTGCTTGAGAATGTTGCTTAAGCGCTGGTTTTCTCCTCCAGCAACTTTGATTATCATCGATTGAATATACATTTATATAGACTTCGGACTGTTAACTTCAGAGGTGTTGGAATTTCATGTGACTGAAGTTCGTGTTACTGGAAGTGAAACCAGATGCCAAAACACGCACATTTCTGTTTCGTATTTGAATATTCCAAACCAAAATGGCGGCCTTAGTTACCCTAAAAAGTGCTTTTTTCGCATGTTTTTCAGTCTGCATGGATCGACCAAACACTTATTACAGTTGTTTATTACAAGTAACTCAACTCCTATACAGCTATTATTGAAAAAGTTGTCCAGTTGAAGTACTGATTTAGTGAATAACAATTTCATTTGCATATATCAAGTTTTCAGTTTTCTTGTTTAAAATACAAAGTTGCACATATTACATATTATAACATAGATACGCTATAACGAGCGCTCTGTTTGGCTCATTGTCATGAACCATCAGCGGATATTTCATAAACTTGCGTCAGCATTCTTTTTGGCGATCAAGATTCTCGATCTTCTGTACAAACCGACCAAGCTCAGTAAATGCAGTAAGAAATTTATTAAAAGTCCTTTTTGATTTTGGAAAAAAAAAAAAAAAAAAAAACTAGTACAATTTTTGATCGATCATGATATTTTCGACCGTTTGTTGATTGTTCTCAATTGTCAATTACGAGTAATAACTTTAACTTATAAATGAGATCGAATTGGGTCTAGTTCTACGAGTTTGGTTTTTTGCAGTCATTTTGTGGCGGCTTTGTATATATTTTATTCACTTTAACATCAAATCCATAAAAAAAAAACACGAAGAAAAAATAATAAAGATTCTTTCTTGTTATCAGTTATAAGCATTCTCAACTGAAGGTGGATATGTTTCGCTAATTGTCAGAATTTTGCTGTTTTAAACTGGTTTATTTAATGCAGTATCGTTTGGAGCCTTTTAGTCCATTCTACGCGCGAAGTATCGAGAATACCTCGTTTAATCAGCAAAAAAAATTGTCTATGTTATAAAAGGAATGTATCATGGTTAGCGAGCATATATCCAGTTCTTGATGCACTTGGGAGGTTGCTTAAAGCACTCGAAAAAGCCAGAGTGTCACTCCGCTTCGCGTCGTGCCACTCTTACGCTTTTCTCGTGCTTAGCAACCTCCCGCGTGCATCCATAACTGGATATACGCACGCTAACCATGAGACATTCTTTTAGTTTATAGATAATTTATAGCAATTATGTGATGAAGTTATTTTGTACATTTTGACTCATCATTTCTTGAAAAATAGAAATCATAAGATATGCAACTGACTTTGCTATTTGCTAAATCAGTATTTCAACAGGACAACCATTTCAAGAATAGCTGTATGTGAAAAAAATCATAGTGCAAATTATTTAGGTCAAATGTTTTTAATCTTTATTTATTTTTATATTTTATTGGATTGTAGCTCTCGATGATGAAATGCTTAAGTGCTTAGTGAAGTCATACTTCGAGTACCAGAGTAAACAAATCCATGCGAACTTTCACGGTTTAAGGGATTATTACTCACTGATTAAATGCCTTAGTCAGTTGTTGATACAAAATGTAAGTTCACTAATGTTGTTAATTAAGATATACTGGTAACGTTTTCAGTGTTAAATGTGTTCTTTACAATTTCAATATTAGGCTTATCAGTTCATATAAGACAAAAACCAAAAAAAAAAAAAAAAAAAAAAAAAAACCAGTGTTAAAAGCCTTGTTTTAAAATTCAAATATATATTCAAAAATATACTTTTATTGTAACTATCGACTTTACCATTTGTTTTAGCTTATTGAATTGTGTGTATTTTATTTTTAGTCCACCCTGTCCCCCACCTCTGACGTCCCTGTTTAACGATTACAAATCATGACTTTTTCTTTTGTTTTAGGATTCTGAAAGCTCATCGTTACTAGCTGAAAGTACATTCCGTTCTTTGCAAAGAAACTTTGGTGGTCTGCCCAATGAAGACAATGAAATTGCAGAAATCTTTACAAAAAACGCCAAGCAAATTAAGTGTCATGACGAACTGGACTATTGGATGGAATTCCCTACAAGTAACTTGATTGCCGACAATCTGCAAGACAAAGGAGCCCGTCACCTGATGTTAATTACTAGTGGTCAGTCCTCTTTTGGAATTATAGATGACTCGCTTGGAAACGTCCAGAAAGAAAAGGTTGTCATCTATGGTAGTAAATTCGAAGAAGACCAGTCTGAAGACTACAGCTACAGAACACTGAGCCGTATCATATTGTACATGGAGAGGGAGTGTGTGCTTATCTTGAAAGATTTGGAGAATGTGTATGGTAGTCTTTATGATATGCTGAATCAAAATTACGTTGTAGTGGGTCAGAAAAAGAACTGCCGTGTAGCTCTTGGTCCTTACAGCAACCCCATGTGCCAGGTAAGCTTTTTTATATGTACTGTAAGTTAACTTGGTGGGGGGGGGGGGGGGGGGGGGGTGTACAGTGGAGAAAGAAAATGAAATATTTAAACCTACTGTTACCATGTCCGTTGGTTTTAGGTTAATGATGGTTTCCGATGTATTGTACTTGTTGATGAGAAAAAGGTTGACTACACCGATCCACCATTCCTAAATCGTTTTGAGAAACAACTCCTTCGATACTCAGATGTGTTAAAGAGGAAAGAAATGCGTGTCATTCAAAAACTCGAGACTTGGGTGAAGGACTTCTCCACCGTTGAAGGCCAGGATTTCCAAGTAAGAGATGTGTTCTTAGGGTTAGAAAAGGATACTTTGGCATCTGTTGTTTTAATGAGCCGACAGACAAGTGACACAGGTAAACCTCTCTTCGAAAAGTGCAAAGAAAAGATGCTTGATATTGCTACCCCAGATGGTGTACTAAGAAGTCTTCGTTCAGAGCAGTTTAAGAAAGACCCACCTGAAATAAAAGCATTTTATGACATGTACTTCAAAGAGAAACCCCTACACAATGGTCTCAAAGGGTATATAAAGCACTTCCATAAAGATCGGACTAGTGCTCTGACGGGCAGTAGCTTCAAGTATTTCGTCATGACACACTCGAGCATACACACCGATGTGGCCAAATGTTTGGAAGGATCCCTTTCCTGTCAAGTTGAAAAACTGGGTACCTTCAAGTCTGAAAGGCAACTAACCAAAGCTGTACAGCAGTTCTTCCAAGACTCTAGGGAAGATGACCTTTTGGTGTTCCAATGCAAACCCGAGCTTGATGCAGAACATATGCTGTTGATGAGATCAACGCTAGAACAAGGATATGACCACTACCTTAACAGATGCAAAAATGAGTTGGAACGACCAACCAAGAGTATTTGCATCATAGTACATCTACAAAGAGATAAAACGGCCAACCCGTCAGAGCACTGGCAATTCAGCTTTTTGAACCACTGGAAGCAGGCAACTATAGATGCTCTTGAAGAACCCGACGTTCCAATATATAAAGTACTTGGGAAGTCTGTAGTGTCACTCATGGAAGACGGCGTTTTATCCCTCAACAAGATAATGACAAACGAATTGATGTGGTGTTTTACTAGACTAAAGTATCCACAGAGTTCTGATGCAACACGGGAAACCATCGATGAGCAACTCGATTATCTCAAGTCCACCACCACTATGATGAAGTACCTTGAAAATATCGTTTTACGCTGGATAACTAAACACCATGGAATCCAAGATGACAGATGTCTAGTCTCTAACCTCAGTGCTTGTGAATGGCAGGTTCAAATTGCGTGTGACAAGAATGCACTCCTCACGTCATGTACTTTGTCAAGTGCACTGCTTCGACACATTGATGTACTCGTACGACGACCGTTGGCTAAGGTAATTTCGAAAGCAATATTTATAAGATAATATTATTTTTATTCTTAAAAACAACAGCTTTACATCTTGTCTAAGAAATTATCTTATTGCGTTATGACGCCACTAATTGCTTTTGTGCGGAATATATAATCTGACATTTCCAGAGGAAAAGGCTCCATTATTCTTCTCCAGTTACTGCTAAATCTCAAATACATTGGGTTTGAAATATGGTATATCTTAAATATGTCATGTACATTTGATAACCTTTCCACTTTTCGAGGTTTAAGGTTTAATTTTCTCTCACACTACCTGAATCATGAACACAATAAGATGGTTAAAGACTCCATTAATCAAAAATTTGGTCTTTTCAGGTCAATTTAAAGTGACGCATTTATAAAAATATCGGCAAAATAATTCCATTTTATTAATATTAATAAACCAAACAACATCTTTGTTTTGTCGAGAAATACTTCAGTTTTATATGTTATATTTTAGATGGCAATTTCAAAATTGAATACTCAAGTCGAATAATGAATTCATTTTTCCAATATTAAAATCATTATGTGCTCATGATTTATATAGTTCGACTGTAAAGCAATTAAAAACCTCTTTTGATGACCATGATCCTTTTAAACAATAAACAGTTTTGCTGTGACGTCTTAGTGCAGTAGGGCAATGATCAGATGTGTAGTCATCCAAATACTTTCTTTACGCTTGTTGCAATTTTAACTTTATTTCTAGATTAAACGTATTTCATCTTAATCAAAGTTTATCGTTTCAGGCTATTTTCCTTATTGAAGACCGATTGTCATTCCAATGCTGCCAACGTGCTTTAAAGAAAGCCAAAGACAAGAGTTATCATCACATATTTTTAGCTGACTTGATTATGGATGAGAATCTTTTCAACATTGATGAAATTCCTGATCCTCACGAAGCCCACTGTTATGTTCTGGCAAAACCCGGCCTAGTCAGATCACTAAACTTCCCCTTTTCCCTCGTCTTCAATGGCAAAGTAGACAGCCTTCGAGACAATGTTCTCGCAAAGTCCAAAGATCTTGAGAAAGATGAGCATCCAGAGTTGTTCTTTCAAGAGATTTATGAAGACATACAAGCCGTTATTCCTCAATTGTTTGAGAAAGACTGGCTAAAAGAGAACCTATCCCAGTATATTGAAGACGTCTTCGACTTTGCAACTGCAAAGTGTACTACCTATTCCTCGGATTTACGTCGAGAAGAACGACTCAAGATCATGAAAGCTGCATGTGGAGAACACCTTAGAAGGCTACCTGAAAGCAGTTTTGAAATTGTTCTTGCTCAGATCTATTTCTTTCTTTGGAAGTACGAGGGCTATTATCTTTCGATCTTGCAGCTATATTGGTGCTGTAAGGAAGTCCTAAACAAAGACTTTGACCAAATCACCAACGCGTACGTCCAAGTATTCGAAAGGGCCCTTTATGCCTCGTTTTATGAAGATAATGAGTTTTTAAGTGGTTATGATAATATTTATACGGATGTTCGTGACCAACGTGAACAATCTAAGCGTGATGATGAAGATGCTGATGAAGAAGCAAGCTCGAGCAGCGACAGTGATGATGATAGTGATGACAGTAGCAGTGGTAGTGATGACGAATATGACGATGATGATGAGGATGATAGCAGTGGTAGTGATTCCGATGACAGCCATAGTGGTGATAGTGATAGTTCTGATGTTGAAAGTGGTGCTGACGACGATGATGACATGAAAAGTAACGGTAAACATAATGCTAAAGGAAATCCTAACAAGGGTGATCGAGCCCGTAATGATGAGGTTGGCAGTGCTAAGCATCTTCATGGTCATCGTAACGATAATACACATGAAGCTATCAGAAGTGAGCAAGTCGAAGGGAACACTATCAATCAAGTCACTCAAGAAGAAAATATCTCTTTCCATTATGAAGACCAAAAACACGAAGTTGTCGATGTCCAATCACCGTTTTTGGAGACCTTTTTCAATGCACTCTGTGAGAGTCTTCTGCCATATCAGCAACTCCTAGCAAAGGTTGGTGGTCCTAAAAACTGGCAAACTCTCGTCAACACTTTCATTTCCTTTTTTGGTAAATCAGCAATTGATGAAACGACCTCGTACATCTATCTACGTATTTGCAACGAGTTTTCAGACATGGTGCTGAAGTTTGAGAATTTTAACAACCCCCATTCTCTGCATTTGCTAAGTGCATTATACGACCAAGGAAATAATCGAGGAAATCTTGAAAACTGCTTTCAAGCACTACTGGAAGTACTCGAAGGATTTGACAGCCACACCACAGATGTAAACAAGTTCAAAGTAAGTTTTCTCACTCGATGTCTGCAAAAATGTGAAACTGAACAATTCTTCAAAGACATAGTCAATGCTGTATCTTTGTTCACTGACAAAGAAGCATCTGAAATGGCAAGTCCACTAGTGGTTAGTGTCCTGCATTACATTTTTTGGAATTTGGATGAAGATGAAGCTTACGATGTAAGCTATTGCTCTATACTCGAGGGCAAACTCAATGGTTCACCATCTGTGCAAGTACTAGATGAAGCTTTAAACCAGGCAATTGCTAATGCAGGTGGTGTCGTAGACTGTCGTATTGTTACAGTATTCTTAGATGCCTTTGACAAGTTAATGCCAGGTGCTGATTTATTTGATCCAGAAGAATTGAGTGATTCCAACTGTGAAACAATCGCTTGCTTAAAAAATGCTATTGCAGTCGTAAAGGAGCCTCGTCAGAAACAAAGCACTTTCATGCTCCTAACTGGAATTTCGTACCTGAGATCGGTTTTGTCTTCTTTAACAGAATTGATTGACGAGAATCCTTCAATTCTGAAAAAGGAGTCGGACTACTCAAGTTTTCTGAGCTACATTAACTCATTGTTTGAGGTTCCAATAGATAATTATACCATTTCTCCTCGAAAGGCTTCATGTCTGCTATATTTCCTCAAAGAGCTCAAGAAATCTCATTCTATCTCTGAGCTACAGAAGCTGTGCTCGAAAGCTCGCCAACTTCCGATTTTGCCAATCCTTGAGTGGAATGATGATGTGTATTCAAGAGCATTTGACCTTTGTCCAGATTCACCTACAAAGTGTTCAATCCGAGGTGCTCTTGATAAGTTAGTGGCTGATAACGACGGTAGCTTAATGGAGAAAGTCTGCACGAGACTCCCAGCAGATTCCAAATCAAGGAAGGAGTTTGCTGCTGTTCTGATCGAGGATATGTACCTGTCACAGAGTCAAGCTGATACAGTTGACAATGCACGAGATACAATTGCTGGACTTCTACCTAGTTCACTATCCCACCCCTACCATCGTTTCCTTCTGTGCTTGCTTGGTAAAGAAGATTTTGGAATGCTACGATTTTCGTCATCCCAGCAAATCCAACATTCGACAGTTATTTTACATTTAACAGCAATTCTTACCGCAGCAGTAGACCAGAAACAGAATGTTGACCGACCGTTTTTCTCCTACTTTTTTGATCCTTTAAAGGCAGCAAAGGGGCGCGTTCTAGCCAGTACAGACATTAACAACACAGTACCATCTACAACTGTCAAGATCTTCACCTGTAAATGTGGAACGGCTTTTGTGAGAAGTGACGAGCGGGTTTGTTGTCCTCAACATCGAAAGAACTGCTCGACCCAACCAGAAAGCATTGAGATAACGGAAAAAGCTACAACTAAAGAAACAACGTTGTGCGTTGCAGACTGTCAAGATGAAGTTACTGTCGATAAAATGACTCCTTCAAGTTTTAGAGTACTCCATATCCTCGTTCACTCAGCACTTATTGCTGGAGTCTCCCTTGAGAGGTTTTCACTGAACACCTTGGCTCAGTTCCTGTCCACAGACTCGAATCCTTTCGAAGCCTGCTGGGATGAAATTGGAAACGACCTTCAAGTCCTGAAGAGGTTGTGGAACTGTAGTGAGGAGCAAGTTCTGGCCAATATGCATAGGCTTCTGGAAAATCTGTCAAGCCTTATAACAAAACCTATGGGCTATGTATCACTAACAACCATGCACAGATCTCAATTACAAGGCCAAGTTTCAGAAGAGGTGGAACAGTTTCTGCAACGCCAAACCAACGACCTGTCTGTCCCTAATCCAGACTCATTAGAGGCCAAAATTGAAGAACAAGATGACACAGACAACTTTAGCGTTGAACAGCGAAATAACTGGATCCCTCGGTTGTTTCGCTCTACCAAGAAAGAAAGCCTGGATGATTTCAGTTCAGTTTTCTCGTCTACTGTAGACGCAAAGAAAAACCATCCACTCATTGGGTTGTTTCTGAAGAACCTCAACATATTGCCGTACGTTTCTCATCTTTACCCAATTGTTAAATTTCCAAAGGTGCTTGAACGGACACTGGGAAGACGTCTTAGCAGAAACAACGCCCAAAAGTCCATGATTGGAGATGTAATCAAGGGAGAAAACTATGAAGAACTGAAAGTGGCTTTGGATGAGTTCTGTGAGTCGTGGAAGGCTATAAGACATGAAATCAAGAAAGAAGTTGGAAAAGATGTACCTCGTCTAAGTGAAGCAAGTCGGGCTTCTTATTTCTTGATTGACAAAGGCAGTGATGGAGAATTCTTGCAAGGCGCCATTCTTGTGCTTCAGAGTATGCAAAATGACTTTCAAGGTACACAATAACTCTGTTTAAATTATTCTAGTACAGCGCGGAGCGTGCTACACTTTTTCAAATTGATTTTTCACACTTTTTGATGAATAGACATCCTTAAATTTTAAATATTCTTTTAGTTGGTATAATCAACTGAGATCAACTCTGCCATTCTACCAGAAAAATATCAAAAGATTTTTCAAAATCTTTGTAAGTGGCAACCGCAGCATGTTGTGGGCTGTCAGGTTGCAGCCAACCTTTTGCAGACTTGTAACGCAAAAAAGTCTTATTGAGTCAAAAACATTTGTGCAATACGAGTCAACGAAGGTTCACCACGTTTATTTATACCAGTAAAAAAATTCAAGCATTGTTTTAACTTGGGAGTATCTAACCTTTAGATGTAGAAATTGCATGCATTAGCTACATAAATAAATCTTGCTATGAAAATTCGTCATTTTCTAACTAGAGGTTATCTCTATCATAATTCCAGGCCACGTCCTTCATCTTGCAATGCAAGGCTCAAGTAAAGCATTGGATTTCTTGAGAAAATCTGAAGTGTCCTGCGCACTGCCAATGGTACATGTCCAAGATGCGACAAAGGAGCAAATAATTCACTTCGTCTGGGATGATAGCATGCTGTTGCACTCGCATCACAACACAGACTATGGTCGAGGAAACCAGATTTGGTACGACTTCGAAAAAATTGAACGGGAGTTGACAGGGCGACATTTGCTTGGAACGGTGAGTCGTAAAATACCTATTTGGCTTAATATGCCCATTTTAGACCACATGACACTCACTAGGAAATGTTTTTTTTTTTTCAAAAAAACTTTACCCCTGAAAGAATCATATCCCAAGATTGACATCCCATGGTCTGAAATGCCGAAAAAGTCTGTTTACGATTTGTTATTATAATTCTTTTGTTAGACACTTTTTCCTTTCCTGGTCCTAAAAAACTTTTTAATGAGTTATTGTGTGGATCTTTCAAAATACGATATGAATCGACACTATTTGGAGATTTGTTTTGTGGTCAGGGTGATAAGACCCTGGCTACACTATGCCGGATAAATTTGAAAACGCAACTTTTGTTCCGATACTGTGGCCAAAATTGCTGGTTGAACATTAGAATTAGCAAAATTTGTTTCGGATTCATGCGTTTTAGTGTACAGGGAAGGCCTTACTGGATAAATAAAGTTGCGTTTTCAAATTTTTCCGGGTTAGTGTGGGCGTACCCTAATAATACACTATTTCTATATCGTCTATAGCATGCACTAATTGTTCTAGTCGTTTTACAATATTGAAATGGTCATAACATACAGACATAAATAACAAAACAAGCAACAGAGCAGCTATAAAATACATATCGAAGAAAAAAACACTTGGATATACATAATAATTGTTAAGGAATTTAACAATCAATTAGGAATATGTCGAGATTCCAATAGGAGCTTTAATTCGTGAGCCAGCATTGTGGAAATCAAAAACATCCATTTGGTCGAATAACATGGATTTGACGTCTAACGGGTTTTGAAACAAATGTGTTTTCCACTGCAAGCTTGTGTATATAATCTGCCAATTGTAACTATCGTTTCATTCCTTCGTAGTCGAAGTAAGCCAGTTGAATTAATACTATTAACGTTCTTTTGCTAAATTGTGTTTACGGTTTTCAGGTGTATCTAGATTCTTCAGAAGGTCTCAAAGCTTTCCCATACAGTTCTGAACTATTTCATGCTTCCACAAACGTACTGAACGTGCTCATGCAGCGCCTACCTCAAGAGCCTATTGATGTTAACATGGAAAGTCGACTCAACTTAATCAAGCAGAAAAAGCTTGAAAGTGTACGAGTGTTGCTTGAGCATCTCGAGGTCATAATTTGTTGGTTGGTAGAGTCTTCCACTTTAAACCCTACAATGGCCATAGTTGATTACGTGAAAAGGTATGCATTGCTTCGATATGATCGATTAATATATGCCATTTTCTGAGCAAGTAATTGGCAATAAATTGTCCATATTGAAAGCTTTCACAGTTGATCATTTCACAGAAAATGGTGGAATGAGTGCTTGAAATATTAAACGAGTATGGCAAGCCGATTGTAGCAATATTCAATATTCCCCAATTCAAATGTTCAATGAGAATATTCAAACATTCAATGCATGATTCAACCATTCAATTCAACGATCAATTCAACCATTCATTCAACTATTCAACGAGCAATTCAACTGTTCAACGATCAATTCAACTATTCATTCAACTATTCATTCAACTATTCAACGATCAATTCAACTATTCAACTATTCATTCAACTATTCAACGATCAATTCAACTATTCAACTATTCATTCAACTATTCAACGATCAATTCAACTATTCAACTATTCATTCAACTATTCAACGATCAATTCAACTATTCAACTATTCATTCAACTATTCAACGATCAATTCAATTATTCAATCACGCATTCAGACTCGATAGTTGCGGGACGGACGGGACGACGGAAAGGAGCTCGATGGGCTCCCTTTGGTTTCCCGAAAGGCTTTGCAACAAAATATCAAATATGGCGGAGTTCGAACCAATTGAAATCCTAGGATTTTTAAATCACATTCTCGACAAAACAACGAAAATTTGTCAGCTTTCGTTCGATCTAGAAGCAGCACAAGAACATGCAGTCACTCTTGACAAGACTGTTTCGTTGCTGAGAACGCTGCACGATTGCATCGGCTTTCGTTGACATTTTAAGTTGCTGGAACCATTACCTATCTTTAGCCTCTATAAGTGCAACAGTTGCCAGCTTGAAGCAGGAGGCTAGTTCTTGAAGGTTTTTTTCCATGGTAAATTCCAATGAACTGAAGGAAGGAATTATTATTTTCGCGAGTTTCGTTGCAAAGCCTTTCGGGAAAACAAAGGGAGCCCATCGAGCTCCTTTCCGTCGTCCCGTCCGTCCCGCAACTATCGAGTCTGAATGCGGGATTGAATAGTTGAATTGATCGTTGAATAGTTGAATAGTTGAATAGAAGCAAGGGTGGCGTAGTTGGTTAGTGCGCGGCCTTCTGTGCGAGAGGTCCCGAGTTTTATTCCTGGTGACCCCACACCCTTGTTTCGACTTCTTTCTGTTCTGTGTAGCTTGTAGTAGCTTTAAATACCCATAAAAACGGAGCATTGATGGAAAGAGGGGAGTAAAATGAGCGCACCGTCGGCTCTCTGGAAGAATAGCTTCGGCTAAAGGGACTCCTGACGTTAAATATGGCTACTTTACTTTACTTTATAGTTGAATTGACCGTTGAATAGTTGAATGAATAGTTGAATGAATAGTTGAATTGATCTTTGAATAGTTGAATGAATAGTTGAATAGTTGAATTGATCGTTGAATAGTTGAATTGCTCGTTGAATAGTTGAATGAATGGTTGAATTGATCGTTGAATTGAATGGTTGAATCATGCGTTGAATGTTTGATTATTCTCATTGAACATTTGAATTGGGGAATATTGAATATTGCTACAATCGGCTTGCCATAAACGAGTAAGCGACAAACAAATATATTTGAGTAATTCACGTTGTATTTTGTCTCATGTACATGGCGATTATCTAAATGAAAACTTAGCGAAATCATTGAATTGATTGAGTGCTTGGCCGAGTGTGGGCACCACTGATTTCCATTTTGTACCATTTAATATCATTTGTAGGAAATGTGTAATTTTATAATAACTCTCATCGGCAATAAACGTTTTATGTTCTATTTGTTTGTTTATTTTTGATTTTCATTAACGTCGTGTTTCAGGAAACTTTCAAAGTCCAATCTACTTCCAGAAAGCATTTTCCAAGATACCAAGCATGAATTTCAACTTCGACATATTGTTAGCATGTACCAGAAGCTCGAGGAGATGTTCTCGACACTAGCCGCAGATAATGTTAATGATCAATATCGCTCCCAACTTTCAGATTCCAGGAAAGCTTGGTTGGAGAAGGTAAGTTGTTTGTTACTGCGTTATTGTGGTGTATATTTGCTTGAAATTCTGAGGGACGTTTCAGCAAAGATTGCACAAAGGTTTTAACCGAATAGATCTTATCCACTGCATAAAATTTGTATGGATTTTATCTGATGGACTGCAGGGATTTATCCGATTGTTATCGCTATTCAGACGTTATGCAACCTGTCGTATAGAGAGTTTGTTGTTTTTATGTACATCACCATATGTAATGATAAGAACATTGAACATTTGGAAGTTATTAATGCGCATATCAAATTATCATATTCTAATGGGTACTAATATAAAAATTAGGTAAACCTAATGGCGGACCTCCGATTAAAAGCCTTGTTTAGACAATGAATTAATCATTCATTCATCCATCTATTCATTCATTCATTCTCAATTATTAAATCATTGGTCGACCAATTAATCAAAAATAATTAAAATGCCAATAAGCATTTCACGTCAATGTGTATCGGAGGAAAATACAAAAACAAATCAATCTCGATGTTTAGAAAGAGTAATGTATGAGTTCCCATTTCCGTTGGAATAATATAAAATGTATGTTTCAATAATTGTTATGTAGATTTTTGTACTTTTGTTTTGTCTGTTGTGCCTCGTAGTGTACATACTTAAGTGCATTTTTGTATCGCTAATTGGCATAAAATAGGTCGTTTCAGTTGTCAAATCTTCTTGTTGGCTCGTAAACTGTTGAAGAAACTGTATCACACACGCATTTGCCGAAACACTTGCGCCATATAATTGCACGCGTAGATAAGACTGAAGGTTATAGCGTGATAACTGCTGTCATTACCACGTTAACCTTACTTTGACCGTTTCCTAGGTTACAGCAGATTGTGAAGCCAATGACATCAAAGAATTAGCCATCGTAATAACATCGCTACGTCGGTACATCTTTCGTTATTTGCTGTCCGAACACGACGCTCATCTATACTTAGATCCCAACGAGAACGTTGTTGAGCACCTTAACGATCCTTCTCTCTGGCCTCTGACACTGACATCTTATGATGATGGAGACGAAACTACGACTGGGTATAAGTACCTTATAGGCAGATTTGTCCCGACAATGATGAGAGCTTGTGAAGTTCACCCGGTGATGGCGTTTTACGATGGATTTATCAAGGTACGTCGAGTTATTTTGGAGTTTCTAAACGTTGAAAGTAGACGTTTTCCTCAATGTTAAACTTGCTTACTTGCTTGCATTCGTGCGTTTGTTCACTTTTCCTTACTTTCTTTAGCCGTTCTATTTTTTCTTTGAGGTATTTTTTTTACTTTGATTATATCTTATATTTTGCTTTTAGTCGAAACAAGACAAAGAACCATCAAGGAAAGCTACAACTAGGAAAGCCCGTACAAAGATGGCACCAAGCTTTCTCATGAAGTCAAAATTTGCATAGGTATTTACTACGAGGAAACGTGTCTATGTTTGGTTTCATGCCGTCAAACATTTAGACGCTGGCTGCTGAGCAAATCTTGTCTGTAATTAGCAGCTTGTTACTAGATTTTATCATAGATTAATGTGTTATTCGGTTCTTCTTGAATCATGCAAAGAGGAATAGCGTACCACACAAACTTTAAGAATGATGAGTAAAGCGAAGCCTGTGTAACGCTATCAACTCTAATGTGCATGACCTTTATCGAGCAAATGAAATTTTCTGATAGAGAACATTTTCCGATTGAGGTCTAATACCGTATCACCGGCATAAGCTACGTCAAATTTAGTGTTACACATTTGAATTAAAGCACCCGAATTAGTTGAGAGTGTTTCATTTTTATAGAGGGAACAGCCAATCATTCTTTATACATATATCAGATGAAATGCGATTTAGATATTGAATTATGCGTGCAGAGCATGTGCTCTGAATGATTTATTAAAGTCTTTGTGTTTATGTATCCATGAAGGTAACTGGTATATTTTGAAGTAGAAATAAACAAAGTACACATGTTAACAAAAGTGCAGTTTGATTTTTATTCACTTACATATTTTTGGGTGAGCTTTTACCAAGTGTATGTGGTACAACATGCTCCCGGAGGAAAGCTCCCTCGTGTGTAGTAACGATTTCACGCGAAAAATATGTTGAGCAACAAAGGGAGCAAAACACGGGGGCAAACGTTTTGTTGCCCAACATATTTTTTTCGCGTGAAATCGTTGGGACACACAACGGAGCTTTGCTCTGGGAGCATGTTGCGGGAGCGTGTTACGGATGCAAGCTCCCTCGTGTGTACCGGCCTTAAATTGATTGTTGTAGTCGCTCTGTAGTGTGAGCTTGCTTTGTTAGCACACTGAGGGAACTAGCCAAGTGGTAGTTTAACGTGTTTAATCCACAACAACAACTCTCGTCTTCTGAACTAATTTACATGCTACAGCTACTTTTATACTGTGACACCATGTATGACCCAGCTACACCATGATTGGCTAGTACACAATACTCGAAAGCCATTCAAGTGCTATGACGTAGCTATAGTCACACAAGGTCTACACTTGACGCGTAAAACTAATAAGAACTAATGCAACAATACAAAAGAAACACTTGCATAAAATAAGCAAAACCATAAAGTAGAAATATGTAAAACCTAGAAGTAGATTTCACTATTAACTATGAAACAACTGTGCGTGCACAATAAGATGTGATGGAATTCGGATGCAACCCAATCTGATATCTAAAATCATAACAATCAGATTCGGATAAACAAACTAAGAAGATAAAAGCACTAAGTAAATGCATTAAAACATTCCTTAGATAATAGAGAATAAAACATCAATCATCCATCCAGTAATTGCATGCACACAGCTATCTCAGCTGACTAAACAGGAAATAACTGAAAACAAGATAAAATGAGAAATCATCACATACATCATCAATTGGTGGATCAGTCACAGGTGGATCAGGAACAGGTACATCCGCAGGTACATCATGAACAGGTACATCAGGTTCAAGATGAAGATGAACTTTATCCTTTTCAACTTGGTACATAACATCAGGTAATTTAGGTCGTTTGACTTTAGCTCTGTAGATTTTAAAATAACAACAAGCCACAGTAAAAGCAATAATCGTATCAATTCCAGCTAGTGCCAATGCTACACTAGCGATGATCAGAGTTGTTGTTGTTTCATCTGTTTCGTGTATGGTTTCAATCTCAGCTTTGATCTTTTTCAACTTCAAGTGCAGTTGACCGTCAAGTCGTGAGTAAGCTTTGTCTAATGCGTTGAGTGTGCTTTTGTTGAACTTTAACAATGGTGTAATGTTTAAGGACTTGTAATGGAGTTCAAAGGCATTATGATCTGTTGGTGCAACCCAAGGAACATAATGTACTGATATTTCCTGGAAAACAGGAACTGACATGGTTATGGTAGCAGGACATGTACCAAACCCAGTCTTTAGAAGAGGATGAGTCTCATTACACGGAATGTGGTAAATGGACAGTGGTGTAAGGCTGAGTGGACCAGATGATAGTTCAATAGTGGTAACTGTAGTAGACAAATAGTAGCGACCACCAAGGTGATACACTAGAGGTGTCTTGGCTTCACAAGGTACTTCCATGTGGTTACGATCAAACTTCATCTTAGTAGCAGGCGTCCATGGAAATCCCAAGAATGCTGAATCATTAGAGGACCTGAGGATCACTTCTGGACAAATTAAAGCGTCAGGCCGACCAAAGCATGCAGTCAATGAATCAGCCTTTATTAAAACTAATTTATTATACTAATTTATGAGACCAAGACTATCGCACCTCACTAAAACAAAGCAACATTTGAAACAAATTGCTATGCTTGTGTAAAAATTCTAAATGAAAATGTAGTTAAGTCCATAGTAAATGTTAAGTTAGTTTGTTTGTATGTCTTTCGTAGGTGTAAAACTGTCATACTGTATGTGCGCGGTTTATTCGCATGGAGCGCACGTGCATCTATAAAACGCAGAAAATCCCCCTGGGTCAAATGGAAATCGGAGGAAAATTGACAAAATGGGCTCAATCACGTCAGTGACGACTGTAGTAGCGCATCGAAGTGGTGGTGGAATTAACTTACGAGACACCTCACCACAATTAAAAGAAAGAATTTGATTATGAAGGTCAATAATTGCTTTAAAATGTTTCAGAAAATCGTTGCCCAATATTACATCATAAGTTACATCATCGGCAACAAATACTTTAAATTTGTAAATATCATTATCAATTTCAAATGGAATTTCTGCTTGTCCTTCTATTTTAATATCGTGTCCATTGACTGACCTTAAAGTAGTATTGTCATCCATAATTTGTAGTGAAATAATGTCTTTAAATTTATTATATACTTGTGACTTAATAACGCTGTGTGAAGCCCCTGTATCACACAAAAATAAAAATGATTTCCCAGCTATTTTCCCTGGTATTGTGAGGTTTTTTGTTAATTTTGTAAATTCAATTGCATTAGCTTGCGCTTGCACATTTTCCCCTTGAAATGGTTTATTGACTTTTAAATTTAATATTTTTTTAACATGAAAAAACTCTGCAAATCGCCTAACATGACCGCTCAAAAACCTCATCGTATGAAATATATGTAAACATTTTTCAAAAAACTTCGAGCGCAACGATAGAAGAAACGAAATTCCCTGGGCAATTGTATAATATAAAATCGCGGAACAATAAAAATATATGCGATACAGAGACCAAAAATCACACGAAAAAGGAACAACAAGCATACAAAACATTAAAGTTATACAAAAAGAGCTTAGAAAATCGAGCGCGTGCTTCGCTCGTAATGCATAAGAAATCGATGCAATTCTTGCTGAAACATTATTCAAATTATCGATATGATTCTGTCGCGTGTCGACAGTAGCATTCGAAAAATTATTTAAATTATCATTATCGTTTACAATAATACTAGACAATGGTTCAAAACTATGAGTTGCGTGATGAATATCAATGACATTAACTTTAACATGAGGAATGTCATCAGTGATTTGCAAAACATGACTACTACTTGAAGTAAAAAATTGATCTGGGTCTATAATAATAGCATTATTGTGGTCGTGTGTCACTGTCACGTCACTACTAAATTCTGCGCTGTCACGCTGTGCATTATCAGTGAAAATGGTTTCAAAAGTTTGTGTTTCAATTTCCTCTGGCGCGCCGTCGTAAATTTCCTGACGCGAAAGAAGCATATTAGCATCATTAGATAAAACCGAGACATTAGTGTCGGCCTGTTGCCGATTACAATCAAGCCTGTCACTATAATTAGGAATAACAGGATTATCACTGAGGTCTTGACCTCCATTAGTGGCTTTAGATAATGAATTATTGTTATTACAATTAGGCGTAGCACATTCCATTAATTCAATAAGTTCATCGTGGGTGATAAGATTACCAGACCTTCGGACCAGGCCCGTTTTGTAAGAAGAAATATCATTATTAGTTTGTTGAAATTCTGAATTGGGTGTGTGATCATTCAAAATTCTTTCGTTTGATGCTGGACTTGCCTGTTCACAAGCAAAATCAACTTGACTATTAAATGTCTGTGTACTGGTAGTTATTTTAGTATTAGTATTATTATTATTATTAGCGTTACGAGAAGAAAACGTATTTAATTCCGCTCCGAAAACAGTCCGATTGTCTCGAAGCGCATCTAGTTTCCCTGCGAATCATTGCGAAAAGCGTTTGGCGCACCGCCAGGGCGTAATTGTTGCCTAGGCGCTTGAAAATTTGGAACACGAAAATTTGTGTTTTGACGCCGTTCGCGACATTCTCGAGCAAAATGACCAACCCGTCGACAATTCGAACAAATGATATTGCCAAACGTAGTGCGCGAATCGCGAAAGGAAACATTCGAGCGCGGATTAAAATTTGGGCACCTATTCTGGAAATTTTGTCTAGAGTTATATTGACGATTAGGCCTATAATCTGACTGTCGTGTTTGACGTTGTAATTCTTGCTGAATAATGTTGCGCACTTGTTCAGCCGTTAAAGATTTTTCAACACTTGCGACAGAAGGAGTTGATTTTGGTGGCGTTTGTTTGCTAAATACTTCCTTTACAAATGACTTTTGAATTGCCATGACGTCTTGTGCCGAAAAGGTTTGAGTGCGTGGCACAGAACAACGCAATTTGGCATAATTGAGCGCTTCTTCAAACGTTTTGGGCTGCTTCAAAATCACAAATTCTTGAATGTCAGGTCTAAGCCCCTGAATAAAAAAATGAAGAATTTCTCCTGGTTGTAAATTAAGACGTAAACAGCGATGCCTCACATCTGATGCGTATTGCAAAATAGTTTCGTGCGGTAATTGTTTGCGATTAGTTAACTGTTGTCTTAATACAAAATTATCAGTTTCTGACAAAAATCTATCCTTAAACAACTCTATTATGTCCTTGACTGACCGAATTTGCTCTTCATCAAGAGAAATGTACCAAAGCGCCGCCTCGCCGTGTAAAGCAAACGCAAAAGCTTTTCGCGCTTGGTCGTCCGACCAGCCGTGAAAATCTGCATAGGTCGAAAATTTCTGCACAAACTGTAGTGGGTCATCCGTTTCTCCCCGAAAGGTTGGGAGACTACTCCCCAAAGCGCCGCTAGATGGTTTAACATGAGGTTGCAATTCAGTATTTAGTGAAGTCTGTAATGACTGTAGGTCAGTACTGTTTTTATCGTGTATTGTTTTCAATGTCGTTTCTAACTGTTCAAAAGACCTATTGATCAGAGCCGTCAATTCGTCCATTTTTGTACAGTTTGTGCAACGAGATTTACTCCGTGTTACCGGGCGCGACAGTTTGGCAATAAGAAACACACGTTACATTAGAATATATGATAAAACTATGTACATATTTACAAAAGAAAAAAAAATACTAAAAATTAAGCTGATTCACAATACATGCTTAGACAACCCAACTAACCTTAATCAGTACCCGGGTCTCTACCAGTTGTGAGCTTGCTTTGTTAGCACACTGAGGGAACTAGCCAAGTGGTAGTTTAACGTGTTTAATCCACAACAGCAACTCTCGTCTTCTGAACTAATTTACATGCTACAGCTACTTTTATACTGTGACACCATGTATGACCCAGCTACACCATGATTGGCTAGTACACAATACTCGAAAGCCATTCAAGTGCTATGACGTAGCTATAGTCACACAAGGTCTACACTTGACGCGTAAAACTAATAAGAACTAATGCAACAATACAAAAGAAACACTTGCATAAAATAAGCAAAACCATAAAGTAGAAATATGTAAAACCTAGAAGTAGATTTCACTATTAACTATGAAACAACTGTGCGTGCACAATAAGATGTGATGGAATTCGGATGCAACCCAATCTGATATCTAAAATCATAACAATCAGATTCGGATAAACAAACTAAGAAGATAAAAGCACTAAGTAAATGCATTAAAACATTCCTTAGATAATAGAGAATAAAACATCAATCATCCATCCAGTAATTGCATGCACACAGCTATCTCAGCTGACTAAACAGGAAATAACTGAAAACAAGATAAAATGAGAAATGGAAGAGAATAAGAAATGTTAAGGGATTGTCTCCTTAACAGTAGCTTCCTTCATTCTCTACATTCGGTTTAAAATATTATCGAATAGACTAATGAATTTATGGGTGTATAGTAAGTGTCGTCTATTAATAACCTGCGATAATATAGTCATTTAATTATGAGATTTTGTTCTTCGACGGAAGGCAAAGATGCCTTGGCAGCTTTCACGGAATACTGTGGATCCTGTAGTAGCAGTACAAGACACGATAGCTCCATGGCCTAATGTATTCGAATGTCGTGAATCGGACAATTTTTACAAAACGTTGAAAACACTCATGAAAATTGGCCTGTATCGCATTGATAAAGGGACTGGGTTCTAGTTGAAAACAAGCAAGTTATTGACACCATTCCTCACTTTTTTATATCATTAATAAATTGAGACCACATTTCAAGATTTCAAGAGAATGTTAAAGTGAATAAGAGATGAAAGTTTGGTTAAGATCAGATAAATAGAGATTAATTTATGGGACTTCAATATTCCACGAAATGTATGCAGTGTCAATCCAAATAAAACTCTTTTCCTTCATAAATTTACTATAACTAAAAAAAACATCAAGCAAATGTTTTTCTTTATGAATTGTGCTAGACTGATTCCATAAGTCGGTCCTAGTTCGCTCTCTGTTGAAAAGTTTTTCGCTCTCGGTGTCCGACTTATCAAATTTACTATGTCAAACTGATCCGCATTCTGAAAAATGGGAATGGACAAATTGTGGCGCTTGTTATATTTTTCACAGAACATTGACCAATCACAGGTTACGTACTAGCTTGAAATTTCTGGAAAATGACTTCCGTTGAGTCTCTAACTCAACTGCAAAGTTATTCTCCGTAACGATCAAGAAATAACAGTTTGCTGTATTGAAGAGGCACCAAAAAACGTAATACGAGAGACTGCTAATTTGGAGATAACCGAAGCAAACAATTTAAAAATGTGAGTGAATTGTATTGAAAAAAAAAAAAAAAAAAAAAAAAAAAAAAAAAAAAAAAAAGAGATTCACAATGATTTACCCATCGGAATGCGAAGTTACAAATTTAATATTACTCGTTGAAGGCGCTTGTTCTTGAAACCTTCTCATTTCCCTAAAGTTCTTTGATTGTTAAGAAGCAATGCTACAATCTTGGACATAAATGTTGAGACTCTGAGCAAGCTTACACATTTCTTGAGTATGTTTGCTGTAATACATCACTTTTACGGTCTTTCAATTATCCCCCTCCCCCCAAAAGCAATGTTTTGTTCCCTGAAGGTGTTTCTCTCCCATGAATAACAACATTGATCGAGGGAGGGGGAGGGAGGGTCAGATATTGATGTGTACAGTCATGAAACTATGCAAAATTTGAAGAGTCTCAACTATTTATGTCCAAGATTGTAGTATATATTCTTAACCTCTCCCGTAATTTAAGTAATTTTTGTGTGGATTTAATTTGGAGAGCGTGATATTGTGTGAGTTTGAAACAACCGATCCCTGCGTTGGTACGTTGATTTGAACATCTCTTTGCAAATTTCAACAAGTGGTAGTTATTTAACTCTTTCAACCCCTTTATGACTTTATAATTTGTGTTTTTATTGTTGAATTAAGGCAATAAAGTGAGTAAAACACTTCGTAAGTTTATTTTATTTTGTCGTAATTTAACTGCGTCATATTGAAATTTACAACGGCGCGCCATCTGCCTGGTTTTCATTTGCACACTTTTATATAGTAAATTTGATAAGTCGGACCCGTGAGTGAAAACCATTCTGCAGAGAGCGAACTGGACCGACTTATGGAATCAGTCTAGAATTGTGCTTACTATTTGAAGGCTAGTGCCCAGTTTCCTTCGCAATATGTTCTGGTCAATAGTGCTTAATTTTCCTTGGCCGTATACGATAACAAAGACTTTTGGATGTTTTAAAAGAGGACAAAACATCGTTTTTTATTGTCCGTAAACCATCTGATCGGGTTTTTTCAGCATGCATTTAAACGTGGTCATGACCGTAATGGGACTATATTCAATATGTGTTGCTTTTCATTGACTGATTAGGTATCAATGCCATGTTCAAATGTTCCAATGTCCTGTGCACGTGTGGTTGCACGGTAATAAAATATTTAAATATATTTAAGCTCAACGGTTAAAGCTTTTTTTTAAAGTTATAAAAAAATTATTTCAATATATATTGACGCTCAACGGTTAAATATTTTTTTTAAAGTTTTTTTTTGTTTAAAAAACGTTTGATGGTGTGAGATCAACCACATTGACACCCACTCTCTGTGATCGTGAGTGTTTGGCTTGTTTTCAATTCAAGACTAGACACTCAGAGAGTGCTTACTCGGGGTACTTGCAAGGAGAGATTTGTAAATTTGAGGCATTGAAAAATCTTTCGTATAATAGCATCTTAGCGTCAATGAACATTCGTGGCAACTATTGTGGTAAATATTTTCGGGGGTAGTTTATAGTTTTTATGTTGCGCACGTACTGATTTGAAGGTAAAATGTTGGAGTATATTTTTTCTTGTATTTCTGCTTTGCAAGCGCAAAATTCACATGGATTTGAAATACACAAAGAATGCAGAGAAAGATATTTATGTTTACTAGATCAGCTGAAGAAATTATTGCATGTCTGTGTTTGATATATACTACATCCCTAGGCTTAAAGTAAACTTACAATAATTATTTTTATGATTGAGATTTTTGTAAGTATGAGATATATAGTGTGAAAGTTTTTAAAATATCTTTTGAATTTGATTTCAATGACTTACACTTCCTCGTTCTAAGATTTTGCATTTTATGTTTTCCTGATCGATGTACATTTTTGATTACCAACCCCTTCCTTTTTGAATTTCGAATGCCATAAATAACACTTAATCATAGGACAGTGTTTGACTTCGTCATGAAGAAAATTACATTTATTGACATAACAATGAATCTTAGATGACATTGGTATATTTTTTACAATATATTTACGCATTCTTTTCCTCATTTGTCTGATTTTATTCATTATACGGGTTATTTGTTTGACTGGAATTCTACTTGGTTCTCGATCACGTTGCAGTGCTCGAAGTTTAATGTGTGTTCCATCATCTATAGAAATAAACTTGGCATAACGTGACCTTAATTCCAATCTGGACGTGCAATATTTATTATAAATAAAACATGAATCAACTGATAATTCTAAAGTTTTCTCAAAGACATCACAATCATTTTCTAAAGACGCGAAGAAATGGTTGAATGGCCTGGCGTAAAAGAAGGTTGGCAACTATGCATGACACAGCGGTGGGGAAAAACTGACAATAAACGAACAAATTAGCACTAAAACTACTTGGCACAACAGTACAAATAATTGATAAACAAAACACAGTTATCGTTGTCACAAACCAGCAAAGAAGCGAATTTGTCTTCGAGTTATGCGATTCCAACATGGCGTCCTTGTAACTGTGAACAAGAGAGCTAGTGCTGTCATTGTTTGAGTTCGTTGAGTCTCAGTATTTGTATTCATTTGAGCTTTGGATTTCGCGGAACGAGTCGATTCGAAAATGACGCTCTTTGACATCTTTTAGTGTGAGTCTACCGCGAACGGTGTTTGCATTTGTATGTAATTTGAGCGCCTTATCATCTGCATTCGTTTTCGTCGACATCTTGTGCAGAACTGTGCAGAAATTAACAGGTTCAGTTTCGGCGAAATGTCTTGTGACATCGCTCGTGGTCACTGTAGTCTCCTTGACGACCATGACATCTAGTTCCTGTGTCAACCAATGATATCTACTTCCGGTAAATTTGGGCTTCCTCTGGGCTCCACGGTTACGAATGACATGCGCAGTAACTTGCAATTTTCAAAAATTCTGCATGATACAAACATAGATAGATAGACTGAAGCCGAAACCTTAACTCGGGGCCCCCTTGGGGGGTACCCCGAGTAAAAAGCGACGAACAATTAAGCAGGTTTGTTTCCTTAAAAACTAGGCTAGCATTAAATGGTTTTAGATATAAAGCCCAGGATCCGTTTTTGGACTTTGCAGTTGGAAATGTCTTGGACAGCTGTACAAGGTTAAAACGTGCTAGGGAACATTAGCTAGTACTTCATTTCCAGAGAAAGTGCCTTTTCAAACAAGTATTATGTGTGTTGTTTTTACTATGGTACTCTCTATCGACCAGGTTAAGGTCTCGCGGTATCACTTTTTGAAAATGATGTCATTTCCTCCGTATTTGAGCTACAATAATAATTCACAGCCTATTAAGTCTAAGTTCAACGAAAAACTGAGCTGTCGCATTTGCAATGCTCCACGTCCAAAACGTTCTCGTCAGAAAACGCTGTACAGAAATTATTAACTATATATGTATCTACAAAAGAGTGCCTGCGATTTTCGCTATGGTGCGTTTTGCCTCAGTTGTCATAAATCAAATTTGGAAGTGGCTTTTTTAATCATAAATCTGTACATAATTCATCATAAAATGGCAATGGCTAAAAAACTAAAAAAATTGCTGACACGCTTTTGTGGATACATATATAGTCATTACGATTCTGCGAACTCATGGCGAGACCTTAATTAATTGAAGATTAATTGAAGTGACGTTTCCGCGCTATTCCCTCATGGGAGTTAGTGATAATCTTCTAGCTCGTGCCCATTATATATGTAGGCTTTTAGTGTAAGTGCATCAAGAAGATGAATCGCTTTATATTATAATGATATGAACATGTGGAAACAGCTTTTCGTTGTATATATACCTTTTCATCGCAAAATAAGCAATGAATAAGAAACACGCCAAAAAAAAAAACAACAACAACAACAACACGGATAGATTTTTTCAAATTTCGACACGCACGAGTCTTCCCCCCCGCCCCTTCCTGTTCTCTGTAATTTTTTGAAGGGAATGACCATTTAGTGCAAACTAAATATTGCTTAAAGATACACGGGACACAATTTCTTTCTGAAATGTTTAAATATCTAAAAGCTCCTTTTATGTTTACCCTAAATAAACTATATATTTTATGAAATGCCAAATACCAAATATTGTGATTTTGGAATCAATGAGACTCGAAAATCAATAACATAAGTAACATATTATTTTTTTAAACAAAAATCGACTAGTCAATTTTCAACAAGTTTATTCCATTAAAATGTTTACAATCAGAGTGATAACTGCTTTGATCGATCTGTTGCCAAACTCATCTACTGAACAAGTGTCTCAGTTTCTTAATATACTTTTTCGTTGCAAAGATATTTTGAAAAAATCATTTTCAAAAGGCTGAAAACAAAACACTGAAAAAATCAATAAAATAATAACGATGCAAAAGGAATCTGAGTTACTTTTTTTAGTAGATGAGTTTGACAACAGAACAAAACAGTTATCATTCTGATTATAAACATTTTGAGGGAGATTAACATTGATGAAATTGACTGGTCCATTTTTGTTTGAAAAATTAAGATGTTAATTGTTAAGATTTTAAAGTCTCATTGATTCCACCGAAATTACAACATTTGGTCTTAAAGCTTTCAGAAAATATATATAGTTTATTGGGGTAAAACATAAAAGGTGAGTTTTTAGAACTTTGAACCTTTAATAAAGAAATTATGTCCCTTGTGTCCTTAATTTATTTATCTAGTATTTATCTATACGCTTGACCTGAGAGATTGCAAGAGATTGTAATAAACACATTATTTATCTATCTAACTAACAATACATTTGTTCTAATCAAGTTGAGATGTTGTTTTGTTTTGCGCTTGGTGCCTCGCAACACTGAGAGAGATACAATATTAAGTCTGCTAAAACCCTCTATCAATTTCTGGGGTGGAGTCTCGTTGTAGGCGTTATGCCTTATGGTTATATTCCTAAAGCCTTCCAGTGATAACGTCACTATTGAAAATACGCTCACTGAAGCTGAGATATGTCAGTAAACACGACTTATGATGCACCTTGGACAATTCGTTTCAACTGCCCCAAATCTTATATGGGGTTGGGTTCTGTATTATTTTTACTCTTGACGTCTTTATTTCTCAATGGTGCCATCGTATTTGTATTGGTTTTTAAACTACGCAGTCTTACAGTCGGAAACACATTGATTCTTCAGTTGACTATCGCAGACTTTTTTGTGTCATTTACAGCTATTCCATTTGGTTTTGTAGTGTTGGCCCGCAGTCCTTTGGCAAGCTCTTATTTATGTCAACTGACCGCGTTTTCAAATCGGTTGACACACAGCACTTCCATATATCTGATGACAATTTTGACAGTTTGTCGTGGTTTCGGTGTAATTCGACCTTTGAAGTACCGCGCTCATATTTACAAGTCCAGAGTAAACAAGATGTGCCTCGGTGCTTGGTTATTCTCCCTTGCTGTTGCGTGCACGCCTTTGGTCGGATGGGGAGAGTACAAAGCCCTCGATGGACAGTGCTAGTGCACGTTAGACTCACACAAACACCCATACCATTGGCTGATTGTCTTTATAGTGTCCTATGCATTACCTTTAATAGTCATTACTATAACATTTGTATTTACTGCTAAAGCTCTTATAAATCGAACTACAAAGACGCATCAAGAGCCCTTAGGCCGAAATCAAGGCACTTTTATTTCTTTATCAACAATGTGTGTCAGTCGAAAAAGAATTCCCACTAAACAAAAGTTAAATGGTGATAGTGGTAATCAAACGTCAACACGAGCGGATGAGAATTTCAACAGTAAAGGCATTAGTGCTAAGAACGGGCAGTCAACTTTCCCCGACCTTCGTCCCAAGAAAATACACCAATCCTCCAAAACAATGATAATGGACTCCTCTGAAAAGTCTGAAAGAGAAACAATGAAGAAGCAACAATTGTGCGAAAGGATCAAAGTGGATGTTCACATCAATATCGCGGTCAGCACCGATATTAAAGACTTTAGCAAGCTCCATGTGAATTCAGGTGACAGTCAAAGAAAAGATCACCAAAAATGCGGCAAAACCGACCTTCAGCTTAACGAAACGATTACTTCGGAGCCGCCGCCCAAACCTGAATTACATCTGACAGGCATAAAAGAATGCAAAACTAGTACAAGTGCAAACGAAGATTCAGAAGAAAATGAAGATCTCAATAAATTGAAGTGTTCTCTAACGACTGGCGAAAGTGTCGAATCTAAGAACTCTGAAGGGATAAAGCAGAAATCAAGCCGAAGGCCGCGTAAAGACTTGAAAATGTTTATTATAGTTTTATTATTTGTGTCTTTTACAGTGCTTTGTACTCCTTCCTTCATAGTCAGAAGCGTTTACGCAATCAAGTTTGATTATGTTCCCGCGAACGCTTTTGTTATTGGGTTTGCCATGAACGCCATGAACTCAATGGCAAATTCATTTCTTTATGGTATAATGTGCGAGGACATACGCAATGAACTAAAAGACATTGTGTGTTCATTTCGAAGAAAACTAGATGTATTCTTCGTTTTCAACCACGTGATAATTCAGTCAAAATGTTTTATTTTAAATCTTACTGAGAAACTACATTTATATCCTTTGAGAGCATTCAAAACAATGTAATTCTGCCAAATTTGAAGCTTCTAGAGCAAATAGTTACCGAACTATTGACGATTAAAGATTATTGTTATTTGGTAAAAATGTATGGTGTCGCCATGTTGGATGATGACTCATATCATCCAACATGGCCGATAGAACTTTAGTGGTCTCAAAATAAGGCAAATTCAGTATTTTAGATCAGGCTTTTTAACTATTTAAGACAAAGTCTCATAACAAAGATGAATTTATCGCGATATTTATCCTTCGATTCGAATTACGCGATAGCGTTGCGTGACACAATTTTTACCTAAATATTTCGCAAATAAATAAAATTTTTGGACCCCCCCCCCCCCCAAAAAAAAAAAAAAAAATACAAAGTATTTTAATAATCGTTAGCTATAACATATAGCGGGTATGTTTCAATTTGATTAAAAATGAATTTGTCATACTTTTGATGACGTCACTTGAAAACGAAGAATAGTCTGTACACACACGCATGACTTCAGTAGAAAAATAATATGTCCTGGGTTCAAAGGTTCAAAAGTTCAAAGGCTTTGCCCAATTACTTATAATGTGTAGGATGCAAGAACAACCCTAGGGTATGCTTCGCGCACGTAGCCTTTCAATATCTATACTTAATATCTGAACAAAATAAAGTTGCATGAAGTATGAACCGGCTGTGGTGTCAGGAAATACACGTGAATAAATTAGTGTCAAATAGACCTAAATTAAGGCGAAAGCAAAAGTATTGCACGAGTGTACTATAAGGAAGAATACAAGTCACCATTCACTGGTTAGTAGATGCTTTTTATTAGCAATACACAAGCTTTTCAAAGTCTGATGTTATTTTATATCGAGAGGGATACCATTCCAAGTTTTACCAGCAGCGTATTTAACGCCAAATTTACCATAGTCCAACTTTATTCTGGGCAGAATTGTTTGTGGATTTCAAATTTATGCGTGCGTTGCACCAAGTTCATTCATTTGCTTTCAGTTTTCGCATGATAGATTCTAATTAAAATCTATTTGCATAAAAAAATCATAAAATCAGAAATAATATAAATGTTCATAGCAAAATCAAAGATCGCCTATGGTTTTTCCTCAATGTAATGAAGGCTGTGAAAGAGTTGATGTAATTAATGTCATTAAACCTATAAAACCCATCCACGTGAGTCCGTAATACTATGGAAATGTACTTTAAAAATCACAAGAGTACTGTATATCGTATTGTAACCAAACATGAAAGCGGTATCTTAACCGTTCCTTTTCGGTTAGAAAAAAGCATAGGGCGCAAGGTGATTCGAAAGAGTCATTTTCGTCGCAGTTACAGTTACGATACGATCCTGTTTCCCACTCATACAACAACGACTCTGTTATTCAATATTCAAACTTCAATTTCTCCCAATTTTTAATAGTCGAGAGGGTATCACTTGAACGTGAAGATACTTCGACTGTTCACCGGCTAGTAGTTTCATAGGGAAACAATGCATTCTTAAAACCGGAACCACAAAAATACATCACGGCGCAAGATATGTGCTCGTTGGCAAAACAAAATTTCAGCAGTGCGACAAAATAAGCTATCTAAAGTCTCCGCGAGTTTTGCTTAGTTTTTTTTAAAGTTTATGTTAAAATTACATTCAAAGTTAACGACAAATAATTCTCGGGAATCTGAGGCAGTTATTTTTCCACTATCAAGATAGATATTACTCAATGGAAAATGCGTGCGTACTTTTTTTATGCACAAGTTGAGAATTTTCTGATACGAATCAACGAGTGTAATTTATTTATTCCATAGATACTGAGATTTTTAAATGTAATTTTTGACAACTTTTGTCTTATATCAGAGCAGCAATTTGTCAAGCTAAAGTGACACCGAACGACATAAGAGTACAGTAAAATAAAGTAAAATAAAGTAAATAACAACCTGAAAAAAATGCACTAAATAATTAAAGATCAAAAACAAGTTTACATTCGTCGTGAGCGACCTTGCAAAGAGAACCGGACTTATAAAAGTTGATTAAAACGTTTTTGTACCTTTTGACGATTCAGGATGGCTTTCTGCTGTTGGTAATTTTTTCTGGGTGAGCGTAGTTTTTTTCTGTGCATTTTTTTTTTTTTTTTTTTTTAAATATGGATTGTTGTTTGGTTGCTTTGTAGAGCAGCCTATGACGTCGTCGTTTCATGATCAACCGGCAAAGTTTCTTTAATGAAAACTTAACTCAAACATTCCATATCTTTAGCAGATGAGTACTTTCAAGCTTCTGGCATCTTTTAAGTTCCCGTTTTTGTGGTTATTTCCATAGAAAGTAGCAGATATTTCAGAAGTTTGAACTCGAGGGTGAGTTGTCTCGGCAGCGAAATCACCGAGCTGTTTTTTCTTGATTTGAGTTTTAGACGGCAGAATTATTCACAAAAAAATATTCTCAATTATCTCGCTCTTATTTTACTTTGTTTGCAATTCTAAAGGTTATTAGTCGTGCCCAGGCCTTTAGGCCGAGGGCACGGCTCTTAAAATGCTGATGGTTTTTTTTGCCGTCGAGCTTGGAGACAATCATAGTCAGTCATTCCTCGCACAGCCGAGAAAACACTGGCGCTAATCTGGCATTCGTTTCTTTCGACTTGACGGTGTGTATTCTCGTTGTTTTTGTCTTTATTTATACCATTTTTATCGCCCAAGGCAACGGAAAGCTCAAGATTATGTCCATTTGTCTATCAAGGTATTAAGCTAGTTTTCTGTTTCCAATCCTTATTTTCAAAATGCTTCAGAAATACTTTAGGTTGGTGTAATTCGCTAAGCTTTGATGAGAGTGTTCCTCAGAAACATTTCCGAATGTTTTGTAAAATTTAGTGAAAAAAAAATACATTATTGATGCCAATAAAGAGTTGTAGAGTTTGTCGGCATGTACTACAATAAACATCAAAATGCACACTTCCATATTTTTCAACTACTAGACCGTGAACCAAGCAGATTACCTGTAAAGCAACTTACCCATGCTACAATAAGGGCTATAAAGACGGACATCAAAAGAAATGTACCAAAAAGATACATAATATGTGTGCATGTAATTGTAAAAACAACTGCATTGACGAAGATGATATAGAGTGCAAACACTAAATGTGTGCAACAGTTGTCACTATTTACTAGTATTAAAAATACAGAATTAGCATCAAATACGGCACTATTTACTTGGTATTTATATTGCACACTAGCTTTAGTGTATGCACTACTCTAGGTGCCTTTGTAAAACAACAATGTGTAAAAATAGGAATAAAATTACTATTTGGCCCACATTGTGTTGCAATGACTTTATTTGCCCTTATTCATAATGATGCATTGCAATCTTAAATAGATCATTTATTCTACCATGTCAATAATGTTTTACAAATTTTTTGTTTCCCATGCAAATAACTTACATGGCTGATATGTAAAGTACATGTGTTTTGCTCAAAGTAAAAACAAATGATTTGAACCAATTACTTTTAAAGTTCTTTACCAAAACAGCAATGTTCATTTTAGAGGTGCATGTGCATATTAACATGTCAGGAGATTAATTCAATTAATACTAGCCATAAAGTACTTCCAATTAATTGTGATGATCACTGAGCATGTAGTACATTAGTTGAAAGCAATACTTACATGGGCTATGGATATCTTTCAACAGTAATGTTTAGTAATTGCAGTTTAATTATTATATTTCTTTGTCATTTATAATGCAATGCACTTATTGGAAATCTGGTACTGAATAGACAGCATTTATGAACATGCTAATTTATTTTATCAAAGGATGTTAGATAATGATTTTGATGAATCAAACATACCTAAGAAAATTAAAATATTATGGATGCAAATATTGTTGTACACGTTTCTGTGGATTACTATCAATTACCTCTAAGACAACTAAAACTATCCTCAAGAGAAATTTTAGAGAATACTACAAACACAGGCTTTTTGCTTTTCTATGGAGAACATTGCATTACTTTTATTGTAAAGCACAGCCTAACAACAAACACTTTAAACTATTTTGTAATAACTGTTGATAAGAATAGTAGGGTGAATATTCCTCACACTGCATGTAAAACATTAATATGCTTGTGCAAAAGTTGTGTTCCATCTTTAACGAAACACCTTTTAACACATATTTACATGTCAATCAATTTTTTTTCACAATGCACATGTCAACTGACAAACAAACAATTAAAACATATAAATAAAAGTTACTTATCACTCTAACAAGTAAAAACATTTTGAGAAAACATAAATCAATTGAGCAAAAAAAAAACAAATAGTAATAAAATGAAATATCACTTCATCAACATGGTACCTGCTAAGAAAAAAATAAAATAAAAAAAACTGAAAATTTGTTAAATACACTGAAATCAATCCAAGGCATATGCAGGGCACGACTTCACCCTGAATTCAGGGTCTAGTTTAATTAGCTATCTTTGCCGGTGAAGCACCTAAACCTGCATTGTTGAGCAGTCATTTACGCTCTGGACTAGCAAAGTCGCCTGAAAGTTTGTTGGCAGTGAGCTTTGACCGTTCGCGCTTCTGATTGGACGTACAGCTTTCACTCACAAGTGAGTTTACATCGTACGTCCAATCAGAAGCGCCAACGATGAATTTTCGCTAGTGAGAGACATCGTTCGCGTCTCTGATTGGCTGAGACCAGTGAGCGAACGAATATTTACTAAATGGAATTTCCCTGCGTAAATCTCATTATTTAGATCTTATTAACCGAGCGGGAGGTCTGTACAGGAGAATCTTGACCGAGGTCGAAAAGTACAGACCGAACGCAGTGAGGTCAAGATTCTCCTGTACAGACCGACCAAGCTCGGTTAATAAGACATATATTATATGACCTTTTTTAATTAAAAAACTAGAACAAAAAGTCTTTTTTTTTTCACAATAATAAAATAAATAAATCAATCACGATATTTTTCGTGCGCTGATTGGTTGAAAACCTTGACAAATTTTGAAAATGCTGTCAGTCGATGCTGGAGCCGGACGTTGTGCGAAAGTTAGCAAGACGTTTTTCTCAAGAAAAAATGTGTAAATGGACAAATTATCAATGGAAATTAAGAAAATGTAAGTAGCTCAATGCAATAAATGTTTTCATGATTTGACAAATCGTTTCTGTTGGTAGTTTTTAGTCGTTTTCGTCGGAAAAGCCCAAACCTTGAGTTTGGCATAGTTTTGATCAACCAAACTTGTTTGTTCGTTGTTTTCTCGCTATAAATAACCAAAAAAATCAACTTTATGAATGCCATTTCTATCTATTCTCGATTATCAATTACCAGTAATAATTTAAACTTGTGTTTGTTTCGAAATGAGATCGTTTTGGTCTAGTTTTACGAGTTTGGATTAAGCGATTACTGGCAGTCGTTTTGTGGCGGCTTTGGATCTATTTTGTACACTCTAACATCAAATTCTCAACAAAGAAAGAAAGAAAGCTTACAGAACGAAGGATCTTTTTGTGTTATAGGCATTCTCGACTTAAGCTGGATATTTCTGTGCAAATTGTGTGATTTATTGTGAAGTTCGGACGATAGATTGTATTGAACAGGACTTTTTTGACAGCGAAACAAAAAACTAGTAGAGAAAAACTACAAAAATTGCGGTAAAAAATAATAATAACGATAAAAACACATTGACTGGGATTTTCTGTGGTCTTTATTCTCATCAACGACCTCTTCTCCCATGAAAATGTTTTGAAAATGTAAAAAAAACAATCAGCTGTTCAATCGTGAAAAAGCCATCTACTCAGTGGATCGGTCCGCGGTCTTAATACAGGAGGATATTAACCGGTCGGGAAGCGCGTATAACCAATCAGATTGCTCCATTTGCTAGTATCCAGACTCCAAGATTCACGGTCATATAATAACTATGGAATATAAACTTTTCCAAGTATCGTGAATTTGAGGTACTTGAATTTCCATTGTAACAAATTGATAATTCGTTCTCTTTGTCACTTGATAGGATAATAAATCACTCATTGAATGGAACCTCATGTCCACAAAATATACTGTTTCCCTCGATTCCAGTTAATACCACTTTTCCTTTTCTGTATCGGCCTAAAATACCACAGGGATCCCGCATTGGTCTTAACTTTTCTTGTGTGGAATGCATGGTCCATATGATTTCTTGGCGACAATGTCAACAGTTCGACCTATCATTGGTTAGATACTGTAGTGTTGTCAGAATAATATATCAGATTCACGGTCAAATTAATTTAATTTTCGACGAATTGGCAGCTCTTCATCGTTAGGTAAGTACAAACTAATTATATTGAATTAATATAACAACAATTTTGGATAAAAGTTTAATTTAATCGTTAATTTTTTCGCTTAGTAGATATATCAATAGTTTCGCGAAGATAAATTTAACCAGCCAAAAATTAATGTTACGTTTTCTATCAATAAACATATCAGGGATCTATTTTATCATATTTATTGGTTTGAAGTTTTAATTGTTTAAAAAGTTGATAGCATATTGATTTTTTCAATAATTGTTACTTTGTTTAACCCTAGCTACAATAGAGTATGTCGTTTTTAAACAATTTAAGTCAAGTTACTTAATATAATTTATTTCAAACTAAAAGGGACCTCAGAAGTTGTGGAAAACTGATTTTACACATTTGTCCTAAATTACTCGCTTTATGTTCTAAATGTGTTCTAAAACACTGGTACTAAAGTGATTCATATAAACCCGTGAAAGAGTTTCTAAATTAACACACAGTAGAGAAGTCGTTGAATTTCATTTTCTATTTATCTCCTTTGATAGTATTAGTTGTTTCACTGTTTTAAGAAAACCAAAACCAAACCACTTTCACACGCTACAATGATAAATAATACTGTTGCAATGAAATCTCTCTTTTTTTGTTTTTAAAGCCGTTTTCTGCCTGTTTGATATTTTTTTTATCAGAACGCGCAGTCTTTACAGAGCAGATTTAAAAAGCGTAAAAGCTATGACCCGTAAAGACTCAGCAAATACAATATTATTGGCAATACAATATACCTCACTATAACTATAAATACCTTCTTCTTAAGGTGATTTTTGACAATCAATTGCTAAATCAAATGAACTTTTTTAACATGTTATGGTTCGATTTGTGTTTCAGGATGAGGCGTTCTGTGATAGTTCAAGTGTACCTGTGGCTTCTCGTGGCTATACATACTTTCGACTACATGCACTCTAGAATAATCAACAACCATGGTATTACAAAGAGAAGAACAGCCATAACAAAATCGGGTTAGGTCTTTGAATCTATATTCGTTTTTGCCATTTTCAAGCAAATATTCAGGGAATACAAATAAATTTGTGTCCTTTCTCCTCCCCAGTCCCTGAGCTTCAGCGCGATATGCTTTGTAAGCAAATTAAGCAAAAAAGTTTATTTTTTTCCAGATATATTGTTTATTTTTTTCTTCAAAGTATGTATTAGTAGAATATATATGCCAGGTATCAGTTGAATCACCTTAAAATGTATAAGAAACTTACGTTTCAGACGTTAGCTCATCGTGGCAGAAAGTGCATGCATTTGTGATTCAAGGTACAGGAGTGGCACGGGTTGCCTAGCGCACGGTTATTTGTGCGAGAGGTCACTTGTTCGATTCCTGGTGACTCTACATCCTTGTCTGGACTTCTTTTTATTCTGTGTTTCTGTGTAGCTTGTAGTTGTTTTAAATACCCGTGAAAAGGAGCATTGATCGAAAGAGCGGGGAGAATGCGCGCACCGTGATCGGCTTCCTGGACGATTATCATTATTATGGTAAAAGAAGCACCGACGCTAACAATGTTGTCCTTCCTTTCCTTTATACATATATACCTATTTCAAAAAGGTTGTCCATGGATTTGTCTGAATACCTAATACTGAATAACGAATACTGTATTCCAAGACCGCAATGCGTTGTCATGTTGAACATAAAATACAATTAAGCAAAGAGTGCCATATAAAGTGCAAAAATAGATTCTGAACGAAAAATCTTCAAAATAGCGAGCCAACATGCTTGAAAATTAAGACAAAAATGTCATTCGGTCTTCGAATGCAATATTCAGTAACACCCACGCAGCTCAAGCTATTTATCGATTCACTGGTCATCCACAGTGTATATTGATGATCAGTTGTTGATCAGTCAGGATAAAACATCCATTTTTTGTTTTAGGTGAACCTGCTGACAAAAACACCACAGGATACTTAATTTTTGACAATAAACAGTTGGAGACAATCGCGTCCATTGCTTCAGAAACGGGAAATTTCTATTTGGCGGCGTTCAAGTGCTGTTCGGGTAAAAACGAAGAAACCTGTCTGTTAACCACTGAAGCGACAAACATTGCCGAGGATATGGAACAAAAATCATTTGAAATCAACGAGATCGTTAGGCAAAGTAAATCACATTTGTTCACTTCATACAAATTTCTTCTGATCTATTTGTATCTCTCCCGTTGACATCTATAGTATATTCGTTCTAAACAGGTCGATGTTTTGAATGTTTTCATACTTGAAATTTATAATTATCAATTGATGGCTTTACCTTTCTTACCTACCCCTCCCTTCTCTCTTTTGCAAACAAATAGTCTCAAAATGAAAAATTCCCCTTCAATAAAAAAACGAAAGAAAATGAAAAAAAAATACAATAAATTTTGCATGTTTCTTTGAGCTAATTAAGTAACGACTGATGATATATTCATTAGCACAAAGAATAGTTCAGTAACTACATTGTTTCAATATATAGCAAAAAATTTAGAGACGGTGTACTTGGGTACGTTCCACGAATTTAAATTATCAGTAATGGCAATGCATCGGATAGTTCAGGCTCTAGAAGTACTATTGGAAAGCTTAGACTCAAGCATCTCCAATGAACTGAATAAAGCCTCACAAGATTTGAAGGTAAGGGGTCGACCATGTAAGTTTTGAGGGAGAGTAGTGAGGGGGGATTTTGCGTACGCAAGAATGTTGTTGCCTACTTACATGTGCAAGGTTTTTTTACAAACAAACAAATAAACAAAAAAACTAACAAATAAACAAGCAAACAAATAAACAAAAAAAACTAACAAATAAACAAACGAACAAATAAACAAACGGCAAACAAACACAAATAAAGAAACAAACAAGTCAATTAGAAATCAAACAAGCAAACAAATGAGGAGTGAGCGAGCGAACGAACGAACTAATAGACAAACAAGATAACGTAAAAACTTTAAGAAATATTCATAAAAGCAGCTTAGTGCGCAATAAATGACTTTCTGTATTTAATTTCAAGAGAATGTGTGCAGAAAAGAATTCAAGAAGCGAGAAAATGGACTTCGTCACTATAGAAACTTTGTACTTTAAAGTTCTGGACAAAGTACTTTATGCCTCTATGCCGAATTTTGCACCAATCATTCCATCTATTCCAAAGTTACAGCTTTTTATCAAATCTTTATTGGGACGATACAAAACATTAGAGGTAATATATGAGAATCTTATAAGAATTTATATTATTTTTTATCAAATCTTTACTGGGGAGATACAATATATAATAACATATGAGAATCTTATAAAATTTTACATTTTAAGGTAGTACCGGATCCCAGATCTTCAAATTTCGTAATTGTTTTTTTTAAATTCTGTCATAGAAGATTTTTGTTAGGTTATTCAAATACTGGAAGAAAATTAGGTTGTCACCGTATTGGTTTTCGAGGTATAAGACGTCAAAAAGAGCGATTTCTCGGTTTTTGCGCGTTCAATTTTTGCAGAAAATCCACCTCGATCAATAAATTCAAATTACTAGGATCCATATATAGAATAAAAGGGGAAAAAAAATGTTTCGAACTATAGCGTATTGAGATAGAAAACATATCTAGGTAAAAAATCCATCAAATATTTTAATTATAAGTAATGCATACAAAATATAATTCTAGAAAGCAAAATTCTATTATTCTGCCAAAGTTTATGTTCGTGGGGATGTATAAATGCTGAAAGTTGAGGCAATTGTCTAATGAACTTTTTTTGCACGTAATCCAAAGAGTAAAATATGTAGATTTAAATAAAAAAGCTATAAGCTATTAAAAACGTGCGGAAAATGTTATAAATTTGATGTTTTGGCGGGGAAGGCATGGGCACTAACATCTATTTAGGTCCATATGAAGCACTTCAAAGTTTTTTTTGAGTGAAAAGTCCAATAATGGCCAAATTTTACTTCTAACGGAAGGTTTTATTGTAGCTGCGCAGCAAATTTTTTCAGATCCACATGCGCAGTAGCAAAGACAATATTAATATAAAAATGAAAAAATGTTCACCTTTCTTAACTAATTGGTGATCTAGCTATCTAATACGGCTGTGTATTTTTAATTATCAAATGTGAATATTGCGTAACTCGTTAAAAAAAAGCCAGTACGTATATGAACTTTTATTTCAATATCAATTTGATTACACTGACGAATACAAGCGTTTTATTGCAATTCAATAACAAATCAAAGAATTACATGAATCAAATTTTAAACAACAACAAAAAGGTCTCAGCCATGGAGAAATATCTTACAAAAAGAAGTAAATAGTTTGCAGGAATTATTGCAAACTGCTTTCATGTGTATGATAAAAAATAAATTAACAAATGTAAACATACCGGCGCCACGTTTCTTGTCCTGTACTGTCACTTTTCCACTGAAATTTTCGTCCTCAGTGCTGATTACAATAAGCTTGTTCATGTTTTCAGAATTTTAAAAGTTAAAGAAACATTTTCACCGCCTCTAAAAAGTTTACACAGTTCAACAGAGCGGCCGGCCTAGTATGGTTAGCTCGTGTTGCTCGATCACACAATGTGCTAAATTTCCTTCCACACCGTGAACTGCCAGTCCTACTTTCTTGACAAACATCTTGTATGAAAAGTTATTTTTCGTTGTGATTAGTTGATTATTCTGCATTGATTCTAAAGCTCTTTGTGTTCTGAATTGCCCGTAAAAATTGATGAATAAACAGAGTGAAATCATTTTCGTGAGTCGTGTTGGTCTTGATTTTCACCTCTTTTGAATTTCTGCAAATGCACGTTTGTTTTGTTTCTGTTTTTATGAACTTTTGATCACCGTCGATTTTCTTTTCTTTTCTTTTTTACTTTTAAAAGTAGATTAGTCGATCGTTGAAAAACGCCACGAAGAATCCACGAAGAATACGGCCGTTTTTACCATTTGACAAACATGTCAAATAAACTCATCCAGAAAATACAACTTGTAAAATATCTAGCTACGAATGACTTTTAAGTATCAAATAAAATTTTAACAGCTCTGCATGACTGCACATTTGAATAGTTAAAAACAGCGACACGAGACTTTTGCACACTTTGTCAGTGAAAATATTTTGAAGCTTTTAATCGTTGAATCGTAGTTCTTTTTCGTTTTTCACGCCACGGTCATTTGTTTCTCTTTCTCAGTCAAACCTCTTGAAACCGTCAGCTTAGCTTTACTATTTTCATGCTCTTTGTCCAGTGTAGAAATACATTTTGTAGAAAAATTTCAGTAAACTGCAAAAAAATTGATTGCTTTGGCGCCCACTAAAACCGGTCAGCGTTTTCGCGCGCAATGGGCACGGACGGACACCGTACGTATTTCGGACACGCGGGCTTTCTGTGTCTGTCGACAAAAATTCAGCTCGATGGTTTACCATATTTTCTTAATTATGGTGCTCCGCATGCGCGGGCCTTCGTCCCGCGCGGAGCTCCGCTATCAATCCATAACTGTGTAATCAATCCAGAGATGTGTAAGCATTTTGTTTATCACAAAGTCATAACTTGGAAATAAAAAAAATGAAACGTGAAAATGCACATTTAATTCAATTATATTACGGAAGATTTACAGCGACGGGACTTTGTGCATCCACTAAACGCCGGACCATTAGGCTACATCCGGGTTTAGTGGTGTTCAGTCGTGTTCAGACACTGCCTAACATTTACCGATAAGGCCTTTGCATATCGAGCGTACGGATAAAGCATGCCCATCTAGCCTCGTTTGCGTTGAACGCATTCAGTTTCTAGGTAAAAAGGGAACTAGAACAGTAATTAAAAAAAATACACATCTTCATCAATTGCATAGAATGGTTACACTTAAACAATAGCACTCACACACTTGCAAAAATTAAATAAACTTTGAAAGTGAATTTTTAGCTATGATTACTACTATTCTTAAACTTAGAATCACAGATTTTAATTAGTTATGATTATTATTATTCATTTTATTTTTTCAAATTACATTTTTTGTATAATCTTAGCTTGGACAAACCATTCAGCCTCCAGACAATTCCTCAGAACAATATCAAGCAAGCAAGAGCTGGTTTGGAAAACAAACATCAATCATCGAGTCGGACACCGATGAAAAACAGAAGCAAATACAGGCTGCTATTGGTGAATCATTCATCCAGGCAAATTGCGTGAAAAAAGCGTTTATAGACCTTAATATTCTAGCAAGGGAAGGTACATCTTTAACAGACTAATATTATGCTTTGATTCAGTACTTCCAAGACAACCTAGCCCTAACATTAAATCGCTTATTTTCCCGCTTAATTAAGACGTCAAGGAAAACATGAAAATGGTAGACTTATTCAAGACAATCTTGGTTACTATTTGAGTAAATGTATACCCTATTCAAGATAATAAGGCTAAAACCCATATTCTATCCCGCATGACATCCCTTATAGCAAATATATAGAGGGTTATATTCACCAACCCACGCCACCCCACTGCACCCAACATCACCCCACTGGAACTTAATAAACGTTCGCACAACGTAATACAAATGGCTGACTCAACTTCACAGGTGTGGTTGCCTTCCACATTTCCTTTTCTGTATATAGCTATTTCAAATAACGTTGTCATCACCAAAAGACAATAATAGTCCATTCCAAGACTGCTAGAAACAATGCGTATGAATACTACTGTCATGATTATTGTGCCAGTTGACAAGAAATTCCCGCCATTTAGTTGTAACTTGATTTGCTTTCTGTTCGTTCCATAAATTTAAAGGTCAATATTTATCTTTTTGATTGTCTAAAATGCCGTTCTACATTCTGTCATGACTATTACCCATCATTCCTAGTGGTCTTGAAATGACCTATTGTCTTTTGGTGATGACAACGTTATTTGCATTAGCTATATACTTTATGCAATAACATATCTTTTAACTTCTCTGTGTACAAATAGCATACAAGCTTTACAAGAAATACGCCATGTCTACACAATGCAATGGTGCTTATGATAAAGCCAAAAACAGCATAAAGAAATTGAGAAAAGCTAAAACCAAATTGGCTGAGGTCTTCAAAGGAGTTTTCATATCAAGAAACACGATGAGCGAGGTAAAAAAACAAGAGAATAACATATCAAAGAATTGCTATGGGGAAATTGCTGTTCGATCGGCCGTTTTGTTTAACCATATTTGGTAAATTTTACCTTATTTGGAAGTACGCTTGAACTCTTTTTTTGCCGTTTTTCTTAGTAAAGAGGCTTAAAGTTAGGAGAAAACTGCCAGATATTGTAGAGAATCCAAAAACTCAAAATGTCCGTCACATAGACTATTTCTGAAATAGCAAACATGATGCATTATGGTCTAGCTTCAGTACAAATATCTTTTGTTCATTATGCCGTATATGGTGTTGTCGGTACTGAAGCTAGACCACAATGCATCATGTTTATTAAACTCAGAAAAGGCCTATTTGATCAACTTTGCAGCCTCGATTTCGTGAAAAAAGCTCACAATTAAAATAAACACAGGGTTCCCGCGCGAACAGCATTCAATTCTTTGATATGCGATATTTTTTGATATTTTTCATCATTTTTTTAGCTTTGAATGTTCATCATTCTTCTTTCCAGCATAGTTGGGAGTTTTTAAGTTTTTATCCTATTAAAATAGGATCAAATTTGAAATTGAGTACATAGTTAATAAACTGTTATCAGTGCGCATGCGATTTTATCCCGATTCTTTTGTTTTACCTTCTTTTGTCTTTCAAATCACAAAAGAAAGTGAGGAATTCGGGATGAAATCGAATGCGCTCTGAATGCAGTTTTTCAAATAAGAACTGCCTTATTAATAGATGTCAGTTTCCGTTAAAACTCGTGGTTGCTGTACTAGTTCCAAACTGCTAACGTTAGCTGTTATTTACTTTCCATCATCTGAAGGCAGGTGCCATACTTCGCAAGCTACTGGCCTCACAGATATTTCTAAATGACCTTATAGAATTAAAAGGGGCGCTTCAGCTGATAGTTGGAGATGGAACAGATAAAGAATTCCAGAGAATTTGCGACAACATTGGTTCCTACATTGACAACATTAAAAATCAGACATTCGAGATGGATCCCACTTTTACACAGTCCTTTGCCTTAACTTCAGATTTGCGAGCTTCCCTAGTGGCCGTCCCTGAATATCTGAAATGTTATTCTAGAAAAGCAAGAGTTGTAAGGTATGGATAAATTGAATAAAGCTTTTGAAACCTAACAATCTTTGAACAATGAAGAATATAGTATCTTTCCCACGGACAAAACGCGCTCGGCCGGGCCAGGAATCGAGTCCATGTCACTTAGCGACAAGAATCGGATCCACTGACCAAATACCACCTTTTCTTCAACAAACAAATAGAGACTTCAAAACTGGTCGTGTGCTTTCCTAAGATACCTTAATCTCAAATAGCTCAAGTCTTATTTGTTTTTTGTTAGAGCACGAAACTAATAGATGGATAGACTCTTCAGATTAAATACTCCGTAAAAATTGTAGGAAAATAAAAATGGTTAAAAATAACTATTTAAAGATTCATCCACGGTGCCACCACACTTGAGCATTCATCCGTCGCTGTAGACCTCAGGGATATTTCAGTATTTGACCTTTTTCTTTGTTTTCGTACAGGGCAGTCCTGGAGGGATGCAAGAAAGGCGATGGTTCCCTAAAGTACTTGAACCAACAAGCTAGCAGATTCTACGAAGAAGCAACAGACTCTTGTGAAAGAAAAATTGGTGTTGCACCATTTGCCGATCGAAAATTACAAAGTTACATTGACGAACGTTCCAAAGAACAAAACTTCAGCAACATTTGCGAAGCAAACAATAAAGTCACAGCATCTCTGGTATGCAACGAGTACTGCGAAGGAACAGAGAAGGATCAATTGCCTGAACTGTTCGAAGTACCAATGAAGGTGGTATGTACATGATTAGCAGTTTTTCATCAAATAAAATAGTTTATATTAGCTATATACAGGCCCTGCTCAAACGTACCACAAGTCGTGCATAAATTCGATTAATACTTGTAGTGTTGGAAAGAGATGCAACACTCCATTTTCTAGTTCGTCATGGGTCTGCATCAGCCTCGACATATCATTGCAGGTAGATTAAAAAGATACAAAACTTCCAGTACATCTATTGCTGTAGATGCATAGGTTTTTGTGGGATGATCTGAATGCACTTCAATTAATATTATATGTCATGTTATCAATACACCGTTCGAGAGGAATCAGTGAAAAATACTGCATGTACGTTTTTGATGAAAGTGGAGTTTTTTTAAGTTGCCTTATCCTTGCAATATAAGCGGGCGGTATTTTGTCATTAGTTCTTCGAGAACGAAGCTGTAAGGTTTTTTTTTTCATAAATAACAAATCTACTAAACTCCGAGTCTCTAATGAAAAGAAAAGCAAATACAAACACAAAGCCGTAACTGAAACATGCCGAGAAGGAGAAGCAAAATCAATCAAAGCAGAATAGTCCATATGCTATTAATATGAATCGCAAGGATTAAGAAAAAAAATTTTAAATTAATCGACCAATCAGAAACGAGAGTTTTATATATGTGTAGTTGTATATATATGTATATATATGTATAGTTGTATATATGTGGTGTTAAGCTAATAGAGCGCAACGGAGAACTCAAAATAGGCAGAAGCATCTTACTTCTTTGTAAGGATGTTTTGTTAGGGAAAATTTAACGATCTCCGTTGCTTTCAGAGAATGGCACAACTTATGATATATACAAACTGACATTTTCTGTTCTAGGTCGACACGATGATGAAATCCTGTAAATGCGACCTCACAGACAAACAAAAAGCTTCGGTTTGCCTACTTGTGAGTAAAAGAAACACAGCGCAACAAATTTTGGACACTTTTCCAGATGGTAGATTCACATTGAAACAGATTGAAAATGTCGATTGTTCAGCAGTTCCTGTTACAAAAGTCGAGAGTCAGCATTAACATTGATTGCAACTAGACGTCATAAAATGAACACTCGGGTTGTCGAGATATGTATACTATACATCTACTATAAATTGTTTGATTGACAAGGAAAGCACAGGATACTGTATATTGACGTGTACAAGAACACCGTTTGCTACAGCCAAGAGCACACCAAACTCTCTTTCCAATTATATTGACATCACTTCCTTTTTTTGAGTGAACGTTTTGTGTTCTCTTTGTTTTCCTTTCCTTTCAAATTCTTTTCAATTCTTTCCTCGTCTACAGCTCATTTTATTGTACATTATTGTAACTATTAAAACTATAGTAAACAATAGAAATTGATTTTTAATATTAAAAAAACCCAGCCGTTTATAACAAATGTAGCAAATAATAACCACAAATAAAAATATCTCTGTCTTCATCAAATTATATATTTTAGGAGTATTTATTTTATCGTTAATGGACAAATAGTACATAGATGACTAAATACGACTTTGGGCTGCATCGTTCTTTCTAAACAAATAGTTAACAGTTCAATTTTATCGCACGGTGGTAATGACTCCTGCAAAACGAGATGCGTCTCATTCATTCACTCACTCGGCACCACCACACCCCATGGGATGTATGAACGCTTTGCTTTAATAAGGCTTGCTTTGCACCACACTTCTCACTTATTGTTTTTATCCTTTTGTATTATCTTGTTTGTTTGCATATTGATCTCTCATTGGCCACTCTATTTTTCACCACCGTATTTATTCCCCCATTCTCTTCTTTTCTTTCTACTTACTACGACGAAGGAAATGTCAGTTTCGTTTGCACAATTCTACGGTGATTTGTCTTATATATTCAACTGGAAAAATAGTACCACGACAAACCAAATACTATCTATCTATTAACTTAGTACTTTCACTTTCTTGATCGTCTTGATTTTCTTGGAAAGTCTCCAATATGGGCTGATTGCTCGTTTCTTTCAGTAAAACAAAGCAGAGAATAGCAGCTATAATCTCGGTCATTCCCATGATTCCAAATGGTATGTATTCGGACCTGCTGTGAATAAAAAAAATGCAGCCACTCACTTCTTTTTCTGCTCATTAACTTCACTGAAATATTTGTGCAGACGAAAATGCACCATCAAAAAGAGAAGATATAAGAAACACCATAAGGGCATACGCAAACACCTGTGCCTCTTATGGAGTTTTATTGAAATCCTTTTGGTATTTAAGACATGTTCAGAAATACACTTGTACATATAAAATGAGATGCGGGGATTTATAAAAAAATATAGTGAACTAAACAACTTGGACTGTGCCTGCGTTGAGTCAACAGTTTCTCTTGAAATTTCATTTCATCTCGGTTTTTAGGTTTGTATCTTATTATCAAGAAAGTATGAGATAAGAGATCTTATCCACCATATTGGGCTTTTTACTCATCAGGGGATCTTTTCATTCTATTTTAAAACTGAAGTTATTTCGGGAACGGAACGTGATTGGCCAGATTGCAGGAGGCGCGGTCGCATCGTCAAAACATCTCAAGACAAAAGTGCGAAGATTTTTAACAAGTTTCTAAAAATAGCACGATGAGTAGAGCTCCTGATGGGGTCCGGGAATAAGTTCTCTTATCTCATCTCTCTTAATATTATGTGTTTATGTGCATATATGTCTGTAAAATTACTGCATTTATGAAAATGGTTAAATACATTTGTGCAAACTAACCAAATATGCGACATAACCAGATGCAGCTGTGGCGAGGGCGGACCAGAATGTACCAAACCCTTGTGCAGTATTGCTACAGATGATCAAAAAGAAACATGTCAATTTATTTACTACCGTTTGTATTACTACGCAATAGACTTCCTTACTGAATTCCACCTGACATCAATTTTTCGAAACCTTCTACGGAATAGATTGACTCTGTCTAATGCTAGTGTTTCCACACAATAGGTCTGAAGCGTATCTATAACAGAATCCATTGTTCTCTTTTTTATAGATTCTCGAGCTAAAAAAAATGAATATGAAACTACTTATGGGATAAAAGACCGGGTTAATAGAGAATTTGGATTGGGTGGCATCGTGTATGTGCAACATTATAAGCAATTTATAGGTCTATCTATTAAGGATGGATGAAATTAATTTTTTCTAGGGTTTCAGATCATCATAGAGATCGCGCAGATAAAGAGCTTCCACAATAAAACTGTATTGGTATTTTTATTTCGTTTTATTCCAAGCAATCAAATGTTTGACCTGTGCTTATCAGTGCAACAATGAAATAAAATGCCAGGTTTCAAACAAAATAAATAGAGAGTTTAAGCAGCGCGACGCTGACGCCGACGGCGACGGGAGATAGCGCGAGAAACTGCTGGGTAAACCCATAAAGTGTAGTGCGCATGCTCAAGTCGCCGGACGTTACGGCTCGTCGCAACGCGAGAAAGGCGATTTTGGCGTCGGATTACAACGCGAGTAAATTTTGTTGTTTTGTGTCATTCTTTTTATAAAAAAAACTGCAAACTAGTAGACTTATTGACAATAGGAAAAGTTATTAAGGTTCTTACAATAGACGAAAATCAGCAACTTTCTGAGAATGTTATTTTTGCGGTTTTAGTGTGGGTTTTTTTCGCATTTGTTTTTTGTGTAACTCGGTACTTTCGCACTACTCTTCATCGTCGATTACTTCTTCCCAGTGACTGATTAATAGATGATTTCTAACTGCTTTAAGTGAAGATATATACGTAGAAAGGAGTGTAAACGCATTTTATTTCTTTCAAAAATGAAAAACTAACATTTCACGTCATAAATCTGGCGTTGCGGATCTGCTTAACTGATTTTAAGTACGCACCATTGCTGTGCGTACAAGTCATTCTATTCCGTTTTGCGGCGTCCCCGTTAGCGTTACCGTCGCGCTGCTTAAACTCTCTAATAAATGTTTAAAGTATCTTATCCACATAGTGCCTATTTCTTTTTCTGTAATTTCTAGCTTACAACACTCTACTCGAGAAAAATCCACATCAAACAAACTCAGTTCACATATATGTCACACAGGTCGATCTTTGAACAGAACCTGGATCACAGCGTTGTACGCAGTTAAGTTATTAGAGAGTTTAAGCAGCGCGACGCTGACGCCGACGGCGACGGGAGATAGCGCGAGAAACTGCTGGGTAAACCCATAAAGTGTAGTGCGCATGCTCAAGTCGGACGTGACGGCTCGTCGCAACGCGAGAAAAGCGATTTTGGCGTCAGATTAATAAGGAATATGTTGCCGTATGAAAGTAGGATAGAGTTCCACTCCAATAAGATTAAGTCCATTAAATGATATCGCCGCGAACAACTTTGCAGACACCATAGCTAATAATAGCTTCCCGACCAGAAACCCTGTATAGAAAACACAATATTTTAAAATAGAACAAGTACTACTGCAAGTTGCATTTTTTGTACATGAATAGAAAGTGACAACGTTGACTTTTTTAGCGTCTAGCAGCTCATGGTATACCTGTATTTTCGTTATCGTAATATACTAGAATTGCAGTACCAAAGGCTGATAAGGCATTAAGAATCTCAGATACGCCTGTCGCTGGGTCTCGTTTAAATCTGGAAGTAGTAGATAAAACATTGGCATGAGCTTTAAGGCATTTTATATAGTATCACTACATAAAAAGGTGTTTTACCACACTAAATTGAATACAAAATTAGTACTGAAGACAGGACAGAAAAACGTACAGACATACAGAATTACAACACATCGCATCACACATCCAAATGTGGGTTACATGGTTCACACATTTTAAAAGCGCTTGTTCTGTGAAGGCAAGTATGAATAGTGTGAAATCTTTTGTTCGACGTCCTCCAAAATGGCTGCCGCAAAAGCATTACACTTACTGTATATCACAAGCATTATTGTTGTCTAAATAGTGTATGCATATGAAATACCTGCTGTGAATATATTGTCCCAACGCTAAACTTACAACTTCTGTTATTCCAGTAAGAAACCAGTTTAAATGTAAATCGCCTCCTATGGTTGGCGCAAGCAAGTATACCCCATTATAGATTATCGAGTTTACAAACCTGTGCAGACAATAAAACACAACAGCTTTTTGGTTACATTAGGCATGAACTGCATGCTATTTTATTACTACCATGTCCATAGGTTCTGCCCTACCATGGGTGGTCGAGTGGTTAAGCCTCTTGCCTTTCACCTCTATGGTCCGTGCTCGAGCCCTGGCTCGGGCGCTGGCTTATATGTGAGTAGAGTATGTTATAGCAGTTGTTTCTGTCTCCTATGTGACGAGGTTTTTTCTCCAGTTTCTTTAGCTTTCCTCCCTCATTAAAACAAATCAACTGACTGGAGAGGCGTATGTAGAGCATATCGAGTGTAGGGGGTAGTCAGTCATTAGCACATTTCGTGCTACTCTCAAATTCGAGGATAAACAAAAGATATTTAACATTTTTTTAAACCTAAACAAAAGAGTTCCCGTACCATTTCCCTTTACTAACTATGATATAGCCAGTGATTATGGTCCAAGCTTTTATTTACCAGGAATACCATATTACCAAGGTGTACGTTGCATACCCTGAACGAAACAGCAGTCTGATATCATAAGAAGACTTATCTGTCTCGTATATTGGTAGTTTTATGTCCTCTTGAATTTCTCTCTTGTTTATCTTAGCAATCTTTTGTAATGTGGTCTTAGCTCGTTTTTCTTGTCCTTGCACAATTAGCCATCTTAAGGATTCAGGCACCAGGCCAAACTGTATTTAACAGTTAAGACATGCACGTCAATATTATTATATTACCTAAATGTTTTGCTCAATAAATATATAGCCACAGGATAGAATGAGGTAAAAGAAGAAATAGTTGTTATTAGGGTTGTTTTTATCATCTCCTTTATATATTCTTATCAGCTTAGAACAACGCCGGACAACGACTGAAGAACATATGTAAGAAACAATTTGTATTGTATTTATGGACGAGCAATTATATAAATGAATCCATTCAATTGGTTCTTTGTTCTATAAGAATACAATTTAAACGGGATATAATAGAATCATACCCACTGAGTACAGGTGACTCATTCTTTTCGCTTACAATAGATCCCTTGCAATTATTGGAATGCAGCTCAACCTGGAGGACAAAAAAAATGTATTTCAGCTCCCAAGAGAACAAAAATCGTTTGTTTTGTCCTCCAGATGGGACTGCTTTGACGTCACATGCAAGAGATTTATTATGACAGCCATAGCGTTGCTATGGTGACCGGTCACGTGATCATTTGTGCAAAAACTGAATCTTTGATTCAAGGTCTTTGAAAAATATTCGACCCATGCGCTTTGTGGGCAGTTGATTTTTAATAAACCTCTAAGATCCTAGACGCCCTATAACTATATGGAGCCTCCTTAAACCGTAAGTATTTTCTGTGCTCTAATGCAATTGGTACAGTGTAATATGCATCTGTGAGATCAATTGATCTCATATAACAATTCTCTTGCATAAATTGAATAGCAAATGTTAGGCTCTCCATTTTAAAATTACTGCATTCTATAGACTCATTAAGGCCTTTCAAATTTAAAATCATTCTGTACGAGACATTTTTCTTTTTCCGCAGAAAAATTGTTGAAATAAGTTGGTTTGTGCAAGGTATAGCTTTTTCAATAACCCCTTTTTCTAAAAACTTCTTTAATTCTCCATCAATTATCTCAGCCTCATTTGGGCTAAATTTAATACTATTGGTTGGGTAGAGTTGTTGATGGAAGTCTGTAAATTCTATATGACAGTGTTGAACCATGTCAAGTATATGTTGGTCAGAGGTTATATCCTTCCATTCAGACAAAAACATTTTTAGCCTGCCAGCAACTTTAACAACAGAGACATTTCTTACCTCTTTGGAAGTTTTGTTTTCTAATGTTGGTTCTTTAGACTTGGTTTCTTTCCCTCTTGTGGAAGTGGCGGTTGTGGTTTGTTGATTCACTGTAGTCTCGGTATCTCTTTCTTAGGTATTTATCCGAGTTATCTTTGAATAGTTTCGATTGTTTATCCTTTCTATCTTTGCCTATTTTCGACGTAATGCGATTTGTATCCGTGATATCTTTCACAGCTTTAGGCAAATCATCCCCAAATAATTCCTTAGTTATAGGATTTGATGGGGCACAGAGATAGCGGTAGCTAGGATGCAGCTCAGGCCATAAGGCGTCTTTGCGCCTAGTATTAAGCTCGCGGTTGGCATTAGCAAGCAATTGCACTCCATCCATGAGAGTGTCTACTAGATCTTGTTTAGGTGGCCATTCACTCTTGTTCAGCAAGTCGTTCAACAACGTGACAACGGCGGTCATGCCTTTTATCAGAGATTTCTGTGATCTTTGAAGCTTCATATCCCTTGCTTTTGATTCATCTGAAATGTTATTTCAGATTGGAAGGTTGACCTTCGTTGCAGAAAGCACATCTCAGTTTTTTGGCGTACCATAACGCTTTCGTATTTCACTCAGCTTGTCGTCGTCAGTTTGATCGGCAAGCAAGTTTTGAATAATCGTAGCTAGGCTAGCGTTTATTTCAGGCCCTTCCTGGTCTGCTGTGGAGTATTGCTTTTCGAGGTTAGTCAAAATCTCGCGTTCAGTAATTTATGAGTCATCCACTTTCCTTCTTTTAGCGGCAGGCGTGTCACTGGAAAGTGACGGGCTGTCAAAGTCCTCGGAGGACAATTCATCTGACTGATCTTTTTTTAATCATGTCGCCCAGCGATGAAAACCCCGAATTCATGCCAGTGGAAAGGTTTTCAAACGCCTGTTTTAGAATATCAGCGATATTCTCGTTGGATTTATGTGCAGTTGAACGCGAGTCAGATTCGCCGTTGCTTCAGTTTGCGGCTCTGACAAAGCTGGCGCCATGTTGGACGCACGTTGGGCAGCTTTTGATGTCGACTTTTTGATTTTTATGGAGCCTGCCGACGGTCTTTTCGCGCCGCTTTTTAGCGGCGAAGCGGGATCTTTAGTCCCTGATAGTTCTTGGGGATCTTTAGTCGCTTTCTGTCAAAATTTGACTTATTTCTGGTGTGGTGTGGTGTGGTTTGGTGTTATGTGATGTGATGTGATGTGATGTTTATATAGCGCATTTAACCTAATGTCTCAATGCGCTTTACAATTTCTAATATCTATACTATGTAATCCGGTTTTACAATCATTGAATAGTAGTTAGTATGTATTAGTGTAGGCCTATCACTGAGGATGGTATTGATCTGTGTCCTTACTCGTTCTTTTACGCTCCCCCGTTACTAGTTAATAGAGAGTTTAAGCAGCGCGACGCTGACGCCGACGGCGACGGGAGATAGCGCGAGAAACTGCTGGGTAAACCCATGAAGTGTAGTGCGCATACTCAAGTCTGACGTAACGGCTCGTCGCAACGCGATAAAAGCGATTTTGGCGTTGTATTACAACGCGAGTAAATTTTGTTGTTTTTGGCATTCTTGTTATAAAAATATGCAAGCTAGTAGACTTAATGACAATAGGTAACGTTATTTAGATTCTTACAATCGACGAAAACCAGCGAGAAAGTTACTTTTTGCGGTTTTAGTTTTTTTTTTCGCATTTGATTTTTGTGTCACTCGGTACTTTCTCACTACTCTTCATCATCTGATTAATTCTTCCCAGTGACTGATTAATAGATGATTTCTAACTGATTTAAGTGAAGATATATACGTAGAAAGGATTGTAAACGCATTTTTTTCTTTCAAAAATGAAAAACTAACATTTCACGTCATAAATCTGGCGTTACGGATCTGCTTAACTGATTTTAAGTACGCGCCATTACTGCGCGTGCAAGTCATTCTATTCCGTTTTGCGGCGTCGCCGTTAGCGTTACCGTCGCGCTGCTTAAACTCTCTAATGTAAGGTATGGCGAGACGAGACCTCCAATTTAACCTCAGTTTTCTAGAAGACGCTAAGCCTTATGCTTATAAACAGAAGAACATTCTCCTCAGTTCTTTTCAGTCATGGGCCGGCTGAGGGCTCAAACCCGCAGCCTCCCTGACAGACCAATGGTCTCCCAACTGAGCTAACCTATCATCAGACAAGTGACAGCGGGAAAATCAGCACAAATAACGTAAATATTTTCAACTCAATCCTAAACTTACCACTACGTACCGACAGTGTTGTTAATGTTTGACTTTAAAATTTGTTGAAAACTGTTTTAGTTGAAGATACAGGTAGAAATACAAGTAAAGTACGTTTGGTATTTAATGCGTTGTTTGGTTATCTTTGACTACTTTCGTTGTGGTTTTTTGCAGATACAAGGTGACTACTAGGTGATCAGCATATTGTGAACTCAATAGCATTAAAAACTGCAATACGCGAATTCGCTCTATTGAACGGTTCAAGCAGGGGGGGAGGGTGTCTCCCATGGAAACCAATATTTAGTCATCGCTACCACCGCACGCTTCACTGATTTTTCCATATGGCGGCAACGAAGGCTTGCACATTTTGTTGCAATTTTTGCGAATTGGTAATGGCATATTTAATATTTTTTTGTTTAGATAACACATAAAACGTTGCTAAAATTAATTTATTGTTCTGGAGTGATTGATGTTGGCCGTCGACCTGACGAAAAACGTTTTCACAAGCAAATGATCCTTACTAAGGAACACTGTAGTTTCATAGGTTCAAAATAGGAGGTTTCATAGCTAATATGTTTATCTATTTGATTTTAAAATTTGGATGGCGTTGGTCACTTGGTTCGTCTCATCAATCTTTTTAAACACAAGATACGATATAAACTCAACATTCAATACCGGCAAAGAGATATGCTTATAATATAACTGCAGTCTAATGTGAATTATTTTAAATTACTTTTTTGACATTTATTCATGTACGATAAATTGCCACGATGAAACAAAACAATAAATAATTATGGACCTCTTTGTTCATACTTGTAGTCAACATGGCCATAAAAATGTTGTCAAAGCTATAGCACTATAGCAGCGATTTACAAACAAAAGTAGGACAAACTACATCATAGCAGCTTCCAAATAAAAAAAAATGATCTATATGAATTATAATTGCACACTTTTGAATTATATTCATATCAAGGCTCAAACTACTTTGCTGAATAAAAAAATGAAAGTTTACAAGTATCTTATTAGACGAGAGGAGAAAACATTGAAGTCACTCTCATCCAAAGAGCAATGTTTTAACAGTTTGCATTTGTTTACTGATACAGAGATCCTCCATAATCATACATAAAAACATTTTCCCTTGATTTTTTTGCATTGCATGTTAGCTTTTTGCAGTTCTTTGACTCTAAATTAATGCAAAGCAAACAATACAACAATATCAAAAAGAGTAAATCTATAATTATCGTGAGATGGAAATGTCGATGAAGAACTACAGTGAAGTCATTGAGCTGAAAATGAACTAACCGCAAATATAAGGATTGACTCTAAGCCTTATCCTTATAAACAGAAGAACATTCTGCTCAGTTCTTTTCAGTCATGGGCCGGCTGAGGGCTCAAACCCGCAGCTCAATCCCTGCTCTCCCAACTGAGCAACGAGACCATGTCAGTAAATAAAATATATACTAAATGAAAGCTTTGAAAATGCCTTATAAAACCTCCTATTTAAAAATATATCTGTTCAGTTTTTGAGAGAAAAAATAAAATAAGTCTGAGGAAAATTTCCACGTCCCGAGAATGCCCCGCGAAAGCAAAACAGTCTAAAATTCACAACAAATAGTTTCAATCAGAAAATAATTGCACTCTACTAACACTAGTATATATAAAACAGACACACTCATCACAATTAATTAAACCACAATAGCTTCCTTGACCTCAATTTTGAGCTTTTTTGTAAAGGTAAAGCTAAGCGACGATGGCGATACACGATAATTTACTAGAAGCCAGTCGTAGCGTTGGTATTTCAGTGGTAGCTTTGAGTATGGAGAGCGGTTCATTTGCAAAAAAAGAGTCATCCCTCCCTCCTGTGTTCAAGGAAAATCAAGAGAGTATGAGATAAGAGAGCTTATTCCCGGACCCCATCATGGGCTCTACTACGACTACTCCTCGTGCTATTTTTAGGAACTTGTTACCAATCTCCGCACTTTTGTTTCGAGATGGTTTGACAATGCGACCGCGCCTGCTGTAATCTGGCCAATCACGTTCCGTTCCCGAAATAACTTCAGTTTAAAAATAGAATGAAGAGATCCCCTGATCAGTGTTAAGCCCAATACGGGGAATAAGCTCTCTTATCTTATACTCTCTTGGGAAAGTGCATGATACTTCGAGCGCTCACGTTAGAATATAAGTGGGTCCAGCTCTGATTTATAGATTATAAAACACAAAAGGGAACGAAATGCCCTTAAATAAGAAATATTTGCTTTAGTGAGAGTTCGCTATGACCCTGGTCATTTTCCCTAGTAGCAAAACCTATTATTGTATCGTTCAAATTCTTGCGAGATAACAGTGAGTAATCGCCGAGTAGAATGTCGAATGAACGTTCCCCAAAAATTTCCGAATTGGAAATCAGTTATAAAAACGCATATCAAGCTTAGTCCCTTAAGAATGTTGTCGTTTTCTATGAAGCCTCACGTATTCCCTTATAAAAATTGTGTTTTTTGAGTGAAAGCAGAGACGGATGGGGAACCCATCTTTTCATTTATTTTTACAGGTAATTCTTTTATTTTTGGATTGATAACCAATACATTTTTGAGTGGTGCCCCCCTCAAAATGCATGGATCCATCTCTTGAAAACATGCACAATAAGTCACATTTTGTATTTTGGCCAAAAAACAACTATTGAAACTAACAAGAACCCAGTGTATTTCACCACAGTTTCGTTACGTACAATTCTACGGTGATTTATCTTATTTATTCAACGGCAAAAATAATACCACGACAAACCAAATACTATCTATTTATTAACCTAGTACTTTCACTTTCTTGATCGTCTTCATTTTCCTGGAAAGTCTCCAATATGGGTTGATTGCTCGTTTCTTTCAGTAAAACAAAGCAAAGAATAGCAGCTATAATCTCGGTTATTCCCATGATTCCAAAGGGGAGAACGGGATGTATTCGGACCTGCCAGGAAAAAAAATGTAGCCAGTTATTTCCTTTTCTGATCATTAACGTTACTGAAACATTTGTGCAGACAAAAAAGCATCAGCAAAAAAGAGATAATAAAATGAAATGAAATGAAGTGAAATGAAAAACATCAAAGAACACAACACAGCACAGCACAGTATAAAACAAAACAAAATAAAATACAATAAAATAAGTTGTGATGACGAATACGAGTGCGAATAAGAAATTGACAAATAAGAATACATTTTTAAATTATTTCCATGCAGGGTTCCTATAGCAATGTGTAAGCGAAAATATCTCATAAAACAGGGACCGCGGTGAGGGAGGGGCTGGAGGGCTGCAGCCATCTCACTTTTTAGCGCTAAAGAATAGAAATACAAATAATCCAAATAATAATCATCCTCAAAAGTTTTTTTTCCTTCTTTTTAATATTATCATTTTTTCTGAAACATGTATTCATGCCGTGGATGTATTGTCATTTGGCTGTCGGCCCCTCACTTTTCTCCATACTCCGCGGTCCCACTCACTGCATTGATCTACTTTTCTTTTATTTCGTGTATGATGCACCCTTTTAGCGTTTGCGCTGTACTACCTTGAAATGGCTAAATGCAAACTTACCAAATATGCAATATACCCAGATGCAGCTGTGGCGACGGCGGACCAGAATATACCGAACCCTTGTGCAGTATTTCTAATTAAGACATGATCAATAGATAAAAAAACTTGTTAATTTAATTAATGTACCTCTTGCAGTTGGACAATAGACTACCCTCAATTAATTGGCCGGTATCATATTGAAAAGGGGACTGGGTTCTAGTTAACAAATGTAAATCATTTAAACCATTTAAACCATTTCTCACTTTTTTCTGTCATTAATAATTTGAGACCACATACCAAGAGAAAAATGAATAAATGATAAACGTTTGGTTAAAATCGGATAAATAGAGATTAAGGGCCTGTTTATATGAGGCGAGCAAGCCCGGTCAAGCGGGCTGGTTTCTTTTGTTTTTACGCTCTGAGGGCTTGAACAGAAAAAAAAACCCCAGCCCGCTAAACCGGGCTGGCTCGTTTCTGTAAAAAGGCTCTAACTCATTGCAAGAGAGTATGAGATAAGAAAGCTTATCCCCGGACCCCATCAGGGGTTCTACTCGTCGTGCTATTTTTAGAAACACTACCAATCATGTACTTCTGTCTTCAGATGTTTTCACGATGCGACCGCGCCTCCTGCAATCTGGCCAATCACGTTATGTCCCCGAAAAAACTTCAGTTTAAAAATGGAGTGAAAAGATACTCTGATAGGTATAAAGCCCAATGCGGGGGATAAACTTTCTTATACTCTCTTGCTCAAATGTTACAAGAAATGTATGTAGTGGAGGGACAGTGTCCTTCGAAAAACATCCTTCATAAATTTAATATAAACTAATAGTCATTTCTGACAAGCCAAATGTTACCGTATAAAAGTAGGATAAAGTTCCACTGCAATAAGATTAAGTCCATTAGACGATATCGCTGAGAACATCTTTGCAGATACCATAGCTAATAATAGCTTCCCGACCAGAAACCCTGGATAGAAAACACGATATTTTAAAATTGAACAACTACTGCAAGTTGCATTTTTTGTACATGAAAAGAAAGAGACAACATTGACTATTTTAACGTCTATCAGCACATGGTATACCTGTACTTCCGTTATCGTAATATACTAGAATTGCAGTGCCAAAGGATGATAGGGCAGTAAGAATTTCAGATACGCCTGTCGCTTGTTTTCGTTTAAATCTGGAAGTAGTAGATAAAAAAACTGACATGAGCTTTAATGAATGTTATATAGCATCACAACATAAGAAAGCACTCCGTTTAAAGTTAGTGATGACGCAAAGAAGGATGTACAAACATAACAGAATTTATTGCAACACATCGATTACATTGACCTGTGTTTATACGTGATTCGCGATCATTTAAAGCTCCTGTCAGAAGGGGGGGGGGCGTCTCCCATGGAAACCAATATTTATTCATCGCTATCACTGCACGCTTCACTGATTTTTTCATATGGCGGCTTCCACATTTTGTTGCAATTTTTGCGATTTACTACACTTTCTTTACAGTTTTGGATGAAACATGCCTCGAAACTATCAAATCACATATTGGTAATGGCATATTTAATAATTTTGTTTAGATAACACATAAAACGTTCCAAAATGGAATTTCTTGTGCTTGAATATTGATGTCGGCCGTCCATCTGACGACACACTTTTGTAAAAGCAATTGGTCCTTACTATGGAACACAATGGTTTTATTCGTTCATAATAGGAGGTTTTATAACTAATATGTTTATCTATCTGATTGTAAAATTTCGATGGCGCTAGTCGCTTGGTTCGTCTCATCAATCTTTTTAAACACAAGATACGATGTTACTCAGCGTTCAATACCAGCAAAAAGATATGCTTGCAGGCTAATCACTAAAATGTGAATTATTTTAAATCATGGGCCTCTTTGTTTATACTTGTAGTCAAAATGTCTATAAAAATGTTGTCAAAGCTGCAGCACTATAGTGATTTACAAACAAAAGTGGGACAAACTAGATCATAGAAGCTTACAAATAAAAATAATGACCAGTAACTGACTTATTTGAAAGACATGCGTGCATACTTAAAAACCTTTCCGTATTTAGTGTATTAAGAATGATAAATATAGTAAAAACTCATCAAAAGGAGAATGTTTGAACATGCAGTTTGTATTACTTTGTTTACTATATACATAATCCTAGACTGATTACATAAGTCGGTCCCAGTTCGCTCTCTGCAGAACGGTTTTTCGCTCACGGGTCCGACTTATCAAATTTACTATATAAAAGTTTGCAAATGAAAACCAGACAGATGGCGCGCCGTTGTAAATTTCAATATGACGCAGTTAAATTACGACAAAATAAAATAAACTTACAAAGTGTTTTACTCACTTTATTGGCTTAATTCAACAATAAAAACACAAATTACAAAGTCATAAAGGGGTTGAAAGAGTTAAATAACAACGACTTGGGAAAATTTGCAAAGAGATGTTCAAATCAACGTACCAACGCAGGGATCGGTTGTTTCAAACTTACACAATATCATGCTCTCCAAATTAAAAAAAATACTTAAATTACGGGAGATTGAGAATATAAACTAGCATTGCTTCTTAATAATCAAAAACCTTTAGGGAAATGCAAAGGTTTCAAGAACAAGCGCCTTCAACTAGTAATATTTTAATCATTTAAAAATTTGTAACTTTGCATTCAGATGGCAAATCATTGTGAATTTTTTTTCAATACAATTCACTCACATTTTTAAATTGTTTGCTTCGGTTATCAAATTAGCAGTCTCTCGAATTAGGTTTTCTTGGTGCCTCTTCAATACAGCAAAGTGTTATTTCTTGATCGTTATGGAGAATAACTTTTCGGTAAAATTGCGACAGCACAGTTGAGTTCGAGAATCAACGGAAGTCGTTTCCCAGACATTTCAAGCTAGTACGTTACCTGTGATTGGTCAATGTTCTGTGAAAAATATAACAAGCGCTACAATTGGTCCATTCCCATTTTTCAGAATTCGGATCAGTTTGACATAGTAAATTTGATAAGTCGGACACCGAGAGCAAAAAACTTTTCAACAGAGAGCGAACTGGGGCCGACTTATGGAATCAGTCTAACATAATCCATAATCATACATAAACATACCGTTAGCATTTCCCTCAATTTTTCATTATATTGCATGTTAACTTTTTGCAGTTCTTTGACTCAAAATTAATACAAAGCAAATACAGCAACAGCATCACTAAGAATAAATCTATAATCATCGTGGGGAGAAAATGTCGATAAAGAAATATAGTGAGGTAAACATGTTAAGTGAGCTGAACATGAACTAACCGCAAATAAAAGGATTGATGAGAAGTATAAGACCATGTCACTATGTAAAATATACATCAAATGAAAGCTGGAAAATGCTTTATATATTCTCTTATTTAGAAGTAAATCTGTTTAATTTATGTCAGAGAAAATAAAACATTTTAAGATTTAAGGTATTTTGCGCGTCCCGAACAAAAACTTTTGATCCCGAGAAGGTCCCGCGAAAGTAAAACATACTAAAAATCACAAGAAATAGTTTCAATCGGAAAATAATTGCACTCAACTAACACTAGAATATACAAAAAAGACACAAACACAATAAATTAAACCACAATAGCTTCCTTGACCTCATTTTTTTTTGTAAAGGTAAAGCTGAGCGACGATGGCGACTACAAGATAATTAGTCTTAAAATGCAGAGAGTTTCTTTTTTTTCCGCTGTTAGAAGTCGAGGCAAGTTCAGACACGTTCCATCAGTTCTGATTACATTAACTAACAAAGAAAGAAATTCCAAAGAATATAGAGAATTTGTCTGCGCATGTCAGAAAATGTTAGCTCGCGGTCATGTTTACATTTTGCTCTACGACCGGGGAACTTTTGAGTTCCAATCGCAATCTTAGTGATCTTCAATTTAGGAAAATATAAATGGATACTTAAAGTCTATCACTTTTTAAGATGCTGTGACTAAGTCAAGTAAATGTGGAGGTTTTTGATCTCAAAATATTTTTGAACAAAAGTCCGCAAAACGAAGAAGAAAAACTCAAACCTACTGCATTCGTGTGAGGACTGCTGCCATAATAAAAGAAATAGCAGAAAACGTTTTCAACAGATTAAGAATCAAAGGTCATGAGAATTGTGTGGTACAGAATGATTTCTCATTGAGGATCGATTTTGTGGGGTGATGAGCAGATTATTTGCGCATTTTGCAAGTTTTGGTCAACTTTCCTTCTTGATAAGCGGTATGTTTGAGGGGCTGCGCCGAAGCTAAATATAACTGATGCGAGTCGTCAAACCACATTCTACATCACAGCATTGTTGTCTTTTAAAGAAAGATTGGCCAAAACGTGATATTGCGATATTTGTTGACGCCATGGTTGTGTTTCTCCTCTCAAGCAATTTCGACTGATTTGAATACCGAACCTGAAATTAGGTTAGAATGATCTTGATTAATCCAAATGATTGTGAAAACACAGATGAACCACCAAATTTTGTAATTTTCTGGTCGGGCTTTTGTTGATATACTTCTATCTTCACTAAAGATTTGTCAGTCTTACTCTTTGGTCAATTTTTTCGCATAAATTTGAAGAAAAGTCGAGCTTAAATGTATGCGCCGCTAAGGTTTTCCTTGGTATGCTTTCTTAAATAATCTTAGACTAGTATTATACTTTTGGTTTTTAATAGAGTTTTGGCCAAAATCTTTGATCGGCAGTCAAAGATGACCAGGTCTCGTTGTGAAAGCGGCCATATTGCAGAATCTTGCAGATACTTCATGGTTATAAACAAACAAATTGTTATGCTAATGTCCAAAGACCTATATAAAAAAGTAGCAAAAAATCCATTGCGAAAGGGAGAATTTTCGAGCTTGTAGACGTATACATATCGAAGTTCGCTCACTCGAATGGAAGAACGATTGTTTAGCGATGTGTATTAACAAAAGCGAAAAAAGACAAATATTTCAAAAGGCTCTTTTGGTATCTTACCCAAAGGAGACTATTTGGTCACTTTTCAAGTCTAAAAGGATCTCTTTTTTGGCTGAACTTTGCAAAATTGAGAGAAACCTAACAAAGGGCAAACAACGAATAATACTTATGGGCTTCCTGTGTACTTCCCAGAGTACTTTGCTAGCCGTCAAACTCCACGAGGTATTATAAAAGCTTAAAGGCAAGTTGGAGATGTCGCAAAAAAACCGTATTCCATATTTTGTACCGTTTTGTTTCTTGTTTTTTTGTTTTGTTTTCGGTTTTTTAAGAACCTCCTTTCTTGGGCACGAGTAAACCCTTAATTCAGGGTCTAGTTTACTAGATGCCAGTCAAGCGTAGCGTTGATATATCGGTGGTAGCGATGAGTCTGAAGAGCGGCTCATTTGCATACAAAAGAGTCACCCCCTCCCTCCTGGCTCCTGTTAAAACTAACACAAGTCAGTGAAGGCAAATATTGATGGGAAATCTTTTTTTTTCAACTTCGTCCAAGATTGCTGCCGCAAAGTTATTACGTACATTTACAGTATATTACAAGCCCTTTTGTTTTCAGAATAGTGTATGCATAAGAAATACCTGGTGTGAGCATATGCTCCCAACGCCGAACTTACAACTTCTGCCAACCCATTAAGAAACCAGTTTAAATGTAAATCGCCTCCTATTGTCGGTGCAAGCAAGTACACTCCATAATATATCATCGTGTTTACAAACCTGCAGGCAACAAAGAACACACATACATATATCCGGATTAAGCACGATTTACACGGTGCGATTTGTCGCAAGAGATTAGTAGTATACGACTAATCGTTACTTCTAAAACTAATCGCTCGCGCTCTAAAACGTGCTTTAGAATGTGTTATTATTAGGTTTACAGTCGTATACTACAAATTGCACACGAAAAATTGTACGGTGTAAATCCGCCTTTAGAATTCCGGTCAATTACTAAATTTAATTCTTAAAAATCTTAAAATTGTTTGTGTACGTATAACTAACTGGGTTTGGGTTATATTGTTTGTTGAAACTGAAAGACGGAAATCATATTCGTTCAGGCAGCAAGTTCACTAACACCCTACTCAAAAAAAAAAAAACATCCCGCGGTTTAATAAAAATACAAGTTCCCAAGCCCCACTCAAGAATTTCTCTCTTTACTCCCATGCTCAGTCCCATCATCCTTTTTAGCCTGATTTTTCTTGAAACCGGGGAAAGGTTGCTCAAAGCTCGATTTGTGCTAATCCAGGGTTAACTCTATAGGTTTTCTTAAGAATTAACCCTGGATTAGCACTAATCTACGGTGGCCCACAACTGTCACATCAAAATAAAAAAGATCACATCAAATAAAAATTGCTCACATCAAAATAAAATAGCTCACATCAAATTCAAATAGCTCACATCAAATTCAAATAGCTCACATCAAATTCAAATAGCTCACATCAAATTAAAATATCCCACATCAAATTCAAATAGTTGACATCAAATCAAAATAGCTCACATCAAATTCAAATACCTCACATCAAATTAAAATATCCCACATCAAATTAAAATAGCTCACATCAAATTAAAATTCACGATTAAAAAAATGCCGGTCAGCAGTCTTACTCAATTCTTCGGTAGGTCCGTTATACATTATAATATAGATTTATTCTTACGCGCGCTCTGATTGGTCCAAAACCGTGGTTTATTTCGCCATAAACCACGGTTTTTGGGAAAATAAATGTGTTCAAATGTCTGTCTATATTATAAAAGCTATAAACGATTGATTTCCAAGGATACCTAATGATAGTCAAGGATACTTAATAATAACCAAGGATACCTACAGCTTTCCTTAGCCAAGCATGTCTAAGGAAAGTCAATGGCATGTAATGATGTGCCAGGATGTCTAGGGATAGACAATGATATCTAATGACAGACAAGGATACCTAAGGGTTGCCAAGGATATCTAAGGACAGCCAAGGATAGATAAGGACTGCAAAGGGTACCTAAGGATGATCACGGACGCCAACTTATAGCTAATGATAGATGCAAATACCTCATAACAGAGAAGTTGGGGACGTTATACACTATACACACTACATATCAAAAGATAATGTACTAAAAATGTTTAGTATATGGATCCACCATAGTGTAACATTTATAACGGACCTACCGAAGAATTGAGTAAGACTGCTGACCGGCATTTTTTTAATCGTGAATTTTAATTTGATGTGAGCTATTTGAATTTGATGTGGGATATTTTAATTTGATGTGAGCTATTTTAATTTGATGTGGGATATTTTAATTTGATGTGAGGTATTTGAATTTGATGTGAGCTATTTTGATTTGATGTCAACTATTTGAATTTGATGTGGGATATTTTAATTTGATGTGAGCTATTTGAATTTGATGTGATCTTTTTTATTTTGATGTGACAGTTGTGGGCCACCGTACTAATCAGGTACTCTATTCAATATTCTCATTCTAACCAAAAAGGATGAAATCTGTGTATTTGTGCACAGGCGGACCAGGCCAATTCCCTGTGGCTTATTAATAAAGGGTCGCGAGATCGAGCCCCATAAAAATCACTAAAAAAACATTTTCCGTCGATTTTTTTCTTTTTTTTCTTCCTCTTCTTTTTTCAAAAAAAAATTAACTTAAAAAAGTTATTTACAACAAGGGGATTTTTTATTAAAAGAAGAAGAAAAAAAAGAAAGATATAAACTGAACATGTTTTTTAGTGATTTCTATGGGGCTCGAACTTGCGACCCATCGATTAATAAGCCACAGGCTATTGGCCTGGTCCGCCTGTGATTTCTTTTGAAGTATAATAGGCCTTTCCGCGGATGCTGTTCAACAACCTCAGCCTCGACAACATGTAATTATACTTTAGAAATAGATTGCCAATTGTTCATCAGTGTGTGAGTCCCTCACGTTACACAAACTATTATTCGAAATTTTAAAATGAGTAAACATATTAAACGTTGATTGAGGATTAATAGTCTAAAGAGTATTCATATAAAACGATTGTGATAAAAAAGAGTAGACAAAATGAAAAAAGAGAGTTTGCGAACCATTTCCCCCTACTATGATATAGCCAGTTATTATGGTCTAAGCTTTTGCTTACCAGGAATACCATATTACCAAGGTGTACGTTGCATAGCCTGAACGAAACAGTAGTCTGATATCATAAGACGTTTTCTCTGTCTTGTATATTGGTAGTGTGATGTCTCCTTGAATTTCTCTCTTGTTTATCTTAGCAATCTTTTGTAATGTGGTCTTAGCTCGTTTTTCTTGTCCTTGCACAATTAGCCATCTTAAGGATTCAGGCACCAGGCCAAACTGTATTTAACAGTTAAGACATGCACGTCAATATTATTATATTACCTAAATGTTTTGCTCAATAAATATATAGCCACAGGATAGAATGAGGTAAAAGAAGAAATAGTTGTTATTAGGGTTGTTTTTATCATCTCCTTTATATATTCTTATCAGCTTAGAACAACGCCGGACAACGACTGAAGAACATATGTAAGAAACAATTTGTATTGTATTTATGGACGAGCAATTATATAAATGAATCCATTCAATTGGTTCTTTGTTCTATAAGAATACAATTTAAACGGGATATAATAGAATCATACCCACTGAGTACAGGTGACTCATTCTTTTCGCTTACAATAGATCCCTTGCAATTATTGGAATGCAGCTCAACCTGGAGGACAAAAAAAATGTATTTCAGCTCCCAAGAGAACAAAAATCGTTTGTTTTGTCCTCCAGATATGGGACTGCTTTGACGTCACATGCAAGAGATTTATTATGACAGCCATAGCGTTGCTATGGTGACCGGTCACGTGATCATTTGTGCAAAAACTGAATCTTTGATTCAAGGTCTTTGAAAAATATTCGACCCATGCGCTTTGTGGGCAGTTGATTTTTAATAAACCTCTAAGATCCTAGACGCCCTATAACTATATGGAGCCTCCTTAAACCGTAAGTATTTTCTGTGCTCTAATGCAATTGGTACAGTGTAATATGCATCTGTGAGATCAATTGATCTCATATAACAATTCTCTTGCATAAGTTGAATAGCAAAGGTTAGGCTCTCCATTTTAAAATTACTGCATTCTATAGACTCATTAAGGCCTTTCAAATTTAAAATCATTCTGTACGAGACATTTTTCTTTTTCCGCAGAAAAATTGTTGAAATAAGTTGGTTTGTGCAAGGTATAGCTTTTTCAATAGCCCCTTTTTCTAAAAACTTCTTTAATTCTCCATCAATTATCTCAGCCTCATTTGGGCTAAATTTAATACTATTGGTTGGGTAGAGTTGTTGATGGAAGTCTGTAAATTCTATATGACAGTGTTGAACCATGTCAAGTATATGTTGGTCAGAGGTTATCTCTTTCCATGCAGACAAAAACATTTTTAGCCTGCCAGCAACATTAACAACAGAGACATATCTTACCTCTTTGGAAGTTTTGTTTTCTAATGTTGGTTCTTTAGACCTGGTTCTTTCCCTCTTGTGTAAGGGGCGGTTGTGGTTTGTTGATCCACTGTAGTCTCGGTATCTCTTTCTTGGGTATTTATCTGAGTTATCTTCGAATCGTTTCGATTGTTTATCCTTTCTATCTCTGCCTATTTTCGACGTAATGCGATTTGTATCCGTGATATCTTTCACAGCTTTAGGCAAATCATCCCCAAATGATTCCTTAGTTATAGGATTTGATGGGGCACAGAGATAGCGGTAGCTAGGATGCAGCTCAGGCCATAAGGCGTCTTTGCGCCTAGTATTAAGATCGTGGTTGGCATTAGCAAGCAATTGCACTCCATCCATGAGAGTGTCTACTAGATCTTGTTTAGGTGGCCATTCACTCTTGTTCAGCAAGTCGTTCAACAACGTGACAACGGCGGTCATGTCTTTTATCAGAGATTTCTGTGTTATTTGAAGCTTCACATCCCTTGTTTTTGCTTCATCTGAAATGTTATTCCAGATTGGAAGGTTGACCTTCGTTGCAGAAAGCACATCTCAGTTTTTTGGCGTATCATAACGCTTTTGTATTTCATTCAGCTTGTAGTTGTCAGTTTGATTGGCAAGCAAGTTTTGAATAATCGTAGCTAGGCTAGCGTTTATTTCAGGTCCTTCCTGGTCCGCTGTGTAGTATTGCTTTTCGAGGTTAGTCAAAATCTCGCGTTCAGTAATTTAAGAGTCATCCGCTTTCCTTCTTTTAGCGGTAGCCGAGTCACTGGAAAGTGACGGGCTGTAAAAGTCCTCGGAGGACAATTCATCTGTCTGATCTTTTTTTAATCATGTCGCCCAGCAATGAAAACCCCGAATTCATGACAGTGGAAAGGTTTTCAAAAGCCTGTTTTAGAATATCAGCGATATTCTCGTTGGATTTATGTGCTGTTGAACGCGAGTCAGATTCACCGTTGTTTCAGTTTGCGGCTCTGACAAAGCTGGACAATGTTGGACGCACGTTTGGCAGCTTTTGATGTCGACTTTTTGGTTTTTGTCGAGTCTGCCGAAGGTCTTTTCGCGCCGCTTTTTAGCGGCGAAGCGGGATCTTTAGTCCCTGATGGTTCTTGGGGATCTTTAGTCGCTTTCTGTCAAAATTTGACTTATTTCTGCGTGGGTGCTTTGCCCCATTGGAGACCTCGTGGTCGGTCCCCACTTAGCTTTAAAAAAAGCTGGTTTTCTTCAGACACTCCGTGCTCGTCTTGAAGTGAAGCAAATCTATTCGACTTTTCGTCTAAAGGTAATTTAGTCTAGTAGTAAAATGGTATAACTAACTTACGTTTCGGATTGAAGATTTCAAAATCCCCACGTTGAAAAACCTGTTAATTGATCGGCGGAGTACGTCGCACTGATTGGCGCATGCGCTTGCTATCTTAGCATAATAACGAGGTAGACTCAAATTTTATCTTACCGAAAATCAGAACAAACTATGGCAAATTCAATATAAGATTCAGTGGTACCAAAATTTGGAACTCACTTGGTGAATCCGCCAAGAACTTAGACAAAAATCAATTCAAAACTAAAATTAGCTCAGATGTATTATCTTCATATGTCAACTAACTGCATCCAACCCACTTTTGTGATTTAATAGACTGTCTTTTGGTTCTCTAGTTTCACCTCCATATTAAAATATTAGGGTTTTATTTAGTACGTATTAATTAAAATATTTGAATATTTTACTTCTCACAAAGATCCATTTACTTTCTACTTTTCTCCTTTTCACTTTGCTGTGCTTATACTTGTTTTGTTGCTTCTTGCTGCTTAATTGAGATATATATATATTTTTGACCATGATACACTTTTGTAATTTTACCTAGTTAGCTGCCTATCTTGGTTAGCCAGAACATGGTTATTATAGGCACTTGTACTGTAAAGCCAGTTTCAAATCCGCATTTCAAATGTAATCTTATGAAAAAACAGTACTAAATAAAGTCATTGTGATGTGATGTGATGTGATGTGATGTGATGTGATGTGATGTAATGGTTATATAGCGCATTTCACCTAATGTCTCAATGCGCTTTACAATTTCTAATATGTATACTATGTAATCCGGTTTTACAAGCATGATATTGAATAATAGTTAGTGTGTATTAGTGTAGGCCTATCGCTGAGGATGGTGTCCTCTGTCGTTCTTTTACGTCCCCCCGTTTTTGGTTAATGTAAAGTATGGCGAGACGAGACCTCCAATTTATTCTCCCTTTCCTAGAAGACGCTAAGCCTTATGCTTATAAACAGAAGAACATTCTCCTCAGTTCTTTTCTGTCATGGCCCGGCTGAGGGCTCAAACCCGCAGCTCAATCCCTGCTCTCCCAACTGAGCAACGAGACCATGTCAGTAAATAAAATATATACTAAATGAAAGCTTTGAAAATGCCTTATAAAACCTCCTATTTAAAAATATATCTGTTCAGTTTTTGAGAGAAAAAATAAAATAAGTCTGAGGAAAATTTCCACGTCCCGAGAATGCCCCGCGAAAGCAAAACAGTCTAAAATTCACAACAAATAGTTTCAATCAGAAAATAATTGCACTCTACTTACACTAGTATATATAAAACAGACACACTCATCACAATTAATTAAACCACAATAGCTTCCTTGACCTCAATTTTGAGCTTTTTTGTAAAGGTAAAGCTAAGCGACGATGGCGATACACGATAATTTACTAGAAGCCAGTCGTAGCGTTGGTATTTCAGTGGTAGCTTTGAGTATGGAGAGCGGTTCATTTGCAAAAAAAAAAGAGTCATCCCTCCCTCCTGTGTTCAAGGAAAATCAAGAGAGTATGAGATAAGAGAGCTTATTCCCGGACCCCATCATGGGCTCTACTACGACTACTCCTCGTGCTATTTTTAGGAACTTGTTACCAATCTCCGCACTTTTGTTTCGAGATGGTTTGACAATGCAACCGCGCCTGCTGTAATCTGGCCAATCACGTTCCGTTCCCGAAATAACTTCAGTTTAAAAATAGAATGAAGAGATCCCCTGATCAGTGTAAAGCCCAATACGGGGAATAAGCTCTCTTATCTTATACTCTCTTGGGAAAGTGCATGATACTTCGAGCGCTCACGTTAGAATATAAGTGGGTCCAGCTCTGATTTATAGATTATAAAACACAAAAGGGAACGAAATGCCCTTAAATAAGAAATATTTGCTTTAGTGAGAGTTCGCTATGACCCTGGTCATTTTACCTAGTAGCAAAACCTATTATTGTATCGTTCAAATTCTTGCGAGATAACAGTGAGTAATCGCCGAGTAGAATGTCGAATGAACGTTCCCCAAAAATTTCCGAATTGGAAATCAGTTATAAAAACGCATATCAAGCTTAGTCCCTTAAGAATGTTGTCGTTTTCTATGAAGCCTCACGTATTCCCTTATAAAAATTGTGTTTTTTGAGTGAAAGCAGAGACGGATGGTGAACCCATCTTTTCATTTATTTTTACAGGTAATTCTTTTATTTTTGGATTGATAACCAATACATTTTTGAGTGGTGCCCCCCTCAAAATGCATGGATCCATCTCTGGAAAGCATGCACAACAAGTCACATTTTGTATTTTGGCCAAAAAACAACTATTGAAACTAACAAGAACCCAGTGTATTTCACCACAGTTTCGTTACGTACAATTCTACGGTGATTTATCTTATTTATTCAACGGCAAAAATAATACCACGACAAACCAAATACTATCTATTTATTAACCTAGTACTTTCACTTTCTTGATCGTCTTCATTTTCCTGGAAAGTCTCCAATATGGGCTGATTGCTCGTTTCTTTCAGTAAAACAAAGCAAAGAATAGCAGCTATAATCTCGGTTATTCCCATGATTCCAAAGGGGAGAACGGGATGTATTCGGACCTGCCAGGAAAAAAAATGTAGCCAGTTATTTCCTTTTCTGATCATTAACGTTACTGAAACATTTGTGAAGACAAAAAAGCATCAGCAAAAAAGAGATAATAAAATGAAATGAAATGAAGTGTAATGAAAAACATCAAAGAACACAACACAGCACAGCACAGTATAAAACAAAACAAAATAAAATACAATAAAATAAGTTGTGATGACGAATACGAGTGCGAATAAGAAATTGACAAATAAGAATACATTTTTAAATTATTTCCATGCAGGGTTCCTATAGCAATGTGTAAGCGAAAATATCTCATAAAACAGGGACCGCGGTGAGGGAGGGGCTGGAGGGCTGCAGCCATCTCACTTTTTAGCGCTAAAGAATAGAAATACAAATAATCCAAATAATAATCATCCTCAAAAGTTTTTTTTCCTTCTTTTTAATATTATCATTTTTTCTGAAACATGTATTCATGCCGTGGATGTATTGTCATTTGGCTGTCGGCCCCTCACTTTTCTCCATACTCCGCGGTCCCACTCACTGCATTGATCTACTTTTCTTTTATTTCGTGTATGATGCACCCTTTTAGCGTTTGCGCTGTACTACCTTGAAATGGCTAAATGCAAACTTACCAAATATGCAATATACCCAGATGCAGCTGTGGCGACGGCGGACCAGAATATACCGAACCCTTGTGCAGTATTTCTAATTAAGACATGATCAATAGATAAAAAAACTTGTTAATTTAATTAATGTACCTCTTGCAGTTGGACAATAGACTACCCTCAATTAATTGGCCGGTATCATATTGAAAAGGGGACTGGGTTCTAGTTAACAAATGTAAATCATTTAAACCATTTAAACCATTTCTCACTTTTTTCTGTCATTAATAATTTGAGACCACATACCAAGAGAAAAATGAATAAATGATAAACGTTTGGTTAAAATCGGATAAATAGAGATTAAGGGCCTGTTTATATGAGGCGAGCAAGCCCGGTCAAGCGGGCTGGTTTCTTTTGTTTTTACGCTCTGAGGGCTTGAACAGAAAAAAAAACCCCAGCCCGCTAAACCGGGCTGGCTCGTTTCTGTAAAAAGGCTCTAACTCATTGCAAGAGAGTATGAGATAAGAAAGCTTATCCCCGGACCCCATCAGGGGTTCTACTCGTCGTGCTATTTTTAGAAACACTACCAATCATGTACTTCTGTCTTCAGATGTTTTCACGATGCGACCGCGCCTCCTGCAATCTGGCCAATCACGTTATGTCCCCGAAAAAACTTCAGTTTAAAAATGGAGTGAAAAGATACTCTGATAGGTATAAAGCCCAATGCGGGGGATAAACTTTCTTATACTCTCTTGCTCAAATGTTACAAGAAATGTATGTAGTGGAGGGACAGTGTCCTTCGAAAAACATCCTTCATAAATTTAATATAAACTAATAGTCATTTCTGACAAGCCAAATGTTACCGTATAAAAGTAGGATAAAGTTCCACTGCAATAAGATTAAGTCCATTAGACGATATCGCTGAGAACATCTTTGCAGATACCATAGCTAATAATAGCTTCCCGACCAGAAACCCTGGATAGAAAACACGATATTTTAAAATTGAACAACTACTGCAAGTTGCATTTTTTGTACATGAAAAGAAAGAGACAACATTGACTATTTTAACGTCTATCAGCACATGGTATACCTGTACTTCCGTTATCGTAATATACTAGAATTGCAGTGCCAAAGGATGATAGGGCAGTAAGAATTTCAGATACGCCTGTCGCTTGTTTTCGTTTAAATCTGGAAGTAGTAGATAAAAAAACTGACATGAGCTTTAATGAATGTTATATAGCATCACAACATAAGAAAGCACTCCGTTTAAAGTTAGTGATGACGCAAAGAAGGATGTACAAACATAACAGAATTTATTGCAACACATCGATTACATTGACCTGTGTTTATACGTGATTCGCGATCATTTAAAGCTCCTGTCAGAAGGGGGGGGGGGGGGCGTCTCCCATGGAAACCAATATTTATTCATCGCTATCACTGCACGCTTCACTGATTTTTTCATATGGCGGCTTCCACATTTTGTTGCAATTTTTGCGATTTACTACACTTTCTTTACAGTTTTGGATGAAACATGCCTCGAAACTATCAAATCACATATTGGTAATGGCATATTTAATAATTTTGTTTAGATAACACATAAAACGTTCCAAAATGGAATTTCTTGTGCTTGAATATTGATGTCGGCCGTCCATCTGACGACACACTTTTGTAAAAGCAATTGGTCCTTACTATGGAACACAATGGTTTTATTCGTTCATAATAGGAGGTTTTATAACTAATATGTTTATCTATCTGATTGTAAAATTTCGATGGCGCTAGTCGCTTGGTTCGTCTCATCAATCTTTTTAAACACAAGATACGATGTTACTCAGCGTTCAATACCAGCAAAAAGATATGCTTGCAGGCTAATCACTAAAATGTGAATTATTTTAAATCATGGGCCTCTTTGTTTATACTTGTAGTCAAAATGTCTATAAAAATGTTGTCAAAGCTGCAGCACTATAGTGATTTACAAACAAAAGTGGGACAAACTAGATCATAGAAGCTTACAAATAAAAATAATGACCAGTAACTGACTTATTTGAAAGACATGCGTGCATACTTAAAAACCTTTCCGTATTTAGTGTATTAAGAATGATAAATATAGTAAAAACTCATCAAAAGGAGAATGTTTGAACATGCAGTTTGTATTACTTTGTTTACTATATACATAATCCTAGACTGATTACATAAGTCGGTCCCAGTTCGCTCTCTGCAGAACGGTTTTTCGCTCACGGGTCCGACTTATCAAATTTACTATATAAAAGTTTGCAAATGAAAACCAGACAGATGGCGCGCCGTTGTAAATTTCAATATGACGCAGTTAAATTACGACAAAATAAAATAAACTTACAAAGTGTTTTACTCACTTTATTGGCTTAATTCAACAATAAAAACACAAATTACAAAGTCATAAAGGGGTTGAAAGAGTTAAATAACAACGACTTGGGAAAATTTGCAAAGAGATGTTCAAATCAACGTACCAACGCAGGGATCGGTTGTTTCAAACTTACACAATATTATGCTCTCCAAATTAAAAAAAATACTTAAATTACGGGAGATTGAGAATATAAACTAGCATTGCTTCTTAATAATCAAAAACCTTTAGGGAAATGCAAAGGTTTCAAGAACAAGCGCCTTCAACTAGTAATATTTTAATCATTTAAAAATTTGTAACTTTGCATTCAGATGGCAAATCATTGTGAATTTTTTTTCAATACAATTCACTCACATTTTTAAATTGTTTGCTTCGGTTATCAAATTAGCAGTCTCTCGAATTAGGTTTTCTTGGTGCCTCTTCAATACAGCAAAGTGTTATTTCTTGATCGTTATGGAGAATAACTTTTCGGTAAAATTGCGACAGCACAGTTGAGTTCGAGAATCAACGGAAGTCGTTTCCCAGACATTTCAAGCTAGTACGTTACCTGTGATTGGTCAATGTTCTGTGAAAAATATAACAAGCGCTACAATTGGTCCATTCCCATTTTTCAGAATTCGGATCAGTTTGACATAGTAAATTTGATAAGTCGGACACCGAGAGCAAAAAACTTTTCAACAGAGAGCGAACTGGGGCCGACTTATGGAATCAGTCTAACATAATCCATAATCATACATAAACATACCGTTAGCATTTCCCTCAATTTTTCATTATATTGCATGTTAACTTTTTGCAGTTCTTTGACTCAAAATTAATACAAAGCAAATACAGCAACAGCATCACTAAGAATAAATCTATAATCATCGTGGGGAGAAAATGTCGATAAAGAAATATAGTGAGGTAAACATGTTAAGTGAGCTGAACATGAACTAACCGCAAATAAAAGGATTGATGAGAAGTATAAGACCATGTCACTATGTAAAATATACATCAAATGAAAGCTGGAAAATGCTTTATATATTCTCTTATTTAGAAGTAAATCTGTTTAATTTATGTCAGAGAAAATAAAACATTTTAAGATTTAAGGTATTTTGCGCGTCCCGAACAAAAACTTTTGATCCCGAGAAGGTCCCGCGAAAGTAAAACATGCTAAAAATCACAAGAAATAGTTTCAATCGGAAAATAATTGCACTCAACTAACACTAGAATATACAAAAAAGACACAAACACAATAAATTAAACCACAATAGCTTCCTTGACCTCATTTTTTTTTGTAAAGGTAAAGCTGAGCGACGATGGCGACTACAAGATAATTAGTCTTAAAATGCAGAGAGTTTCTTTTTTTTCCGCTGTTAGAAGTCGAGGCAAGTTCAGACACGTTCCATCAGTTCTGATTACATTAACTAACAAAGAAAGAAATTCCAAAGAATATAGAGAATTTGTCTGCGCATGTCAGAAAATGTTAGCTCGCGGTCATGTTTACATTTTGCTCTACGACCGGGGAACTTTTGAGTTCCAATCGCAATCTTAGTGATCTTCAATTTAGGAAAATATAAATGGATACTTAAAGTCTATCACTTTTTAAGATGCTGTGACTAAGTCAAGTAAATGTGGAGGTTTTTGATCTCAAAATATTTTTGAACAAAAGTCCGCAAAACGAAGAAGAAAAACTCAAACCTACTGCATTCGTGTGAGGACTGCTGCCATAATAAAAGAAATAGCAGAAAACGTTTTCAACAGATTAAGAATCAAAGGTCATGAGAATTGTGTGGTACAGAATGATTTCTCATTGAGGATCGATTTTGTGGGGTGATGAGCAGATTATTTGCGCATTTTGCAAGTTTTGGTCAACTTTCCTTCTTGATAAGCGGTATGTTTGAGGGGCTGCGCCGAAGCTAAATATAACTGATGCGAGTCGTCAAACCACATTCTACATCACAGCATTGTTGTCTTTTAAAGAAAGATTGGCCAAAACGTGATATTGCGATATTTGTTGACGCCATGGTTGTGTTTCTCCTCTCAAGCAATTTCGACTGATTTGAATACCGAACCTGAAATTAGGTTAGAATGATCTTGATTAATCCAAATGATTGTGAAAACACAGATGAACCACCAAATTTTGTAATTTTCTGGTCGGGCTTTTGTTGATATACTTCTATCTTCACTAAAGATTTGTCAGTCTTACTCTTTGGTCAATTTTTTCGCATAAATTTGAAGAAAAGTCGAGCTTAAATGTATGCGCCGCTAAGGTTTTCCTTGGTATGCTTTCTTAAATAATCTTAGACTAGTATTATACTTTTGGTTTTTAATAGAGTTTTGGCCAAAATCTTTGATCGGCAGTCAAAGATGACCAGGTCTCGTTGTGAAAGCGGCCATATTGCAGAATCTTGCAGATACTTCATGGTTATAAACAAACAAATTGTTATGCTAATGTCCAAAGACCTATATAAAAAAGTAGCAAAAAATCCATTGCGAAAGGGAGAATTTTCGAGCTTGTAGACGTATACATATCGAAGTTCGCTCACTCGAATGGAAGAACGATTGTTTAGCGATGTGTATTAACAAAAGCGAAAAAAGACAAATATTTCAAAAGGCTCTTTTGGTATCTTACCCAAAGGAGACTATTTGGTCACTTTTCAAGTCTAAAAGGATCTCTTTTTTGGCTGAACTTTGCAAAATTGAGAGAAACCTAACAAAGGGCAAACAACGAATAATACTTATGGGCTTCCTGTGTACTTCCCAGAGTACTTTGCTAGCCGTCAAACTCCACGAGGTATTATAAAAGCTTAAAGGCAAGTTGGAGATGTCGCAAAAAAACCGTATTCCATATTTTGTACCGTTTTGTTTCTTGTTTTTTTGTTTTGTTTTCGGTTTTTTAAGAACCTCCTTTCTTGGGCACGAGTAAACCCTTAATTCAGGGTCTAGTTTACTAGATGCCAGTCAAGCGTAGCGTTGATATATCGGTGGTAGCGATGAGTCTGAAGAGCGGCTCATTTGCATACAAAAGAGTCACCCCCTCCCTCCTGGCTCCTGTTAAAACTAACACAAGTCAGTGAAGGCAAATATTGATGGGAAATCTTTTTTTTTTCAACTTCGTCCAAGATTGCTGCCGCAAAGTTATTACGTACATTTACAGTATATTACAAGCCCTTTTGTTTTCAGAATAGTGTATGCATAAGAAATACCTGGTGTGAGCATATGCTCCCAACGCCGAACTTACAACTTCTGCCAACCCATTAAGAAACCAGTTTAAATGTAAATCGCCTCCTATTGTCGGTGCAAGCAAGTACACTCCATAATATATCATCGTGTTTACAAACCTGCAGGCAACAAAGAACACACATACATATATCCGGATTAAGCACGATTTACACGGTGCGATTTGTCGCAAGAGATTAGTAGTATACGACTAATCGTTACTTCTAAAACTAATCGCTCGCGCTCTAAAACGTGCTTTAGAATGTGTTATTATTAGGTTTACAGTCGTATACTACAAATTGCACACGAAAAATTGTACGGTGTAAATCCGCCTTTAGAATTCCGGTCAATTACTAAATTTAATTCTTAAAAATCTTAAAATTGTTTGTGTACGTATAACTAACTGGGTTTGGGTTATATTGTTTGTTGAAACTGAAAGACGGAAATCATATTCGTTCAGGCAGCAAGTTCACTAACACCCTACTCAAAAAAAAAAAAACATCCCGCGGTTTAATAAAAATACAAGTTCCCAAGCCCCACTCAAGAATTTCTCTCTTTACTCCCATGCTCAGTCCCATCATCCTTTTTAGCCTGATTTTTCTTGAAACCGGGGAAAGGTTGCTCAAAGCTCGATTTGTGCTAATCCAGGGTTAACTCTATAGGTTTTCTTAAGAATTAACCCTGGATTAGCACTAATCTACGGTGGCCCACAACTGTCACATCAAAATAAAAAAGATCACATCAAATAAAAATTGCTCACATCAAAATAAAATAGCTCACATCAAATTCAAATAGCTCACATCAAATTCAAATAGCTCACATCAAATTCAAATAGCTCACATCAAATTAAAATATCCCACATCAAATTCAAATAGTTGACATCAAATCAAAATAGCTCACATCAAATTCAAATACCTCACATCAAATTAAAATATCCCACATCAAATTAAAATAGCTCACATCAAATTAAAATTCACGATTAAAAAAATGCCGGTCAGCAGTCTTACTCAATTCTTCGGTAGGTCCGTTATACATTATAATATAGATTTATTCTTACGCGCGCTCTGATTGGTCCAAAACCGTGGTTTATTTCGCCATAAACCACGGTTTTTGGGAAAATAAATGTGTTCAAATGTCTGTCTATATTATAAAAGCTATAAACGATTGATTTCCAAGGATACCTAATGATAGTCAAGGATACTTAATAATAACCAAGGATACCTACAGCTTTCCTTAGCCAAGCATGTCTAAGGAAAGTCAATGGCATGTAATGATGTGCCAGGATGTCTAGGGATAGACAATGATATCTAATGACAGACAAGGATACCTAAGGGTTGCCAAGGATATCTAAGGACAGCCAAGGATAGATAAGGACTGCAAAGGGTACCTAAGGATGATCACGGACGCCAACTTATAGCTAATGATAGATGCAAATACCTCATAACAGAGAAGTTGGGGACGTTATACACTATACACACTACATATCAAAAGATAATGTACTAAAAATGTTTAGTATATGGATCCACCATAGTGTAACATTTATAACGGACCTACCGAAGAATTGAGTAAGACTGCTGACCGGCATTTTTTTAATCGTGAATTTTAATTTGATGTGAGCTATTTGAATTTGATGTGGGATATTTTAATTTGATGTGAGCTATTTTAATTTGATGTGGGATATTTTAATTTGATGTGAGGTATTTGAATTTGATGTGAGCTATTTTGATTTGATGTCAACTATTTGAATTTGATGTGGGATATTTTAATTTGATGTGAGCTATTTGAATTTGATGTGATCTTTTTTATTTTGATGTGACAGTTGTGGGCCACCGTACTAATCAGGTACTCTATTCAATATTCTCATTCTAACCAAAAAGGATGAAATCTGTGTATTTGTGCACAGGCGGACCAGGCCAATTCCCTGTGGCTTATTAATAAAGGGTCGCGAGATCGAGCCCCATAAAAATCACTAAAAAAACATTTTCCGTCGATTTTTTTCTTTTTTTTCTTCCTCTTCTTTTTTCAAAAAAAAATTAACTTAAAAAAGTTATTTACAACAAGGGGATTTTTTATTAAAAGAAGAAGAAAAAAAAGAAAGATATAAACTGAACATGTTTTTTAGTGATTTCTATGGGGCTCGAACTTGCGACCCATCGATTAATAAGCCACAGGCTATTGGCCTGGTCCGCCTGTGATTTCTTTTGAAGTATAATAGGCCTTTCCGCGGATGCTGTTCAACAACCTCAGCCTCGACAACATGTAATTATACTTTAGAAATAGATTGCCAATTGTTCATCAGTGTGTGAGTCCCTCACGTTACACAAACTATTATTCGAAATTTTAAAATGAGTAAACATATTAAACGTTAATTGAGGATTACATTACGTCTTCAACACGATTAAATCTTGGACACTAACGATTGGTATTGACTGCTGGAGTTGATGACTAAAGGCTCAGAAAATAGTGATACTTATTACTTTTCAGAGTCTTTGATTGGTCAGAATGTTAATCCCTAAAACAAAACGATAATTAACTTCAGAAAATAACACCTCATTGTTAATTACAACTGTAGCAATAAAGCAAACAGTGTTTCATAGTGAACTACATATTTATGCATGTTAATGATCAGATCTTCCTTCTTTCAATTCCTGTAGAATTATGTCGGTAACGATCACAATGAAATGTTGAGAATATTGTGCATACTTTTTATGATTGTGTATTTTTCAGTTATCGTTCAGAGGAGATTGATCAAAGCGCACAATGAATGCTGGGTCAAAAAGGATTTTGTTGGTCATTTGAGCTTGACCTTCAACGGATAAAAAAGTCTCCGGTCGGACTTCTAGCGAAGCTTTTAGCGTGGATATCGTTGAATCTGGTCACTTATATCAACACTATAGATTTACAATTCACCAAGAGTTATACCTTAAAGTTTATAATAATCTAATGACTCTTAATTGGTCATAGTATAGAAAGTTGCGACGGTATTGATTTTTGTGAGCGAAGAATATGCTGTATGATATGTTAACTTTGTTCACGCGTGTTGCAGAGACGAAGGTTTTGTTTGTTATTGTCCAGATTCCTGTATTATAACGTTCATCTGTGCATTTTGCAGAATAATTTTCTGAATTGAATTGTTTTTAAAAAACGTTCTCGCAAGTTACTTTCACAGGAATATTATAAAAGGTACCTTAAATCAGCGAGTAATTCTTACTAATGCAGCCGCTCTCGCGGACTCAGTGTCCAACTACAAGTTTATATCAGTTGTTTTATTACTTTTTATTAAATCCTAAGAGCAGCATATATTGATTATATATTTTATTTAATAATCATTTTCAAACTAGTTCTGTACTCAAACTCTTTGGTTCTAGATCTTTGTCACGCATTGTCGCGTGTTGGCTAGAATGGTGTAGCTCTCAAGGCTGGATACATTGGTCTTTTGGACGCCATTCAAACCTTTAAAAATATAAAACATAATTATTTCACAACAAGTATACTTCTCTATGTTCATGTTTGTATATGGCTTGTATAATGTTAACAAAAGAGCTCTGTCATGCGAAAAAATATCAGTCTTTTGTATCACATAAACAATTGTCACGCTATGTACTTCTCGTTGAAGCCGTGCTACGAAAATATTCAATATCTCGAAACTGAAAAGAGGTTTATCGAGGTTCATCTCACTTTTCTGAAAGAATACATAGTACAGATTGTATTGATATCAAAAATGTTGATATTTGATGCATATTTTGGCAGTTATAGACGTCTTAACAATAGGGAAAATTCTAATGTAAAATCAACTTGTGAAAGTGTTGGCTATTGAAAAATCTTCATTATATCTTTCAAAATAGCTTACCTTGCATTGAAACTTTACATGTTTGATCCTCAGACTTTAATTGTTGTTCTTGTTTCGCAAAAACCTTTACTTTGTTGTTATTTTAACCAAAAAATGGTAGTTTTTATGAGTGCTTGACTCAGCTCCGAATTTTTTTCTTTCGTGAATTGCTACGCTATGATTGGTTTGTCAGGTCATGTGACTAATGATCAACCTCCTGGTTATCGTTTTTGGAGTTGCTACGTTCACAGTTACGTGAACTTTGTTTTGGGCTCAAAATGTCCAGCAAAGTTTGTAAATTGTTTGGAAAATGCCACAAGAAAATGTTTTCAACAAACAATATTTGATAGTACTTGCACATCTACTAGCTTTTGTTGAAATTAGGAACAAGCACGTTTTATAGTCGTAAGTTTTTCTTTTTCTAGATTACTAATTTATACTTCAAATGATTTTCGTAGTAGTTACAAAGACAAAGAATTTGAAACTAACATGTTGGTAATGTTTAAACAATTAAATAAACAGACCTTGGTTTGATGTTTTCAATTTTAATTACTTTGATGCCATATATGGAATTTTTTGCATATATACATAATAATTGACCCCTCAAAGAGGGGTCCTTAGTGTCCAGGATTTAATCGTGTTGAAGACGTAATGAATAGTCTAAAGAGTATTCATATAAAACGATTGTGATAAAAAAGAGTAGACAAAATGAAAAAAGAGAGTTTGCGAACCATTTCCCCCTACTATGATATAGCCAGTTATTATGGTCTAAGCTTTTGCTTACCAGGAATACCATATTACCAAGGTGTACGTTGCATAGCCTGAACGAAACAGTAGTCTGATATCATAAGACGTTTTCTCTGTCTTGTATATTGGTAGTTTTATGTCCTCTTGAATTTCTCTTTTGTTTATCTTAGCAATCTTTTGTAATGTCGTCTTAGCTCGTTTCTCTTTTCCGTGCACAATAAGCCATCTTAAGGATTCAGGCACCAAACTGTGATTGCAACATTTACATGAAAAAAAATTGAAAACGAGTCTTAAATTCTCATAATTTGAAAACGCCAGTACGGTAATACAATACCGCGGAACACGGTAGATGATTGGATAGTTTTCTCAGAAATTAGGATTACTATACGATACGTTGCAGTTTCCCATTCATATACGGAAGCGTATAGCATGTTTAAACAAAATATCGATACGTTACCAGTATATAATAGCTAAAGCAGGTAGACCACACAGTGACAGTATAAGTACAAGAGTTCTCCATTCCCGCACAAGGTAGGAAATTCCTGCAAACAGCGCAAATCCAAAACCATACGATGCCCAGTACAGATTGCCAACTATTGCTCTTTGTCTGATTCCCACATATTCCATTGTATTGATGAGGCCAGAAAATAACAAGCCGTCTGATACAAAGTATAAAGATTAGTGTTAATAGTTCGTTAAAAACTTGTAACAGTTATAACAGTTTGAGATCTCTGGGCATTGCCACAATAAAAACATTAAGTAAGTGTGATTTTTCAGGCGTTATGTTGCTAGTGTGCATGAGAACAAGTGGACAAGAACAAAATACAAAATCTTCCTGTTAGTAAGGGGAGCTCTAGAAGTTAAAATGTATTTATTTAAAGTGCTAGTCTGACGAAAATCAAAAATCGAAATTTTAAACTTTCTGTACATCCTGGGCTTTATTATGTGCTGAAAATTAACATGGTTGAAAAAAGTTTCAAAAATCGTCTTTTTTAAGCTTGAATTTTGCTTTCAAAAAGACGCGATTTTTGCTCATTTTTGATCGATGTTGATTCTGCACAGCGGTTGCATTTTAAGACCAATGACGTCATATGCGCAAGTCGTATCTTGTACACGTACATTCTTCACTTATTTTACTCAAAATGTAAGTTATTTTAGAAGCATATTTCCCGATTTATAGGTAAATAAAATTGAGGATATACATTCAACAACGTCTTTTATGATCAAACCAACATTCTCCATTAATCGATCTACAAGTTATATCGTATTTTTAGAGTCCAAGTTTATAACTTCTTATCACCATATTGCCAGAACGTAGCGCCATTAGCGTACGAAAAATAGGGGAATAAAAAAATCCTAATTTGACTTTAAGCAATTTGTCTGTAAATCACCTTATACTCGAACCACTTTCATTTTAACTTTGAAATTCTGATTTAACTTTGAAATTCCGATCTAAAGTGATACATCATAGAGTAACATGCATGCCTATTTGCAAGGAGAAAAGTAAAGTAATTGATAACTTTGACGTAAGAGAACATGAAAATCGAGTGAGAGACAAAACAAAATAAGATATCTAGATTTTTGACATCAAATTTGAATTCAAAACTAACGCAAGCAAAGATGCTTGTTCTTTTTGTTCCTATTGATTAAAGTAAATTACGTTATTGTATATATACGTTCAAGCCTAAAATTGCACGTTATTGAAGTTTAATGAATACCTGACTATAATCATTTTTCTAAAACAATGCATTAACTAAAAAACGTTTTGTATGTGATCGTTAAAATATGTTTTGAAAACTAGATTCAATTGTGGAGTTGTTCCGATTCACTATCACTATGGTCAATGAGAGTGAGACTTGATCTGACTGATAAGTTATCTATTTATTTGTTACATGCATTTATTATATACGGTAGTTAAACATCGCAACCAATACAATATTATCATACTGAATCTGAGCTGGGCATTACAAAGGATCCGAGTCTTGCTATGTGTGTAAACGTGTGTAGTTATCAGAATACTTCGTCTTCTAGTTGGTCGATGACTGTTGTTATACTCGATTCATAAGTTGTACACAAACTCATTTGAAAAAGTATCGTTTTGAGTCTCTTGCAGTCAACCTTTTTAATGAGTTGGTGGTTTTCAAAACAAAACAATTATCTAGCTATCTCAAAAGCGTCTTGGATAAATGGGTCTTTCTCGTATATTTCATGCGAACTTAGCTGAACTTGATAGATATTCTGTACAGAAAGCAACTCGAGACTAAAGACTCAAATATATCAAAATCTCATCGTTTTCCCAGATGTAACGGGGTGTCCTTGAAGTATACATTGTATAGAAGCCATATTTGTTGTTGGATGTTGAATAAAAATAGATAATAACAAGTATCATGTAAATCGAAAAAAAATAAGGTAAGTCACAGTAAAAGTATACAAACATCGGCTGACTTCCGGCGCATATGACGTCATATCAAGCAGGCTCAAGTACACGCTCTGGAATCAAGTCGGGTGACGAAATTCGAAAATGTGTAAACTTTAAGATAAAAAATGAACGTCTTGCCGGTCTCGCATTGATAAAAAATTTTCACAGTGATTTTATAGGTATATAAAGATTTAAAAACAGTCATTTGCAGAACTTTTTCGGATCTGATCAGACTAGCACTTTAAGGTCAGTGGGTACTTTCTAATCGAGTATAGAGGGACTGGAGGAAGAGTTCTTGCGCGTGTAGCGAATCATAACATGTGTTAATCTAATCATTGGGTGCATCAAAAGGTAGAGATAGTGCCACCCCTCCCTCAGTGCCCCCCTACGCTCCGACGTCGATGACACACCGAGTCTACTTATGCTCATGTCGCACGTGAACCATAACATCCCTGCCGCAACTATGGGAAAAGTTGATCTTGCTTACGTTGTGTATGCTTAAAGCCTGATTTACACGGTGCGATTTGTCGTGTGCGATATGGAGCATTATAAAACACGTTCTAGAGCGCTTGAGACTTGTTTTAAGCTACAAATTGCGCGCGCCAAATTGCACCTTGTAAATCGGGCTTACAAAGTTCTTACTACTTACAAAGCCCAGCTCCAAGTAAGAATACTGGCACAGTTATCACCCAAAATGTTTGAGCGAATCGTAGAAACAGCAATCCACAGCTTATAGTCAATCCGGATAGAAACATTGCTGTTCTACGTCCAATTCTGTCAGATATGACACCAACAAGCACAGCTCCCATACAAGATCCCATGGCGTTGAAATTAATGATAGTAGTAGTGTATGTTGATTTGTTGCATACAAGATCAAACTGAAGTAGAATTGAAACAGGAAATTTAAGTTATTACAAAATTGATTGATTGTGCATGTTTTTGTACATGAACTAACGACTTTATAGTTTTGCCTGCATTGCTGATTCATTAGATCTATTGCTGTTCCAAGCGAGAAGAGTCTCTCCCGTCTGTGATTCCTGACGAGAATTAGCAACGCCCTGGGGACTCTGTTAGAAGGGAACTATAGCTGTTGCGTGTTTCTACACATTTAGTGTTGTCGTCTAACAACAATTAGCTTATTATTTCATTTCAGTAAAATACGAATATTTGACAAACCTGCGTTACAAACGAAGTATACTCGTCAACAAAGTTCCATTCCCTACGGGGAATTGAGCATCTATAGTTATAATTCTTCTCTCCAGGTCCTACCGTGCCAGAAATGTTACAGAATGTACTATTTGTAGAACATTTCCATCGTGGCTCCGCTACTAGGAAAAACGGACTCGCACCTGCAAAAGCTGCTAACGTCATCACAGAATATGCAATGGAAATAAATAACAAGACTTGAAAAATACCGCAGTTTCCTACTCTTGAAAGCAGCTCTTCGCTGGTGACAGTATGGTGCTCGTCCATGTCTACCTGTTTAGTTAAAAAAAAATCATTCAATAGGGTTTTTGAACAAAGATAAATCCTATTTGCGATCTAGATTAGAATTGTTGCCACTCAAACTAACAAGATTTTCTCAATATATTAAACCAGTTTTAGTTTTAGTATAGTTATAGGGTAGAGTGCAAACACTAAAGGTATGCAACAGTTTTCACTATTTAGTGGTAAATAGCACTAATCGAACAAAAGAAAACAATTGGCATCAAATAGCACTATTTAGTGGTATCTATGTTGCACACTTTTAGTGTGTGCAATCTAAGAAGGAATTTTTTGACAATTGCTCGAGAACTAAAACGTTTGACCTGATCTTATGCGCAGGTAGTCGTCGCAAATGACTGAAAAACAAAAATAACGACTGAGATGTTCATTTAGAAAAACTGCCTCATAAAATCAAAATAAGTAGCAACATTTCAAACTTAATTTTTGAGAATTGTTGTTTTAGAATCTAGTTATATATACTGCCAACAATTTTACTGCATAGAGCCCCATTGATTCTTCTCGCCTAAGAATTTGGATGGATTAAGCAACTGTGGTTTTCAGAATTTGTCACGGAGAGCGATTTTCCTACTTGTCAAGCCATTACAATTTGTTTTCGAGGCTGCATGCTCTATGATATTCAATAAGCTATTCTCTTAGAGCGACTTTAATTTTACAAAAAGCCAGAGCGTAAAGACTGTATGGCTCTTGTTTATTCTTAAGTTGCAAATGTGGTGAATTGCATGGTAAATTGCTAAAGTACAAAAGTGCTAAATACTTTGACCAAGTTTGCGCAATTAGGTGTACATTGTTTGAGTTCAGTTGAATTTTTGTGACAGAGTTTTTCAGTGAATGCATTCCATTCAATTAAAAACACCTACAAATAATACACGGTAAACTAATCGTTCTTTTTTGTCATTGTTTGTCAAATTAGATCAATGAATAACTGATACCCTGACATAAGCGGGACATTTTGGTACACGGAGGACACATGTATTAATTACAAAAGTTCTAATAAATCTATATCATCAGCAAACGTTTCGAGACCAGTTTTTCTTCGCTAATTTGAAATGAGGGCTGCCCAGTGTTTTGATAAATCATTTACCACTAACCAATATACTTTCATCAGTTTCTAACATTTAAAACTGAGTCAAGCTAAATCCAACCATGGATGAATCAGATGTTGTACATTAATTCATATTCCACAGTGTGTCGAGCTTGAGTTGCATTCAAGTATATACATTTCAAAATGCGAAGCTAAATTGGATTTATCAAGAAGATATTACCGGCTTTTAAAACTTACCTTTAAAAATAGAGGAGCAATTTAAGCCAAACCGTTACAGTTAAGTAGCAGAATTCATTATGCTCTGAACAACTTAGAACGTATGCAAACTGACACTTGTAGATGAGTTTTGATTTGCATATAAGCTTTATATTATTACACCAGTTTTGCTTGACCAGCCATCTAAAACAATAAATAATCTTTGTTCTCACCAAAAACCCATTGTTTTTACTCAGTATTATTCCAACGAATGCATGGGTCACACTTCAACAAACAACAAACTGCATTATCAAAAATAATGCTTCTAGCTAAAAGCATTATTTTTAATAATGCAGCGAGTTCCATAGCAGTCAATATAACGAAAACGAATAAGACAATATAGTACATAATCACTGAGGCACACAAAGCTGCGCCCACAGCTGTCTGCATTATACCCACGAATGCTGTGTGCCGAAGTGATTATCTAGTATAATTATTGTTCTTATCGTTGTCTTATTCGTTTTCGTTATATTGACTGCTAGGCGGAACTCGCTGCATTATTAAAAATAATGCTTTTAGCTAGAAGCATTATTTTTGATAATGCAGTTTGCTGTTTGTTGACCTATGCATTCGTTGGGATAATACTGAGTAAAAACAATGGGTTGTGATGAGAACAGTGATTATATAGTACATAATCTCTTCAGCGCATGTGGCGCACCGACGAATATCAGTGGCGGATTCAGGAATCAAAGAAAGGGGACACCTCAAAATTTCGCGGAAACGTAGTAAAGCCAAACATGTCTGTCCCTTTGGACCTCCACTGAATCTACATCATTAGCATCATTTAATATGATATTTTATTATGTCTTTATTAATCATTGATGTGAAAGACGTTTTGTGATTTGTTTCTTCTTGGATTATAACCAAGTGATTGGTTTGTTCATTTTATCATATTGATGTCTTTCACAAAGTTGTCATGTTATTGTGGCCATTTTTTCCAGTTGTTGATCACAAATCGAACTTTTTTTTCACGACGCACACCACTGAACAGAGCAAAAAAGTAAAACTGTTTATAAACAAGACCAATGGCAAGGATAAGTACATAAACATGCTCCACACAAGTGTGTGTACTAACAGTATTGACAGATAAAGAAATAATGTAACGTAATGTAACGTAATGTAACGTAATGTAACGTAATGTAACGTGATGTAACGTAATGTAACGTGATGTAACGTGATGTAACGTAATGTAACGTAATGTAACGTAATGTAACGTAACGAAACGTAATGTTATGCTTATATAGCGCATTTCAACTAATGTCTCAATGCGCTTAACAATTTTTAATATCTATGTAATCCGGTTTTACATTCATGAGATTGATTAGTAGTTAGTATGTATTAGTGTAGGCGTATCGCCGAGGATGGCAGTGATCTGTGTCCTTAGTCGTTCTTTTACCTTCTCCCGTTACTGGTTAATAGAGAGCTTAAGCTTCGACGGATTTTTGGGTGGCTACGGTGAGCTGCACACGACAGCACGACGGTTGCTATGGATACGAGATTGGGGCTTTCTCTGACGGCAAAACTAGTCACAGCACGAAATCCGAAATTTACGGGTGCGTAAAGGCTGCGAAAAGACTGCGTAAATGCCTCTTTTACGCACAATTACGCGATTTTTACGCAATGCGTAAATTTCCTCTTTACGCACCATTTACGCTAGGCGTATTGCTCGTAATGGCACAATTTGCAAATACGCGTAAAGAACACGTATATCTGCGTATACGTAAAGTCCATTTACGCATCATTTACGAACGAATACGCACGAAAAAATCCGCGTAAATAGTATATTTACGCATTATTTACGAACTCGAAACGCAATAAAAAACTTCCGTTTATTTCTTATACGTACGTATGCGTAAATAACGCGTAATTATTGAGGGGTAAATGCTCAGTATGCATCATTTACCAACAAATGTATTATGCCACACAATTACAATCAACAAAACGCTTAATTCAAATATCACTAGTTATATTTAATTTAAGAAACACACATGACTAGTTGATAAATCAATGTAAGGCAATAGCTAAACAGAGAGGAATTATTATGGATTTTTCAACAACATTAAAAGTAAATTGGTTACAGATGCTTATGGTTTGTATATGAAATGAAGCAATATAGTTAGATAAACAATATCAAAACATTACAACGTTTGCTCACAATCCCTTTCAGTTGTGCTTTTGCCATTCAGGTACTGCCTATCTACTATTTTCCTTCAATGACATTTTTTGATATAGGTGTATTCAGTAAATGACATCTGACGTCAGAGAAAAATACCATATAGTAACAGTGTCTGTGGTATATGTTATTCAAGAATAGCTGCTAATAATGATAAAAATGAATGGGGGATGTTGTCAAATTCCACTATTTACAAAATACTTTCAAAGGTAATTAAATTCTTGTATAATGGTACTTGAGAGCACCATATCAGCTGGACTAGACCAAAAGACCTGCAAAACAGCAAAATATATCAATAAGTACAACCTTAATACATTTGTCACTACATATGATGGTGGTTTTACATTTTTGTACTTGTTAATTCAGGTTTTATTACCAGTATATTTAATGCAAGGCAAGGCAAGAGCTTTTAGAAAATGCCACTTTTGAATAACAAAATGAATTTTCTTTAGCCTCTCCTACTTTTAATTATGAAAGCAAACATCATTTTTATTTTCTCTAAGTCTCTACCATTCAGGGAAATGTACTTTTTAAGAATTCAGGAAATGTAACTCTTTTATTAATTAATTTCTATTTTTATTTTTTTTATTTGAAAATAGGATAAGATTTTTTCATCATCGGGACGAAAGCTTTTTTTGAGGTCACTCCTACAGGGAGGGTCAACTATCAAAACAAACATTTTTTTAGTTTCTACCATTCCTACATTATAATTTTGGATTATTTTTTCCCTTAAGATACACCTGAATCGAAAGCTTACAGTGTGTATAATTTACTAAATTTTCTTTTTTACTCTATGGGATATAACAGGTTGAACTATTTTTTAGTTGATGGGCTTTTATGCTACTATGCTTAGTTGATTTCTGTTGTTCTTTATGATTCGGATGGATGTTAAAGGCAATTAGTTGGTCAATTTAACATCCAAGTTTGTTGAATAGATACTGCTACAAAGAGAAGTTCACTGTTTTGATCAAGTTTTTATTGACGCTGAAGAAAAATAGTGTTAATAGAAATAGTTCAATCCACAAAGTTGCATTTGATGTACATTGTTCCATAAGATTGTAAATTGAAGTAAAATTCATTTGGCTGTTTGTTCTGGACTTTAATTACATAGATGAAAAGCAAAACCGCATAAATTCACTCAGAAAATTGTGGGCAGTTGGCAAATTAAAAACAAAATCATTTGTACATATCAGAAATACAATAAATCAACTTGATGCAACAGTGAAGTTTTAATAAATCTCAATACCTGCCAATATTTTATCTTTATCAAAGAAAATTATTTTTTTAGCTAATTATTTGATCTCTGCCAGTATTTGAATTTATTTTAAACTAAATATATTGAGTTTAATTTCTATTTAATATTAAGAAAGTTTTCATGTCATTTTTTACTCTAAAAGTATAAAGCTGGTATGGTAAACAGATTTCTTGATTTCTCCATCCTAAAGCAAGTCAGCAGATGTTAACTTATGAAATAAAAAGCATTTTTTAGTTAATTAAGATCTACTGACTCTTATCTCTGAACGGAGAAATAAGGAACTTTGCCATATATATTAGCATTTAGCGTGGCAAAGCTAAGCTAGCTCATGGCGACGTACGAACAAAACAGTCGAGCAAATCTTACCTTAAAACACTTCGATTTCACCCAGTTATGCGCCAAAACTATAGCATTTAGTCATATTTATAATTCAATATTTCTTTGAGGCTGTTATTTCTGATTTGAGAAGAAAAAATCTAGTTTTTTGGCTCTTGAAACCGTTACAACACCGCCATTTTCGAACTAGATTGCAGGCTTTACGCGGTCCACCAATGATCCCAGTCCCTTTCGCTGTGTCGCGCGCCAATGAGAAGAGGATAAGACGGCCGTGCACGGATCCCTATAAAAAATGCTTTATTTTGCTGTTAAAACTCCTCAAAAGAACTTTGATATTCTCGTACATGTTTACCAACTGATTTGTATTAAACATGGGACTTTCTATCAAATTACTACCAAAAATTTACTGTTTTATATCCATCTTAAAGCACGATAAAAATATTAGTTTTTATTCTGATCTTTTCCTTTTGCATGCGGTCAATTCAAAACAAAGCTTACTTTTGTTATTTTGTTATTTCAAATTACTGAGATTGCAAAGTGACTGAAGTTTTCTAACTTCATTTCATTGTACACAAGTTGGACATTTACGCAAACTTTACGAACATTTACGGTCTTTCACGGCCTTACGCATTTACGTAAAATTACGTAAAGTACTTCAGTATTTACGCACATATTACGCATTACGTAAAAATGCGTAAATTATTTATTATATTTACGCAAATATTACGCAACGCGTAAAAATTGCGTAAAGACCACGAGCAATTTTAGGCAACATTTACGAACTTTTACGCACATTTACGAACTATAACGTTCTTTACGCATTGCGTAAAGATGCGCATAGATTAAGAGGCATTTACGAACATTTACGCATCCGTAAAAGTTCCGTAAATTTTTCTTTTCGTGCTGTGCAGTCAGTCGGCGTGGTCGCGACTATGAGCAAGTTAGGTGAGTGTTTTATGTTATTATTTCAGAGGAAAATCGGCAGGAAAACCAACAAAGGAGAAAGTTACACATTATTGTTTTGTTTGATAAATGCATATGTCTGTTTTTGCTTGAAATAATGTGAATTTTTTGTGACTATCAATTTGCATATGTTACTTAAAATTTAGACAGGTCACGTTATTAGCTCGTGCGTTCGCTCAGTGAGCGCTGGTGTGCAAACTGTAGGAGTAGAAATTATATAGTAGTCCCGAATAGTCCGGTAAGGAGAAACGAATTATTGTCAACATTAATATTATGATTAATTAGCTAAGTAATATAGTTGTTTTCTTTGTAGACAACCACCTACAATTACATCTACTTGAACAAAGCTGCCGTCGATGTGTAATCGTGAAATAAAGTTGTAAATTGAGTGAGGCGTGTTTTCGGTATTCTTTTAAAAGTTTAATATCCTAAGAAAATTCAGTCCTTCTTCTAATCTTATGCAAGTTTTTCAAGTTTTACTTCATTCTACTTACACCTCTAAAGCACTACGAACATGCCTATTTCGAACTACACGTGTTTCGACAAAAATACCACTGCAATGCATTCTGGGAAATCAACCAAATTTTCGGCAGCCGCCATAGCATCCCCCCATTTCAAGTTGTTTTTATAAGTTTAACGCTACCTCGGAATTCTGCCGAATTTTCAGGCTTGTTGTGTTCTTTGATCGCCAAAACTTGCAAAAATAGCCGCGGCAGTCCGAGAATTTGCATCTAAAACAGTCTTTAAGTGATAATTTCTTCAACGGTCAAGATTCACGAGTGCGAAAAAAACACTAATTTTTACGCGAAATCATCTCAACTGCTTGATTTCTTTCAAACAGTAGACTCATCACAACTAGAAAGCTTAATGATGCTGTTCCAGAAGCGTTTAGAGGCAAATTAATAGCAAAAAACAATGACGAAATCACGAATGATGCGACTTCGTCAAAGTTCTGATTAGACTGAAAACCTGTTTCAAACGTGTTAAACATGTTTACCAGTTTCATGTCTCCCCAGTAACACAAAAACACAGGAGTAGTGGGGCGGATAGGTGCAGAATTTTGCCCAAATTGTTCACTTTCTGTCAAAAGCACCAAAATTTGCATAGTTATTGCTTTTTAGGTATAGAATAATATCCGATATAGTGCCACACCAAAATTTTTCGTTTTGTGGAGTTATAGTGTTTTTCCAAAATGGCGGCCATTTTGAACCGGAAGTGAAAATTTCCCCATATGATTTATCTAGAAAACTGTCCTTTTTCACGATATTTTTGAGTAAATACTACTGAAGAGCAAGGACAACGACAGGGTTTAGGATATTATGCACTTTTTGATAAATGAAAAATTTATATAGGTGAAATACGATTTCTTAATCATAAACCGGAAGTTAAATTTCACATGATGGCATGAGCATGAAATAGCTAGTAAAAACTATTTAGGGTATCAGGGGACCCTAAAATCCGATTTCCATGAAATGTGTTATAGCGTGCGAACCATTATAGTTACGATCATAAAGTATAATTTATATTTCCTTAAAGCTTTTGATGTGACCCACTGATTATTTTTTAGTCAGTGTTTTATGATATTATACATTTTCTTTTCGTGGAGTTCCAGGAACATGTGATTACTTTACACAAACTAACAAATGGCATTATTGTTTAGAAGAAAGTCCGATCGCAAATCACGTTTTCCGTGAACTTCAGGAAAAAAAGGCGGATGAATATCACAAAATAATTATATAAAAAATAAGTACTTTTATAAGTACCATTGTAATCTCCACTTTTTCAGCTTTAAGAAAATGTATACATACAGTAGTAACTATATTTCAGTATGTAACTAAAAAGTTACAAAATGTCTTACAATGTCAAATTATATTTACACCTATCATAACGTGTGCGAGGTATTCCCTTTTCATATCCATATTTACAAGTGAACGAACTTAGTATAATATGTTAAGGATATTTCCGGTATTACAGTGAAGGATTATATACTGTGCGCTCTGTTTGGTCAACGCGCGTGCTTTATGAGAGCACAAAGTACGGACACGTCAGCTATGTTTGACTTCTTGCTTCTACTTTGTCAATTTGTATTTTATAAAAGGAATAAAAAACTTGCTAGCTGTGCTTTATCGAGAAATAAAGCACTTGGGGATAGGCAGAACACCTGAGAAGTGCGAGAAGCACTCCGCTACGCGTCGTGCTTGTCTAGCACTTCTCTCGTGCTCTGCCTATCCCTGCGTGCTGTATTTCGCGATAAAGCACGCGCACGCTTCTTTTATTCCTTCGATAAGGGACGCGTGCGCGTGCTTTATCGAGAAATAAAGCACGCGGGGATAGGCAGAACATGAGAGAAGTGCTAGAGAAGCACGACGCGTAGCGTCCTTTTATAAAAAAACAAATTGACAAGTGCTTTGCGTTCTCATAAAGCATTCTTGTTGACCAATCAGAGTGTGCAGTATATCATAGTTATTTTATAATTGAAAATGAAAAATGTCCAACTTTATGACATCCTATTTGTAATATGTATGTAATATATACAATATGAGCGGCCGATCTGTATGGAATATACAATGTCGAGCTGAAGGCGAGACATTTTATATTCCATACAGATCGGACGTGAATATTGTATATTACTTATGAAATGTCTAGGTTAATGCTGCTACTTTAGATTAATATTTTTGAAATTAGATTTAATTTGGCCGAGATATTTCAAGATAAACCTTATACAAATCAGGACGATTTCTGTATCAAATATACAGATGCCGTCACAGTAGTGATTTTTCATTGTTCTGGGTTCATTAATTATTCATGAATTTTATAATGACATATACAATATAAGATGCTCTTTGTTTTAAATTATCATGCGAAATGGATGAGAATATCATTGTCACTGTTTTACGGAGACGTTTAGATCGTTTTTTCTATTTCAGATAAAAAAATTTAAAACATATGATTATTTTCTCTTATATTTGTGAAAATCAAGACACATTAATCATATAATACAATGAAACGTCTGTCTTCGTGGTAGTTATTTGTAATGTTCTAGAGTCGTAAATCATGAACAAATTTTGATAATAATGTTTACAGTCGATGAGTGTCTTTATCCAATGTTGCATCGCATCAGACACTGTTTCTTCTAGAGGGTACATGTCACGTAGATGAACAGTTAACCATGTGATCATAGTTGGGGTAATTCAAAGAGCATGGTAGCATCTTATATAGCACCGGTAGTACACTGATATAGGCCTTGAAGTCAGCCACAGTTCTTAGGAGTTGATAAATAGCAACAGGAGAAAATAGTCAATTTCTCTTGTAATGAAGCGAATTGGAATATAGAAATAAATGTATTCCTATGTCAGGGAGTATGTTGAAAAGTGGGGAGGGCTGACAGCCAAATGATAAAGGTCACAAAGAACAAGAAATCCAAGCATGCACCCATATTGAAAAATTTATGAATAAATAAAAAAATAATGATAATATTAAAAAGAAGAAAAAAAACTTTTGAGGATAATTATTATTTGGATTATTTGGATTTCTATTCTTTAGCGCTAAAAGTGGAAGGCTGCATCCCCCCCCCCCTCCCACCCCAGCCCCTCCCTCTCTGCGTTCCATGTCATTCTTGGTGTTAATGTGAGAAGATGTGTTTTTCACCTTTTGCAAGTCATCATAATTCTCAACTTTAAATTGAAAAAAAAAATTGTTTCATAAACCCTGTATAAAGTATACGTTTTCAGGCCCATTAGCTTTCACTTCCGGTTTATAATTTAAAAAACGTATTTCCTCTATATAAATTCTTCATTTATAAAAACAATGCACAGTACCCTACACATGGCCTTTATCCTTGCTCTGGAATCCCCTAACATAGTTTTTGGCTTAAAAATATCATAAAAAAGGACAGTTTGCTTGCTTAATCATATGGGGGAAATTTTACTTCCGGTTCAAAATGGCCGCCATTTTGGAAAAACACTATAACTCCGCAAAACGAAACATTTTGGCGTGGCACTATATCAGATATTATTCTATACCTAAAAAGCAATAACTATGCAAATTTTGGTGCTTTTGACAGAAAGTGAACAATTCATGCACCTATCCGCCCCACTAGAGTGTTGATCGAAGCCAAAAAGAAACTACCCTGGACGAGCTTAAGGTTTGTACGACTCAAAAAATCCCTAAAATCGCCAAAAATGTCCTTTTTCGGACAATTTCTTCGGAAAAAATAGAAGATGTTTGTTTTTAGACCAAATTAGATCGTCAGATGCCTTTTTTAGATTGATTCAGTTCTCGCAGTATTGCGTGACATAAATTACGTCACGGTCAGAGCGTGACAATACTGCGAGAACTGAAGGGTTCAAAGCGAAAACGGCCTAAGTGCTCTTTAGGATAATTTTTTCGAATTTTCAAATTTTCACCAAATCAATCAAAAAAAGGCATCTGACGATTTATTTTGGTCTAAAAATAAACATCTTCTATTTTTTTCCGAAGAAATTGTCCGAACAAGGTGAAATTCGGCCCGTAGTTACGCTTTCGCTTTGCTTGACAACCGTTCACTCTTGCGTGAAAAGCACAAATTTGTATAGGACGATAAAAATACCCGAGTGAATATGCATAAGTACAAATCTTAGAGTGCGCACACTAAATAAATATCACTAAATAGTGTTATTTTATGCTAATTCTATTTTTTTTTTGTTTGTTTAATAAGCGCTATTTACTAATCTCGACATCAATGTTCATGGGGACGAATAAACCTATTAATATATATGTATTTTTTGGCTAAAAACTTGGTCTTCGAGCAAAATTTGTAACTAACCTACTTCTAAGTGAGCAGAAGTAACATTTTTTGTGTTTTGCAAAACATCAATTCAATTCCTCATGGCGGCTAAAAGCGACATCAAGTAAGTACATAAACAAATAGATTTCTCGTTTCGTTCTTCACGAAATTTGATGCAAAATATCGGAAAATAAATATTTTTCAAAACCATAAATTGAACTTTGACATCCTCGAGTTTGTGCCAAGAAAATTCATTAATATTTATTGGTCTTTTATTTTTTAGTTAACTTACAAATTTTACAAATTAATTAGTTAACTTACCATTCACTTCTGGAAAGAATAAATTTTATATTGTTTTTACTTTTTATTTTGCGATAACTTTTTAAATATAAACAAAAAATAAGGGGAATCTGAAGTGAGGATTGACTGACTATAATTTGAAAATTTTCCGAGTTTAAGTTAGTTCAGACTATATCAACACATTTCCTCAAAAATAACTATTCAAAAAGAAACCAAAATAAATAAAAAAGTACGTGAATGAATCAGAAAACAGAAATATGAGTAAATGCATAAGTTATCAATTTTAGAAAGCAATTTTTTGAGTGCAATAGATTATAAATACATATGATCAAATACCATTGTTATTATTATCAATATAATTTATAATATATATAAATAAATATAAAATAAATTATCTAATACTGAAAATGCAAATTAAAATGAGTAAAACATTACTTATAATGACTAAATATGACAAACAAAAAGCTTGTATTATTCTGAACTATCTAATCACTTTCTTTTGCAGAACTAGCATGGTATGGACTGAGAAATTTTGGTTGTGACTATTACAAATAAAAGTGGTGAATGCAGTTTGAATGTGTATGCTATTATATTTTGTTATTGGCCGTAAAATACAAACTAAAATACTTCAAAATACTTCATTACAAATACTTCATAAAATACTTCATAAAATACTTCATTACAAATTATATACACTGATATGTAGGATATATACCAAATAAATTATTGTTTCAAAATAAATGAATTTTGTCATCATCGTATATGTTAGAGTTAAATACCGAGGACAGAGAAGCTGGACTCAGGATTGCTATTTCAGTCAGTGATTCTATGGTGATGAGTTTTCACAAATGAATTGACTCCAAAACAGTTAGTTGCCATACATAATATTGGTAGAGATAAACCATTAATGATAGCCCAGTCGTTTTAGTCGTTTTAGTCGAGACGCTGGCTGCGCTATGGTCGAATGTAGTTTATGGCGGCAGGATATTATTTTCACAGGTCAATCGAGTCCTTTTAATGTGTATAAGTTTGATCGTAAACTGCAATACAATTAATTGCGAAACTTGAATTAATTACAATCACTAAATAATCAATACGATTAATATATCCTACATGATTTGAAGCTAGACTATGAGACACAATACAATATGGCTATTATCCAGACGTATCCAATCGATGAAACCGGTAATCGATGCCAATCGATATCAATCGATATCAATCGATGACAATTAATCGATTGATTTCGGAAATTGATGAACAATCTATAAATGAAATGTGTGTGTGAATCGATTAGCATCGATTATCGATGTCAATTGATATCTTAATTGACATCGATTATTATCGTTTTTTTTTAGGTACGTAGCTGAATAAAGAGACCTCAGATTGTTACAAATTTACGTTTTTCTCTTTTATTTCACAAATAACAATAACAAAGTGCAATCTCGGAAAATATAAAGTCATTTGTATGGTCCGGAAGCGAGCTGTTTTAAATCTGACTGCCAACGTCCCTCGGCTATCACTGACCCTCAATCCTATTCCAAAATCATTATCCCCTCTAACTCGGCTTAACGTGAAGGTTTCCCCACCTTTACTTCAAAAGGAACTGGCACAGGTACCCTTTGATGATCGCATGAACGATGACTGAACTATCTCCCGGCTCTGAGCTGCTATATTGACCTTGTCTTCAGAGATTTGCACAAGCATGGTTTACTTCAACATGTGCCTGAGTATTGTGTTTCCTGGGATGCTAAGGATCGTATGAAAGATCATCGATTGGCTATCGATTGGCTATCGATTGGCAATCGATCAATATTTCTTGTGTGTGAATGGATTGGTCATCGATTGCCAACAGGCAATCGATATTAATCGATAGACAGATATCGATTGTTATCGATTGATCGATTGGATTTCCGATGATCGATTCTCATCGATTGGTTACGTCTGGCTATTATAAACGATACAAGTTACATAACACGTGAAGATCTAAGTTGCATAACATGATATAGATAAAGCTCGATCTTGATCGAGAATAATTACGTTATTACGATTCAAATGCGATGGAAAAGGTACAAAATCAAAAAGGTTACTTACATAACTGTCCCGCGCTACTATTAGTTAGCAATTGGTGAAGATCCACACAAACACGATATATTTAACAGCTTATAATGTTACGAAACGACGATGATCAAAGTGATATGAAATATAATACTTGAGGTCATCACACAACACAACACACATACACAGGAAACCCACACTCACAATTACATACCCCCCTGAAATCACTTGTGATTTCACTAACAGTAACAATGTTCATATAATGTTCAAAACAATGTTCATATAGTGTTCATAACAATGTTCATATAATGTTCATAACAATGTTCATATAATGTTCATAACAATGTTCATATAATGTTCTGTCTATTTGAGTATACCCTGACTGTTTTGATCATTGGCTGCACAGCAGAATAAGCTTGTGGACTGGACGCTCCAGTTCTCTTACAGGTCTTGTCCTCTTTCCGTCGTTGCCTAGGTTGGCGTCGGCCAGCTGCACCTTGACTGTGCGGACGAGTCCATCTTGACTTGGGTTGACTTGGAGAACCCTGCCGAGTTCCACTTGTTGCGGGGCAGGTCCTTGTCCTTAACGATGACGATGTCGCCTGGCATCAAGCTCTTGCGCTGTGATGTCCATTTGTGCCTCTGTTGAAGGGTGAGAAGATATTCCTTCCTCCAGCGTGTCCAGAATGTATTGGAAATATGCTGGACACGTCTCCAACGATTTCGCGAGTAGAGGTCTTCGGCTTGGAAGTTCCCGGGTGGTGGGAGTAGAACATTTGTCTTTAGAGTAAGAAGATGGTTTGGTGTCAGGGAGTCGAGTGCATCTGGGTCGCTTAGGTTGTCAACTGTCAAGGGTCGACTATTCACGATGGCTTCAGCCTCGCACATAAAAGTGTGCAAGGACTCATCGTCTAGTTGGTCGCCTGTAGCGTCTAAAATTGCTTGCAATACACTGCGCACAGATCTGATCATCCTTTCCCAGACACCGCCCATGTGGCTTGCTGTGGGAACGTTCAATTTGAAAGTGTGCCAATCGCAGTGGACTTTCAAGAGCTTCGCACTGATCTTGTTATGGTCCATTTCAGACAGACACTTCAGTAGCTCGTTTCTGGCACCCACGAGATTAGTTCCATGGTCGCAGCGTATCTGACGCACTGGTCCTCTGCGACAGAGAAAGCGTCGAAGGGCGTTGAGGAACGAGTCGGTCTCCAGTGTTGCTGAAACGTCTAGATGTATCGCTCTGGAAGCCATACATGTAAATAAAATACCGTTTTACGTTCTTTCGCCCTTGTTTAACCAGAAAGGGACCAAAATAGTCAACCGCACAGTTGGTGAAGGGAGCAGCTGGTTCCAATCGATCTTCTGGTAAGTCGGCCATCTTTTGTTCTTGGGTCCTTCCTCGTAGTTTATGGCACGTGACGCACTTTGAAATCAGGGCACCTGTAGCATATAAACCTCCGACGATCCAGAATCCGTTCGTTCTTATTTCATTGTGCGTCGTTGTTCGTCCTTGGTGGCGTAGCTGTTCATGAAAATGTCTTATCACGAGTGTGCTCACGTGGCTAGTTCTGTGAAGAACAGCAGGAAACCTTGTTGAGACTGCTAACTGTGCACGTCGTAGACGTCCACCAACACGCAGGATCCCGTTCTCGTCGAGGAAGACGTCAATTTTTTGGAGTGGGCTTTTCTTTGTAATCTCCGAGGTACGTTCTTTGCGGACTGCTGCAATTTCTGCCTTGAAGGGCGTCTCTTGACTTAACTTGACAATGGTCTTTTCTGCATGCAGCAATTCCTCGACTGTGATTGATGGGCTTGATTCTTGTGGTGAGCTCTTCCGAATGGGCGCAGCTGCCTTTGATTCAGGTTGCTTCCCTTTTACTGCCTGATGCCGGAGCCTCCGTATGTATCTTATGCACAGGGCCACTGCTTTCTTTGCCAGGAGGAGAAGTACTTCAGGCGTTCGCCTAAGGATGCATATGTGCATTCGGCTTCAACTACTGCTGCCGTTGCTAAACACGATGACCCTTTTACTTCTGGGTCGTCATCTGAGATGACTGGTGTGCCTTGATTTTCTTTCTTCGTTGAGGCAGGCCAATCTTCTTCGGGCTTCCACAAGAATTCGGGGCCGTTGACCCACGCTGAGTTTTGCAGCTTACTTGAGCTCATTCCGCGAGAAGCGATGTCTGCTGGGTTCGACATGGTGTCGACATATCTCCACTGTTGTGGTGATGTCTTGTCTTGAATTTCTTGGGCTCGATTTGCGACGAAGACATGGAATCGTCTGGATTCGTTCTGGATGTAGCCTAGTGTTACCATGCTGTCGGTCCAGAAGGTTTCTGACGTTATCTCTTGTTTAAGTTCTCTCTTGATCTGCTCACTCACTCTGACTGATACCAGCGCAGCTGTCAACTCGAGTCTTGGTATCGAGGTGGTCTTTAGGGGTGTAACTCTTGCCTTGCCCATCACAAATGAACAATGGATTTCTCCTTTGTTGTTGGTAAGGCGAAGATATGAGCTTTGCCCATAGCCCTTGTTGCTGGCGTCGGAGAAGTGGTGTAATTCTCTCGACACGACCGTACCGAACTCCCTTGGATGGTAGCATCGGTCAACTGAGAAACTGCGGAGGGCTTGTACATCTGATTTCCATTGGTACCATTTCGTCTTCATGATATCTGAAAGTGGGTCGTCCCAACCAACGTTATCCTTGCAGAGTTCCTGGAGGATTTTCTTGCCTTCTAGTATGAATGGTGCAATGAAGCCAAGAGGATCAAAGACCGAGCTTACCGTTGACAGTATTCCTCTTCTTGTTGAGGGGCGGTCATTCAATATTACGTGGAAGTTGAAGGTGTCGTTCTCCACGCACCACTGTACACCCAGCGCGCGCTCAATAGGAAGGGCGTCTTTATTCAAATCCAGGCTCTTAACGTCTTCAGCTCTACTGCGTTCAGGAATTTGTTGTATTACGGTTTTGTCGTTGGCGATAAATTTGTGTAGGTTAAACCCACCCTTGCGGCACATCTCTCTTGCATTGTTGATGAGCTCCACAGCTTCAACTGCGGTCTCAACTGATTACAATCCGTCATCCACGTAAAAGTCGTCACGTAGAAAGTCGGCAGCAGCTGAGCCAAATTCTCCTTCGTGGTCATTTGCTGTGGATTTAAGGGCAAAGTTGGCACAACCATGTGAGCTTGTAGCGCCAAAGAGGTGCATTGTCATCCTGAATACTTGTGGTGACTTGGTTGTATCGCCGTTTTCCCACCAAAGAAAGCGAAGATAATCTCTGTGTTCAGGCTTGACCTTCACCTGATGGTACATTCCTTCTATGTCGCACATAAACGCCACGGTTTCCTTGCGGAATCTGTGTAGTACTCCCATCAGTCTGTTCGTCAAGTCTGGTCCTTGCAGTAGATGTTTGTTAAGGCTTTCACCTTCAAACTTTGCTGAACAGTCGAACACAACCCTGATTTTTTGTTTCTTTGGATGGTACACGCCGTGATGGGGTATGTACCACGAACTTCCAGTCTTGTCGACTTCTTCTTTAGGAACCCTTTCTGCGTATCCTTGTTCGATGATCGAGTTCATGAATGTTGTGTAATCTTGTTTGTTCGTGCGTTTCTTCAGGTGTCTGAGGCGTTGCTCTGCCATTACCTTATTGTCAAGTAGTTGTAGTGTTGTTGACTTTAAAGGAAGCGGAATTTCGTAATGGCCATCTGGTAGATGTACGACTCCCTTGTTGACTTGAGATATAAACTGTCGGTCTTCCTGGGAAGTGGCTGGATTGGCGTTTTTAGCCTCAGCAAAGTCGGACTCGAGTACCCTTCTAATGTCTGAGGGGCTTGTTATGTGCACTTCCTTAGCTTGAATGGTGGCTATGAACCTGTCTCGAACTTGTCCTGTCGTCCCTACTTCCTTGCTGAGGATTCGATTGGAGGTCACAGTGGTGCCGTCTTCGGAATAGGTTTCGTTTGCTGTTACGGGACCAACAATGCCCCATCCGAGCAGTGTTCTGACAGCGTATGGGTCGTCTGGATTTCCTAGGATGACTTCTCTTGGTTTTATTGCTCGTGGACAATCACGGCCAATTAGTAGCGCCACTTCTAATTTGTCGTCGTAGGGGGCGATGTGTCCTTCAATCCTCTTAAGGTGTGGCCATTTCCTTGCTGTTTCCGGAGTAGGGATCTGGTCATTTCTGGAAGGAATGCAATCTCTTGAATAGGTTTTTGGCAGTGACAATTGTATCGACTTGTCAAGGCTTTCGACGATAAGACCCTCTATTCACTGCGTGCGAATCTCAGTATTCCCGTGCATGGTGTGAAGCTTCAGGGTTGCTTCAGACCCGGTGGCGTGCAGGTCCCTTAATGCTGAGGAAGTAACAAATGTGGTGTTGCTAGCGTTGTCCAGCAATGCATAGGCCTTAACTTCTATACCAGGACTGTCCTTGTGGCGAAGTCGTACTGGCAGTATTAGAGAGTTGATAACTGAGCTGGCGGTGCTGGTGCGGTTGCTCACTGATGGCTTCACTTCATCGGGGTTGACTTCACTGCCTTCTTGTTTCTGGACGGCTGGATCGTGAATTGACGTCGGGTGGAACATTTGACACTCATTGCACTTCATCCTTCTGCGGCAGTTCTTAGAGATGTGTCCCTTTCGTAGACAACCAAAGCACAAACCGTTTAACTTGATGAAGTCCACTCGTTGCTTTAAGTCCTTTTCTTTGTATTGCGTGCAGTCCTCCAACGAATGTTCCTGGTTGCACAACGGACAATGTGTTGATGGTCGGATTTGGTTGCTGCTGTCAACAATTAATGATGTTGCGAAAGAGCTTGCTTCGTTTGACCTTCTTTGAGGTAGCCCGTGAGGAATGGGTGAAGTATTCGACGCCACCTTGTTTCTTTTTTTTTTTAAGGCAGCGGGTGAGAATACCGGGTCGTTTGCGAGTTCGGCTTCGTCCTGAACGAATTTAACTAGATCCTTGAAGAGCACTGTTCCTTCATCCTTCTTCTGTAATTCTCGCGCGAGGCGGCACCATTTCGCACCAGCGTAGGCTGGTAATTTTGCACTCACCATGACAAGGGTTTGTGAGGCGTTTAGTTCTTCCATATGTTTCAAGCACTCCATGGCCTCTCTGCAGCGAACGAGGAAGTCTGAGAAGTCTTGAAATGCACTAGTGTCGTCGTCCTTTAATTTCGGCCATGTCCTTAGCTTAGTCTTGTAGGCTTCGGCCACGAAGTGAGGATTACCGAACCTCTGGGCCAGGAGCTTCTTAGCTTGTTTATAGCCGTCTTCACTGTTTAGAGTCAAGAATCCCTTGACGACGTCGTTGGCCTTGCCTTTGGTGAATTTGCTTAGGAAATAGAGTCTGTCTTTGTCGTTGTTGACTTTAGTCTCAATGATCGCCTCGAATGCTTGAATGAATACTGGGTACTCGAGGTACTCTCCGCTAAAGGTTGGCGGCTCTTGTGATGGAAGGGATGACATTCTTTGTTGGCTTGCGATAAGGGCGGTCAGCTCGGCCTGCTTTTCTTGCAACTTTATCAACTCCAGGAGCGTACTTATGCCAAAACGAGGATTTCCGGTTTCCTCCTTATCGGACTCATGACGTGGCTGTAGCTCTCTCTTAACGTCAGCGCTTTCATCTTCCCTTTTTAGAACAGGTATGAAAGGTAGGGCTTGGCGCTCTGGTCTGTTATTGTCGAAAGGCGGTTCTTCCTTCCATTGTCTGTCGGGCGTGGGGGGTAAGACGTCATTGCGGGATTCATTATCTGGTCTCTTTGCGGCATCAGGATTTGATTCATCTTCCCTCTTCATATTAGGTATAGGACGTAAGTTTGTTTCAAATGGGTTGTAGACCTTCGGCATCCCGTCGTTTGTTTCTAGCGAGATTTTCTTCTTTAGCGTTCCGGGCCCGTTTATCTTGGAAAGAGAGGTTTTGGAGGCGATGCGCTCGTCAGAGTAATCTTCCATACCTGCTACTTGCTGTAGAAACTTACAGGCGGTTGCGGCTTCAGCCCTTGCTAATGCGGCTGCCTTTTGTAGTTGCATTTTTCAAATTTCGGCGTCTTGTTCGAAGAAACTCAACTCGACTTCAAGTTTGGCCGCCTTGGCTTCGGCCTCGAAGCGTCTCTCCAGAACGGATCGTCGGCTGGAGCAGTACGAGGATGACACCGAGGACGAGGATGATGTCGATCTTCGTGACTTGGTCGATTTGGGTGGGTTTCTGGACCTCTCAAGTACTTGAAGTCGTTCGCAAATTCTCGTGCGGCACTCAAGATATTCTCGGTCTCGAAGGTCAAAATATTGGTACAACAATTCTCTTTGATCTTCGGGACTTAGATCACGTAATGCTTTGTGGGCTTCGTTGAAACTTTCTTTTATCTTGTCCAGCGCTTCTCTCTCAGTTTCTAGCGAGGACTGATCGACTGTTCCATCAAGTGGAAGGGTGTAAATGTTTTTAATTTGTTTTGGCAGATTCAATTCGGCTTTCTTTTGTTCACCCTTGGCGATTTCTAATTGGAATTCCAGCCCCTTTTCAGTCAACTTCCGGTCACGTTTTGTCTTATCGGAGATTGCGTTATTTTCATGTACGTTCGATGGTGAGCTTGTGTCACGTATCAAATTACTTATTAATTCTTTATCGGCTAGTTCTTCTTCTGAATCTTCACTGTTGTCGCTCATTTTGCAGAGGTAGCAGCTAGTTATTTTACTGTAATTTACTGTAGCGAGACACTGGCTGCGCTATGGTCGAATGTAGTTTATTGCAGCAGGATATTATTTTCACAGGTCAATCGAGTCCTTTTAATGTGTATAAGTTTGATCGTAAACTGCAATACAATTAATTGCGAAACTTGAATTAATTACAATCACTAAATAATCAATACGATTAATATATCCTACATGATTTGAAGCTAGACTATGAGACACAATACAATATGGCTATAAACGATACAAGTTACATAACACGTGAAGATCTAAGTTGCATTACATGATATAGATAAAGCTCGATCTTGATCGAGAATAATTACGTTATTACGATTCAAATGCGATGGAAAAGTTACAAAATCAAAAAGGTTACTTACATAACTGTCCCGCGCTACTATTAGTTAGCAATTGGTGAAGATCCACACAAACACGATATATTTAACAGCTTATAATGTTACGAAACGACGATGATCAAAGTGATATGAAATATAATACTTGAGGTCATCACACAACACAACACACATGCACAGGAAACCCACACTCACAATTACACCTTCTAATCCCCCAATTACACTCCTTTGCTCGAGTGCAAATTCCATTGGGTTAGCAAGACCCTCAGCTAGTCTAGGAGTCTCTTTTGGTTACACAAAACTCGGAAATACACTCGAAATTTCGTTGATGTTGCCAATGTCAAAACGATATAGTAAATTAGCAATATGCCCATTATCAAATGCTACAAATAGCTGATCCTGGGCTTCTCTTAGAGATACTACGAAATTCACAAGAAACATCATTTTTCCCTTACTATACGACACTTCGTTGTTGCTTAATATAAAACCTTTTTGAGGCTACGGTGCGTACAAGACACAATCACCGCTCAGTATTTATCAACTCCGCTCGCCGTAGTCGTCCAAAAACCCGTCGATGTTTAAGTTCTCTATTGTGAAGTATGGCGAGACGAGACCTCCAATTTATCCTTCCTTTCCGAGAAGACGCTAAGCCTAATACTATAAACCGAAGAACATTCTCTTCAGTTCTTTTCAGTCATGGACCGGCTGAAGGCTCAAACCCGCAGCCCAATGCTCTCCCAACTGAGCTAACCTATCATCAGACACGTGACAGCGGGAAAATCAACACAAATAACTTGTAAAATTCTTCAACTCAAATCTAAAGTTACTACTACGTACTGACAGTTTTGTTAATGTTTGACTTTACAATTTCTTGAAAACTGTTTTATTTGAAGATACAGGTAGAAATACAAGTAAAGTAAATTTGATATTTATTGCGTTGATTGGTTATCTTTGACTACTTTCGCGGTGGTTTTTGCAGATACAAGGTGACTACTAGGTGATTAGCATATTGTGAACTCATTAGCATTAAGTAAAAAGTGCAATACGCGAATTCGCTCTATTGAACGGTTCAAGGAAAATGCATGATACTGAACTACAGATTATTAAACACAAAAGGGAACGAAATGCCCTTAAATAAGAAATATTTGCTTTAGTGAGAGGTCACTATGACCCTGGTCATTTTCCCTAGTAGCAAAAAAACTAATATTGTATCGGTCAAATATCAATTTCGTACATGCAATTCTACGTACGTCAACCATTTTTTTTTGACAAAAAAAGACTGTTGAAACTAAAACAGGAATCCAGTGTATTTCACCACAGTTTCGTTACATACATTTCTACGGTGATTTATCTTATATATCCAACGGCAAAAATAATACCACGACAAACCAAATACTATCTATCTATTAACTTAGTACTTTCACTTTCTTGATCGTCTTGATTTTCTTGGAAAGTCTCCAATATGGGCTGATTGCTCGTTTCTTTCAGTAAAACAAAGCAAAGAATAGCAGCTATAATCTCGGTTATTCCCATGATTCCAAATGGGAGAATGGGATGTATTCGGACCTGCCGGGAAAAAAAATGTAGCCAGTTATTTCTTTTTGTGGTCATTAACGTTACTGAAACTTTTTTACAGACAAAAATTATTTTTGTTATTAGATAGGTTACATTGTGACGACGAATACAATTGCGAATAAGAAATTGTCAGACAAATTATAAAACATTTTCACATTAGTTCTATTCAAGGTTCATGCTGCAATGTTAAAGTGAAAATATCTCATAGAAGTGATATTTTTTACATAAATTTTGCGACTCATTGTTCGCGTGATTTCATTTCTTTTGCCTAAGCTAATTTTGAGCACATTCGTCGTCAAACTTAACCTGTCTAGTGAACTCCTCTTTGCACTAATGACATTGCTCTGTCGATTTAATGGATGTTTTAATGCGGTGACGAACAGCAAATAATGTTGTAGTTTATTGTAAGCAACGTGTAATGATTTTTATTACTTTGGTAGTTTTTCATAATTATAATGTTGATACGATATTGCTGCTTCCGCTGGTACTGTGTCAGTTTCACTTGTATTCGTGTTACGTTTTCTCATACTCTCTTGTTCCCTTGCTGTTGTGCAGGTTCGTCTCAGTTCGTCTTTGTTTATTTTCTTGTGTTTTGTTTTCATTCATCGTGACAAAGATTGTGATGTGTTTTCTGTATTGATCGAATCTTCTTTTATTTGGTGTATGATGCACACTTTTAGTGTTTGCACTCTACTACCTTACCAAACTTACCAAATATGCAACATACCCAGATGCAGCTGTGGCGAGCGCGGACCAGAATGTACTAAATCCGTGTGCAGTATTTCTAATTCAAAGATGATCAATGAAAAAAAAAACTGTCAATTTATTTTACCTCGTTTGCATCACTACAGGGCGTGCAGTTGGACAATAGACTGTCGTCAATTAATTAGATGCATGGTATCATATTGAAAAAGGGACTGGGTTCTAGTTAACAAATGTAAATCATTTAAACCATTACTCATTTTGTTTCTATCATTAATAATTTGAGACCACATACCAAGAGAAAAATGAATAAATGATAAACGTTTGGTTAAAATCGGACAAATAGAGATTAACTCATTGCAAGAGAGTATGAGATAAGAGAGCTTATCCTCGGAACCCATCAGGGGCTGTACTCGTCGTGCTATTTTTAGAAACTTTAACAATCTCCGTACTTCTGTCTTGAGATGTTTTGACGATGCGACCGCGCCTCCTGCAATCGGGCAAATCACGTTCCCTCCCCGAAATACTTCAGTTTCAAAATAGAAAGAAAAGATACCCTGATGAGTATAAGAGCCCAATACGTTGGATAAACTCTCTTATCTCATACTCTCTTGCTCATTGAGGGACAGTGTCCTTCCAAAACATTTTTTCTTCATAAATTTAATATTATTAAAAAAATAATAGTCATCTCTGACAAGAAACATGTTACCGTATGAAGGTAGGATATAGTTCCACTCCAATAAGATTAAGTCCATTTAATGCTATTGCCGAGAACAACTTTGCAGATACCATAGCTAATAATAGCTTGCCGACCAGAAACCCTGAATAAAAACACGATATTTTTAAGTACAACTTTTGATGTTCATTAACCGCACTCAGGAGGGAGAGGGTGACACTTTTGTATGCAAATGAGCCGCTCTCCAGACTCATCGCTACCACGCACCGATATATCAACGCTACGCTTGACTGGCTTCTAGTACATTATCGTGTAGATGTGTTATCGTCGCTCAGCATTACCTTTACAAAAAAGCTCAAAAATGAGATCGAGGAAGCAATTGTGCTTTAATTTATTGTGAGTGTGTATTTTTGTATATTCTAGTGTTAGTAGAGTACAATTATTTTTCGATTAAAACTATTTCTTGTGATTTTTAGTCTGTTTTACTTTCGCGGGACGTTATCGGGATCAAAAGTTTTTGTTCGGGACGCGCAAAATGTCTTCAGAAATATTTTATTTTTTCTGTCAAAAATTAAACATATATACTTCTAAATAGGAGGTTTTATAAAGCATTTTCTAAGCTTTCATTTGATGTATATTTTACCTACTGACATGGTCTCGTACTTCTCATCAATCCTTTTATTTGCGGTTAGTTCATTTCCAGCTCACATGTTTACCTCACTATATTTCTTTATCGACATTTCCTCCCCACGATAATTATAGATTTATTCTTATTGATGCTGTTGCATTATTTGCTTTGTATTAATTTTGAGTCAAAGAAATGCAAAACGTTAACATGCAATATAATGGAAAAAATAAAGGAAAATGTTAACGGTATTTTTATGTATATGATTATAGAGGACCTTTGAACTTAGTAAACAAAATAATGCAAACTGTTAAAACATTCTCCTTTGGATATGAGTTTTTACTATATTTATTATTCTTAATACACTAAATGCGGAAAGGTTCATAAGTATGCATGCATGTCTTTCAAATAAGTCAGTTACTGGTCATTATTTTTATTTGTAAGCTTCTATGATGTAGTTTGTCCCACTTTTGTTTGTAAATCACTATAGTGCTGTAGCTTTGACATTATTTTTTAATAGAAATTTTGACTACAAGTATAAACAAATTAAAGAGGTCCATAATTATCACTCGTGCCCAGGCTATTTATCGTACCTGAATAAATGTCAAAAAATGATTTAAAATAATTCACATTTTAGTGATTAGCCTGTGCAAGCATATCTTTTTGCTGGTATTGAATGCTGAGTTATATCGTATCTTGTGTTTAAAAAAATTGATATGAGACGAACCAAGTGACCAACACCATTCAAATTTTACAATCAGATAGATTAACATATTAGCTATAACACGTCCTATTCTGAACGAAGAAAACCACTGTGTTCCATAGTAAGGACCATTTGATTGTTCACTGAGTGTTCACATTTAGTGAGTGCCTCATCGAGTTAATTGTAATCATCTTTCGCTTGAGTGAGTGTTTCAGTGTCGTTAATGAACAGCAAAAGGTTTAGAACAAGTAATACTGCAAGTTGCATTTTTTGTACATGAAAAGAAAGAGACAACATTGACTATCAGCTCGTGGTATACCTGTATTTCCGTTGTCGTAATATACTAGAATTGCAGTACCAAAGGCTGAAAGGGCAGTAAGAATCTCAGATACGCCTGTCGCAGGTTTTCGTTTAAATCTGGAAGTAGTAGAGAAAACAAAACTGACATGAGCTTTAATGAATGGTATTGAGCATCACAACATAAGAAAGCACTCCATTTAAAGCTAGTGATGACGCAAAGCAGGATGTACAAACATACAGAATTTATTGCAACATATCGCATTACATTGACGTGTGGTTTATACGTGATCCGTGATCTTTTTATTGTTAAAATTAACAATACAAGTCAATGAAAGCAAGTATGGATGGGAAATCTTTTTTTTAACTTCCAAGTCCAAGATGGCTGCCGCAAAGTCAAAACGTACATTTACAGTATATTACAAGCCCTGTTGTTTTCAGAATAGTGTGTATGCATATGAAATACCTGCTGTGAATATATGCCCCCAACGCTGAACTTACAACTTCTGTTATTCCAGTAAGAAACCAGTTTAAATGTAAATCGCCTCCTATGGTCGACGCAAGCAAGTATACCCCATTATAAATCATGGAGTTTACAAACCTGTGCAGACAACAAAGAAGATACACATATATACGGATTAGAATTCCGGTCGATTACTGGGTTAAAACTTGTTTGTATATGGGTTTGGGTTGTATTGTTTGGTGAACTGAAAGAAATCATATTCGTTCAGGCAACAAGTTCACTAACAGTCTAGTCGATCAAAAACAAGCCATTTGCAAAAAAAGACTCATCTCAGGATATAATAAGACTACAAGTTCCCAAGCTCCAATCGCTTGACTTTCTATTTTTACTCGCATGCTCAGTCCCAGCTTCTTTTAACACAACTTTCCTTGAAAACCTGGGTGTCAGGTACTCTATTCTATATTCTCAATTCTATTCACTGTCATTTGCACCGTGGCCGGGTTTTGAGTGCGCATTCTAACCAAAAAAAAAAAAAAAAGAGGAAATCTGTGTATTTTTGTAGAGGTATAATAGATCTCGACAGCATGTAACTATTCTTTAGAATTAGATTGCAATCTTAATCCTGGCCAATTGTACATCAATGTGTGAATTCCTCACATTACCACATACTCTAAAGAATAATTACATGCTGTCGAGGCTAAATATGCTGCAAGAATTTAAATGGTGATGCTTGGAACCCGGGGGGGGGGGACTCCCTATTGAAAGAGGGTGGGGATGCTCGCAGTCCCTTTTAGGGGTTGAAATCGAGGTTTTGGTCCCGCTTAGGGTGTTATGAACGAGATTGCCTACCAGTTGAGTTTTGTGGTCCCTTTTAGGGGTTTTAATTTTATCTATTTTATACATTTTATTCAAAATCTATTATAAAAGGGTTCAGTTAACGATTTTTATATGACGACGTCGTCATAAACTCATACGAGAAGAAGGCGTTTGATGTTAATAAATTAAATCGAGAAACCCAGCCTTGAATACGTTTTTGCTTGGTCCCTCTTAGGGGAAGAATTTTATCCCTGCCACGCCCATAAACTGACAACACAGGTCCCTTTTAGGGTCCATTTTTAAGATTTTCGGCGAGAATCCCCACCCTCTTTCAATAGGGAGTCCCCCCCCCCCCCCGGGGCTTGGAAATTGCTAACTTTTCCACTTTAAGACATGTGACTGATACGACCTGTTTTTAGCCAGTTATAGCCAGTCTGTACTCGCTTTTGAGGCTGGTCTTGACAATGAACAATTTTTTATTTACTCTCATCCGAAATTTTGAAATTATTAAACAACTTAAACATAAACGTTGTTTGTGGATTTAAAGTCCAAAGAATACTCATATATCTAAGTATTTCAAACCAGCAACCAAAATAATAATAATATTAATTTGGTCTGTTTACTTAGTCGTATCCAATGGCGAAACAAACGATTATAAAAAAAGAGTAAACAAAAACCAAAACAACCTTTACTAACTATGATATAGCCAGTAATTATGGTGTAAGCTTATACTTACCAGGAATACCATATTACCAAGGTGTACTTTGCATACCCTGAACGAAACAGCAGTCTGATATCATAAGACGTTTTCTCTGTCTTGTATGTTGGTAGTGTGATGTCCCCTTGGATTTCTCTCTTGTTTATCTTAGCAATCTTTTGTAATGTCGTCTTAGCTCGTTTGTCTTGTCCTTGCACAACTAGCCATCTTAAGGATTCAGGCACCAAACTGTATTCATCAGTTAAGACATGCACTTGAATATTGTTACATAATGTAGATGTTTTGCTCAATAACAACATAGTTATCAGTGTCTCAAATTGCTAATTGGTTTAATGGTGAAAACTAAAATAGTTATAAACAAGATATCAATTTAATGCCAATAAGAAAACTCAATCAAATAACTGGAAACATTTGTTTGTATTTCTGGATTATGAAGCTTTAAAGAAATAAATTGTTATTATTATTTTTATTATTATTATTATTATTATTATTATTATTATTATTATTATTATTATTATTATTATTATTTTATTATTATTATTATTATTATTATTATCATTATTATCATTATTTACACTTATTATCATTATTAACACATCAATGATTTGCATAATGATTATTCCCATGTAAAGTTTGTGAATCTTTCTATAAGTTGTCTCGGAGTTTTTTCTAATGAATGTACAGCTTTTATTGAAATACTAGAAGATTTAAATTTTGACAATAAACAGCGTACTTACATAACTCGATAAATAATGAAACTTTTTATTCGATCAACTTATTACAACAAAGTCTGGGATGAGCCTGAGTTGATGAAAATTGTAATTTTTGTTGTAATCATATTATGTAAAGATTAATTATTATTGTTTTTAGTTATCAGTCTGTGTTTAGATTTAATTTTGTTGTTGTTCCTGTTGTTATTATTATTGTTGTTTTAGTGCTACAATTATTTTTCTAAAAGATTCAAGTAGAAAATTGTAAACTACCTAGGTTTTAGTGAGGTTTGCAATTGTAATTAGCAGAAATGAAAATACATAAGTCTACATTATTATTATCAAATTTCATTCAAATTAACATGTACATCAATACCAATCAATTGTGATAGCAATATGTACATGAAAAAAATGAAAATGAGTCTTTTCTCATGAGTAGTATTAACGCCGGTACGGTTATACTATACCGCGGGACACGGCAGATGATTGGATGTGTTTCTCAGAAATTGCGGTTGCGTGACGATACCGTGCAGTTTCCCATTCATACGGAAGCGTATAGCATGTTCAAACAAAATATAGATACTTTACCAGCATAAAATAGCTAAACCAGGTAGACCACACAGTGACAGTATAAGTACAAGCGTTCTCCATTCCCGCACAAGGTAGGAAATACCAGCAAACAGCGCAAATCCAAAACCATACGACGCCCAGTAGAGACAGCCAACCATTGCTCTTTGTCTGATTCCAACATATTCCATTATATAGATGAAGGCAGAAAATAACAAGCCGTCTGATATATAAAGTATAAAGATTAAAGTTAACCGTTCGTTCAAAACTTGTAACAGTTATAATAGTTTAAGATCTCTGGGCATTGGCACAATCGACACATTGCGGAAGTGTGATTTTTCAGGCGTTACGGTTGCAAGTGTACATGAGAACCAGTGGCAAAGAGCAAAAGACAAAATCTTCCTGTAAGCAAGTTATGAGTAGATCTCACGGAGAGCTCTAGAAGTTAGAATGTATTCATTTAAGGTCAGTGTGTACTACTTGAGGAAGCGTTAGTGCTCGTGTAAACTCCAACATAACCCCTCCCCTCAGTGCACCCCTATTCCCCACGCTCCAACGTCGATGACACACCGAGTCTACTTATGTTCATGTCTCACGTGAACCATAACATTGCTGCCGCAGCTATAGGAAAAGTTGATAATGCTTGTGTTGTACTTTATGCTTAAAGGCTGATTTACACGATGCGATTTGTCGTGTGTGATATGCAGCATACAACTATGTACTCTGAACAGCGTTCTAGAGCGCTTGAGACTTTTTTTAAGCTACAAATCGCACCTTGTAAATCGTGCTTACAAAGTTCTTACTACTTACAAAGACCAGCTCCAAGTAAGAATACTGGCATAGTTATCACCCAAAATGTTTGAGCGAATCGTAGAAACAGCAATCCACAGCTTATAGTCAATCCGGATAGAAACATTGCTGTTCTTCGTCCAATTCCGTCAGATATAACACCTATAAGCAGAGCTCCCACGGCAGATCCCATGGCGTTGAAAGTAATGATAGTAGTAGTGTATGTTGATTTGTTGCATACAAGATCAAACTGTAGTAGAATTGAAACAGGAAATTTAACTTATTACAAAATTGATAGATTGTGCATGTTTTGTACATGAACTGACGAGCGTATAGTTTTGCCTGCATTGCTGATTCATTAAATCTATTGCTGTTCCAAGCGAGCAGAGTCTCTGCCGTCTGTTATTCCTGATGAGAATTAGCAACGCCTAGGGGACTCTGTTAGCAGGGAACTATAGCTGTTGCGTGTTTCTACACATTTAGTGTTGTCATCTAACAACAATTAGCTTATTATTTCATTTCAGTAAAATACGAATATTTGACAAACCTGCGTTACAAACGAAGTATACTCGTCAACAAAGTTCCACTCCTGACGGGGAATTGAGCATCTATAGTTATAATTCTTCTCTCCAGGTCCTACCGTGCCAGTAATGTTACATATTGTACTATTTGTAGAACATCTCCATCGTGGCTCCGCTACTAGGAAAAATGGACTCGCACTAGCAAAACCTGCTAACGTTATCACAGAATATGCGATGGAAATAAATAATAAGACTTGAAAAATACCGCAGTTTCCTACTTTTGAAAGCAGCTCTTCGCTGGTGACTGTATGGTGATCGTCCATGTCTACCGGCATTAGAAAAAAAAAAAAAAATGATTCAATAGGCTTTTTGAACACGACCAAATTTACATAAATTTAACTGATAGTCTTAAATAGTATAGAATGAAGGCTAATCCTAATAAATTCATTTTGGTTGAATGAATAAAACCGAAATATAGCATAATGTGCTTCTTGCACCTCATTTGTTCGATTGAATATCAACCAAAATAAATATATTCGGATTAATGTTTATCTTTTACCTAAAATTTGAATGTAACATGCAAATTTTTGAATACGACAACTACTACCTATTGGAGTTCGTCAGTGAGTATCGTCAAAAACATTGAAATATTCTTAATATTTCTGTTATGTTACGCCCAAGTCTGTATATATATCTAAATGTTTTGTTCATTATATTTCCACCTTTTTGCTGATATTCATTGTTGTAGAATTTGTCAGCAGGTTGCTATTAGAGATGTAGATATCCAAAAAGCATGGTTACAAACTTGAATAGTACCATTCAAACTAACAGGCTTTTCTCAATATGTTAAACCTGTTTTAAATAGTTGTTTTATATAGCCAAAGTGTAAGAAGGACGTTTTTGACAATTTCTCGGGAACTAATAACGTTTGCCCTAGTCTTATACGCAGGTAGCCGTCGCACATGACTGAAGATCAACAGACATAACGACCGAGATGTACATTTAGAAAAACTGTCTCATAAAATCAAAATAAGTAGCAACATTTCAAACTTAATTTTTGCAAATTGTTGTTTTAGAATCTTGTTATTTTCTGCCAGCAGTTTTACTGCATACATTTCGAGCCTCACTAATTCTTCTCACCTAAGAATTTGGATGGATTACTGAGGTTTTCATAATTTGTCACGGACAGTGATTTTCCTACTGCATGTTCTATGTTGTTCAATCAGCTATTCCCCGTTTGTAAATAAAAAAAAAAATCAAACATGTTAAGATGAATGTAAATAAAATATATTGTATTGTATTGCGGCATTGTTATATCTACAAAATTTACCTGATTAATCGAAACTTTGGTGCGTGCAAAACTCGCTAGTCAACATCATAAGCGACAGCTTCACGGCCAGTATTCTTTCACAATTTTGAAGTGAGGGCTGCCTAGTATTTTGATGATTTATTTTCAACAAACCAATATCCTTCCTTCAGTTTCTAATTATAAAAAGTCAAGCTAGATCCAACCATGGATGGTGTTGGCTGTATATTTATATTCTACAGTGTGTATAGCTTAAGTTGCATTCAAGTACAAATATTCCGAAATGCAAATGTACATTGGATTTATCAAGAAGATATTACCGGCTTTTAAGACTTACCTTTAAAAATAGAGGAGCAATTTACACCAAACCGTTACAGTAAAATGGTAGTACTGAACAACTTTTGCAAATGAAAGCTACACTTGCAGATGAGTTTTGATTTGCATATAAGCTTTATATTATCACACTAGTTTTGCTTGATTAGCCATCTAAAACAATAAATAGAATACGTTTTATTTCTTCAGCGCAAGTGACGAACCTGCGAGTTTCAGGAGCGGACCAGGATTCAATTAAAACAGAATCTGAAAATTTCGCGGAAGTCAAACATTTCTTAATTTGTAGAAAGGGTGGAAGGCGCTACCCCTTTGGAACTCCCATAAAAACCGTCCCTGAATTTACATCACTAGTATCAATTACTGTTGATATGTTTCTAGAGTGCTACATAAATACCACTAAAAAGTGCTATTTTATGTGAATTCTATTGTTTTCTTTTGTTTAATTTGCGCTATTTACTACTAAATAGTGACAACTGCTGCACACATTTAGTATTTGCACTATATGTTCCTATTAATCGTTGATTTAGAATAAAATTTTGCTTAGTTTTTATGACTTTTTGTTATTTATTTCTACTTGGATAAAGATTAAATGTCTTTTACCAGACCATTCACAGTATAAAAAAACTCGTTTTCTTTGACTCTGGACCATTCACAGTCAGAGTGCAAAACGGCAGAATTCAAACTCATTGCTCAAGTATTTAAACGGCTTACATCGTAACATCTATAAATTAAAGTGAAAATTTTTGTTTGTGACAATAAGAGGTGTTATTTCAAAAAACCTTATAGAAGAGAAAGGCAATGGCGCGATCGAAAGGAATCATGGGTATTTTAATAACATTGAGAAATAAGCAGCAATATTAGCAAATTAATGATGATGACGTCAATGGGTGACACATGGTTACGGTTTGTACTAGACTGTAGCAATGTTTTTTAAGGTTTTATTCCATTTTATATATAGTTCTTTTAAGGCTATCTATGAATATTTATTATTTGTTTTATCTTAGTTTTACTAGTTTTTAGATCTTTTATTCATACTGATATATATTATACATATATATACATATTTTTTTTTTCCTTTTATGTTGTGTCCCCGAATTAGTATGGATATCTTCCAGGCTAGATGACATGACACGTTAATAAAGTTTCAATCAATCAATCAATCAATCAATCAATCAATCAATCAATCAATCAATCAATCAATCAATCAATCAATCAATGTATTAGAATGAAGATTTATGAACTTTTTTTTTTGCTTTCTCCTATTTTTCTCTAAGACAGCTTTATTTTGAAATATAGGTAATAATAATAATAATAATAATAATAATAATAATAATAATAATAATGATAATAATAATAATAATAATAATAATTCTTAATTTAAACAATTCATCTTCAAAAAAAATATATATATATATATATATGGTTAAAAATTATATAATATTTACAAAATGATAAAAAAAACATGAAATTTATATAGTTCATTAATTTAAGAGAGGATGTCGGATATCATCGAGACTCATTTCAACGATATTTTACAAACTTTGCCTCAATATAGCCTTTGGTTAGCCTTTTTAAAAAAACATATTTAAAACTTCCAGCGAATCTTTTTTTTGAAGAAAATTCGACGAATTTGAAATTGCCGTTTTCAGACGTTCTGAGGCTCGAAAAATCGTCACGACAATGACCAAAACTCAAAGCGCTACTGAAGCCATAAATCAAACTCTATTAAAACCAAAATTAGCACACATTAAGTTCATTTATTCCTCGATAAAACTGTAAAAAGGTCTCGTTAAATTTTTCAATATTTGTTTTAGTCCTAGTGATTTTCTAACGGACTTTGAAAACAGCACCGATTTAATAGCTATTTTTATCGATCAAAATCACATTCTGGTATGTCAAAAAAAATTAAATGAACAACATTTCCTGAAAGATACACTCATAAACTTAACTTGATTTGAATTTCAAGCTCCAAATCAAAGTTTTTCAGGCACTACAATTCAGATTAGAATTCGCAATTTTCGTGTCTGAACGTCAACATATCAACAAAGCTAATCAAAACACAGACGCGTAGTAGATTTGAATGTGAGTTTGTTCGATAAACAACGCCTTTTAAATAATATAGAAAATCCTAGTAGTATTCGTGCACTAATAATAGCAAGTTTTTGCGCAAATATCAGAGAAATTCTCCAGAGTTATCAGATTATAAGTACCTTGTGTGTGTCATAGGTCAAGCCGCATATCATCGTCTACAGTCCTGTTACTGTTGTCAAATCCTCCTTGTATTGTTCTTTCTCTTAATTATCCGAAGTTTCTTTTGTGTAATTATAAACTTAAATAATACATTAATTTTTGAAGCATTTCGGTTATTCATTTGCTTTGTTTTTGTAGCGTAAATGCTAACAAACGTTCAGTTGTTGTTCACGTAACTTTTTACTGAGATGGGACCTTGAGTCGTATGCCGACGTCCCTCAGTGGTAACGCAACACTTTAAAAAAACATCCGCGTGACAAACGACGCATTTTCTTATAAAAATACTGTGCAAAGATTTCGATATTAACTCTTGCACCTATAATTATTCAGTAGTTTTGGTTTTAGTAGTAAGGACTACAAAACGTAATGTTGAAAATCATAATTTTATTGTGTGGGGGAACCAAACAAGGCTGCATGTGGGAGTTCTAAAGCGCTGCTCTGATGCAAGCAGGCTTGAGGTTAGGGTTAACATTCATTCAATTCATTACACCTTTGAATATATACTCCATGGTCAATTATTTTCTTTGCATGACCCATATGTGTGCATTTTACAAACATTTAGTGGCAAACCAGTTTGTTTTTCGGGATGGGGGGGGGGGGGGGGGAGGGAGGATATGTTCAAAGGTAAAATTAAGTGAATGAATGTTAGTTTTTCCTGTGAACATCATACTATTTTCCTAAATAATTTTGACCAATGCAATTTGAATTCAAGCCTGTTTGCATCAGAGCCGCGCTTAAGAACTCCCACATGCAGCCTTGTTTGGTTCCCCCACACATTAAAATTATGATTTTCAACATTACGTTTTGTAGTCCTTACTACTAAATCCAAAACTACTGAATAATTATAGGTGCGAGAGTTAATATCGAAATCTTTGCACAGTATTTTTATAAGAAAATGCGTCGTTTGTCACGCGGATGTTTTTTTTTAAAGTGCTGCGTTACTACTGAGGGACGTCGGCATACGACTCGAGGTCCCATCTCAGTAAAAAGTAACTTGAACAACAACTGAACGTTTGTTAGCATTTACGCTACAAAAACAAAGCAAATGAATAACCAAAATGCTTCAAAAATAAATGTATTATTTTACGTTTATAAGTACACAAAAGAAACTTCGGATAATTAAGAAAAAGAACAATACAAGGAGGATTTGACAACAGTAACAGGACTGTAGACGATGATATGCGGCTTGACCTATGACACACACAAGGTACTTATAATCTGATAACTCTGGAGAATTTCTCTGATATTTGCACAAAAACTTGCTATTATTAGTGCACGAATACTACTAGGATATTCTATATTATTTAAAAGGCGATGTTTATCGAACAAACTCACATTCAAATCTACTACGCGTCTGTGTTTTGATTAGTTTTGTTGATATGTTGACGTTCAGACACGATAATTGCGAATTCTAATCTGAATTGTAGTGCCTAAAAAACTTTGATTTGGAGCTTGAAATTCAAATCAAGTTAAGTTTATGAGTGTATCTTTCAGGAAATGTTGTTCATTTAATTTTTTTTGACATACCAGAATGTGATTTTGATCGATAAATATAGCTATTAAATCCGTGCTGTTTTCAAAGTCCGTTAGAAAATCACTAGGACTAAAATCAAATATTGAAAAATTTAACGAGACTTTTATACATTTTTATCGAGGAATAAATGAACTTAATGTGTGCTAATTTTGGTTTTAATAGAGTTTGATTTATGGCTTCAGTAGCGCTTTGAGTTTTGGTCATTGTCGTGACGATTTTTCGAGCCTCAGAACGTCTGAAAACGGCGATTTCAAATTCGTCGAATTTTCTTCAAAAAAAAGATTCGCTGGAAGTTTTAAATATGTTTTTTTAAAAAGGCTATCCAAAGGCTATATTCAGGCAAAGTTTGTAAAATATCGTTGAAATGAGAGTCTCGATGATATCCGACATCCTCTCTTAAATGTTCTGCATATTGTTTGTTCATAATTATATACATTTTATATAATTTATATACATTTTATAAAATTATAATCTAAGAAAATTCTAAAAAATATTATAAGTAAACAAATAAAATTCAGGTAAAAAAAAATAATAATAATAAAAAAATAATAAATTAATTCAAATGGCTTTCTGCAGCTTGTATCGCAAAGTCTGAGTTTTGAACGTCATTTGTAATTCTTCTGGTAGTTCGTGAACCTCGAATGCAGATAAGTGAAGATCGTAACAATGAGAAGCAAATCTTTGCTCTGATCCATGCGATAGTAGTGTGGTATTCTTCTCCTTTCTTGACAGATATCAGATGAGCTAAACGGCTGTGATAGGTCTTACATTCTTGGCTCATTCCTTCTGTACTGGTAAAAATAAGGGGAGTGAATGTGCCGTGTTCAATTTCATTTACTCTCTCAGCATATTTCCGTTTTTTCTCTTCTTCGTGCATTTCGTAGATCTTTGAGAGTTCAAGGTCCTTGTAGCTTTCAGCATTAGGGTAGCATACTCGGACGTCAAAAAACGCGGAGCGTTGTTTCTCCCAAAACCCTCTAGCGTGTATGTCGAGTCTTGCATTTGGGGCCTTGTTCGCAGCTTTACTCAGATCCTCATTGGTGATATCCTGTAGGATAGGCTCTACTTCTACGTCATTACAGACTGACCTTAACAATTCGGCCTCTAGATTGCGAAGTTCGTCGTGGCGTTGTATGATGAATCCACCACGGCGGCACACCATGGCATGTTCCACAGAGAAGTCATCGCCGCAAACACATTTCGAAGGGATATCATTTAGTGGCCAATTGTATCGTAGTCGAAGGGCATCTCTAAATTCTCGCTTGCTGAGATCGAAGCCCATATTCTTCAGTGGTAAAACAGTGAGCCAGGTCGATGCTCCTTTTTCAGCAGCTAAATCAAGCACTCTTATCGCTTCATTTGGAAGATTTGCTTTCACATCACGCAGCTTATCTTTGGTGGCCTGTTCTCTGTCGGATCTAGCTTTGTTCTTGGCTATCTTTATTTCGTTCTCGTCTGGAAGTAAATGTGACTGGGATATTATCTTCTCAACCAATGGAGCCGTTACTGTGACTGATGATGAGTGTTCTAGGCTGGCCTCATTACATGGGTTGTTAAAACCAAGACCTCCATGACGTGGTGGTAAAGATATGATATTACGATCATCTTCACTACATGACCGCTCTAAGATGGCTGGAAGTAGTAGGTCAGATATGGCTTTCTCAAGTGGCTCTAATAATTCTTGAATATTGGGTAAGGTTCGTAGAAAGTATGTCCATTGATGTTTCAGACCAAAAGAATATGCTGCGTAGCATGCCTGAGGATGAGATAAGGCGAATTCAGCAAGCTTACTGACTTCATCAACCCAGGCTGCTATCTTCTCTGTGACGTACTCCTGCATGAAAGAGGTCGACCCCAGTGCAGCTCCTAAATGTCTATGGCCTTCTGTCGTAACATTTACTGAGGTGTCTTTGAATACTTCTTTAGCTAATAATAATAATAATAATAATAATAATAATAATAATAATAATAATAATAATAATAATAATAATAATAATAATAACATTTGTATTGAGCGCATATTCAAATAAATGCTCCATGCGCTATAACATAAATAAACTAGCTATATGAATCAAAATAAGTTTGAATAAATATGCTAAATACTCTACTTTTCTTCTTTTTATAGGTCATATCTCCCCAAAAGTGAAAAGAAATAAAAAAAAGCAAATCATTACTGCACTAGACCAGAATCAATAGATTTAAAATCTATATAATTTCTAAATACTGCATTGATACTATTAATTTGGCCAGCTGCATGTAGCGAGCCAGTGTTGAAGTGGGTGAATGCGAAATCGAAATGCGAAACTCTATTCAAGATTTTGATACACTTATTTGGACCGTTTTTTGTTTGAAAGTATAAAAGCAGTTTTTACTTAAAGCAGGCACACATTTTCGGCCTTGGAACGTTACTTAAATAATCACAACATTACTTTTACACTAAAATCTAGCTCCAATAAAGACTATAATTTTATTATTTTGCTTCGATGTTGTAGGCCTGGCACCTGCCTTTAAGTCGCCTTAAAATCTCGTTTGAAATTTGGTCATATTTCCTTAAAACGCATCAGTCCTGACCACTTTAGAAGAACAACAACGCTGAAAGCTGAAAACCGCTGAAAACGACGCGCGCGTCAAAACCCACCAAAAGGCAACACAAGAATAACACAAGGAGTCTCCAAAAACTATGATTCAACTAGCCAAAGCCCTCGTATTTTCTTCATTTTTTCTGAAAGCTCTAAAAAAATATTTCTTTTGGCGAGATTTGAAAGAATCATTTTAAACATAAAGAAGTGATGGAAAGTGATTAAGGATTTCACTTTTGAAAGCGATTTTGAGTCACACGAAAACAAAACTGTAAATTCTATCCATTTTTCAATAAATTGATAAATTCTCTCGAGAATATCTTTCTAAGAAAAATTCCTGATGACTTTTTTGCCTAAGTAATCAGGACCCTTTAGTCGCAGTCAAATACGGCGACTTATACTCCCGGGGAAGGTTTCGGTGTACGCGCTCCAAAACCCACCAAAACGCAACACACGAATAACACCAGGAGTTATCAAAAACTAAGCTTCAGCCAGTCCCGGGGCATGCCTCGTCGTGCGTTCATGAGGTGCGTATGCCGATACAGACCCAGAAAGAGGAATGGGAAGAACACTTCTGAACTCATTGCAAAATTTCTCATTTCTAAAAGAAAACAAGAAAGGGTTCAAAAATGCATTTGCACCCAAAAATGTATTGATACATATTCTCCAAAACACGTGCTTCAATTCATTTGGTATGGTAATACCTCGGGATAATAATGTTAAAATCTGCGTCGCCAAAAAAGGAAAAACACACAAGAAAACATTAGTGGACACCACAAGGGCAATTTTACGAGCAAGTTTGCTTTCCTGATGAAATTGTTCTGTTCTGTCAGCAGTTTTTTTCACATTCCTGTAGATTTGTACATATATGCATGCGCAACCAATATAGCAAACAGTTAAAATTATAATGGGGAAAGGGAGCACATTCTTGCCGTATTTATTTTCTAGTGGCATACATATATCGTCTGTCTCCAAAGAAAACAGGTCTGATGTCATGCAACATATTGAAAAACAGATGATGATGGGCCATGTTACGGCGGACACAATGTATGAAGCTTTTAAGGTAACTCTTAAATTCGGTTTCATACAGTGTACTATGGCAAAATATCGTTCTAACGTCATAAGAAAACTCATCAATGGACTGAGAAACTGACCAACCAAAAAGCAAGCGCCTAATATTCGACAATAGTAAGGTAAAAAGAGTTTGTAGTAGTTTTCACTTGTAAGAGCCCGTCTAGTTATTGTGATGGACTTCAAAAAGAATGAAACCAGTAAGTCACCTTAGGCAATGTTAGCTATAATGACATGTGAAACTGATCTTCGTAATGTTGTTCTTTTAAGAGTAGTAACAACAATGGTTGCATTGAATAGAAAGGCAAAGATACTAATTATCATTGTTACAGTGAAAACATTGTTCAAAGTTTGCCAGCACTTGTTAAAAGTATTGATTGTGTACCAGCCCTTTCCATTGCTTTCCAGATTTCGCATTCGTGGTGAGAAAGACTTTTCCATCCGGCACATTACATTTAAACCTGATACAGCAGACAAATCAAAGACATCCTTTGGTAAATCTTTCGTTTTAAAAACATTACAATAGAAGGACGCTGCAAAAGATGTGTTCTCACGTGCAATGTTCCAGCCATTTGACAACAATAAGGTATTTGTGTTCCTCACAAAGCTACAGCTCCAGTAATACAATGTTTTTCTATGAAAAGCATTTGAAAAGAGAAAATGCACCAGGCCAAGCTTTGGTAGCGAAAGAAGATTTCTATCTGGCAAAAAGTTGTAATTGGCGCATAGTTGTAAAACGTTGAGTTGTGGTAGCTCGTTAATGACGTTTCTTATATCCCAGTGGCTTAGATTGTTGTCGTCAAGGTTCCTTATGATACAAAAACATATCAATACTGTAATACCAGTGATATAACAATAACTACAATATTGTGGTGGTGGTATAGTGTGTGGGAGGCAGTAGTTGATTAGTACAGATTGATGTGACTCATCATTTTAGCTTTGACGTCAGGAATAATTAAACATCTCAAAACCAAGCAACCAGCCAAACAGCCGACCAAACAAGCAACTCACCAACCATCCAATTAACCAACCGACCAACCGACCGATAAACAAACCAACCCATCAACCAACCCGCCAACCAACCATCCAACAAACCAACCGACCGACTGACGGACCGACATGCAACCAACCAACCAACCAACCAAACAGTCAACCAAGCAACCAACCCACCAACCATCCAACCAAGCAGCAAACCAAGTGGCCAGCCAGCCAGGCAGCCAAGCAGCCAGCTAGCAAGCAAATAAGCAAGTTAAGTAACAAAACAAACATTGAAAGACAGTGCGAAACTTACAAATGATTTCATCTTTTCAAGCCATAAAACGCATTCATAGCTATGGTTTGTATTTTGTTTGATGATAAAGATCTGAAAAATAATTTACGTTCTAATTCGCTACGCTCAACCGAACGTAAATTATTTTCAAACTGAACACAATAATAAGTACAACAAATTTATGATGGTTGGTTGCTCAGGCAATCCAACAGGCTTTATTACTATTTAGCAAGTATAGTTTTTCATTAATGATGAAATGCCTAGTGCGGAAGAGATTTTTAAGCGTTGTTCAACTTCTTCCTGGATGTACATGTCTTTGGATGTGTCCGATTTCCCTCTACCGTGTAGCTTGAGTAACCTTTCAGTTTAACTCTGTGTTGTTTTTAGCGGCTGCGGTCGCGCCCCCTGACCTTAGGCTATGTAATCCATTTTGTCGTTATATCCCAACTGTTTTAAACAATTCTTAAATAGCTCTAGGCATCTGGAATAATATAACTTATCTCCCCATAATTTATATTTATTTGTAGACTTATACCATCTTACTTTACGAAATAAAGGCACATTGCTGCTGATATCTATATTACCCTTCTGTATGTAATTTTCTATCAGGGCGACTGGGCAAAATTCGTTATTTAAACGCTTAATGTAAACGTAATTACCTTCCCTGTATATGTCGTTCTTTGCGCTAGGGACATTGATTTGAAGATGACCTAAAATTTTTAAATGATTTACTAGCATTTTGCTCAATTCGTCATAGCGGAAAAACCCTGCAAAACCTAGGGTACACAGACAAGCTAGTCTTAAATCTAACAATGTAGCTGAAGGCCCACCGTATCTACGGATAACTTCTTTGATAAAATCTGGAGAAACGGGCAATTTTTTGTTGATTGGTGTCTTACTGCATTTTGTTGATTCAAGAAAAGTTTTGCAAATGAGACTATCTAGGGGGTTCCCTACATCCCTTGGTATAAAAGAATGATACCATTTTAAAGCTGCGTGAACTAATGCGATTGTACTATGAGAATTAGACTGCTTGTAAACAGCTGATAAATAAGCTATTATAACAGCTACTGGCATAGGTGGGACTGATTGTAAGTTAAATCTATGACACCAAAGGCGGAACTTGTTTACTTCATGGGCATATCTACGGGATGTTGAGTCCGCTCTGCTTTTTAGTAGCTGCCGGACCAGATCTCTAGAATCAGGTTTTACGTCTGTGGGTAGGTCATGGCCAAGTTTTGCAGGATTCAAAGACCTAGAACGACGAAAAGAAACACACATATCTAGAATATGAACACCTAACATTTTTTTTTTAATTATTAACCTTGACATAGCTAATTAACAAAAATTGACGTATATAGGTCATAGGCAAGCGCCGTTATGTGTATTTATTAACACTCTTTGAACCTTTAATAGCTACTAAATAGGCAAGCGTTAACGTGAAGTCATACAAAACTGTATTAAAGTCAAGTAAATGATCATCTATAATGGTGGCAAGCGCCGTAGTCTGAATAAACGATCCCACAACCGTTTGTCAATTGTACAGGCAAGCGCCAACCAGACATTACACATACGTGGGCTATACCCAAGTTCACTAATAGACATCACACGTCTCTAATAGTGGCAAGCGCCGTAACCATTGTAATAATTTCCCAAAGTTTGCTGAAATAGCGTATAATAGTATTATGACTAGTCCGTATTGATTTATTGGACGAAATCCATGCGTAGTGCTAACACTTTTCCGTAGAAGTTGCTCGACCCCAGAAGGGAATTAGTGTTTTTTCCATGAGTTAAGGCGTGGTTGCCGTAAAAGAGCTTATGTTCTTTGATGCAATGGTGAAATTTTCTGCACAAAATAGGCCAAAAATAAGATGAAGGCCAGAACGGCACAACAACAGTGGCGATTGTGCGATGTGCGTAAAGATAATTCAAGGCTCTTCCTATGAGGCCAATAGGAGGAACTACTAGACAATTCTCGTTTGTTAATTTCTATACAAAGAAATCTACACCAGAACATTCTGGGTTCCAAAATCTCGAAACAAAATATAGATACTTTTTTGTTGTAGCTGTTCGCGAAACAATCAATCGTGTGAGGACCCCAGACCCTTTCAATTTCATTAAAGCAGTAGGTGCTTAATTGCCAATCGTCTACGTCAATTATTCTGCTAATGTAGTCGGCCCTTTCAAGTTCCGTACGAGGTAACCATTGTATATCAAGTTGTATGCAATGGTTAGCACAGAATTGAAAAATTCTGCTGGCAATAACATGCAAATCGGTCTTCATACTGCCAACTTCAACAATTCTGCACGCGGTTTGGCTGTCGGAAAACCATTTCAGGTAACTTCCTTCGATTAAAGGCAAAAACGATCGTAGTGCAAATTCGATGGTGGATAATTCTCTCTAGGTGGAACTTCTCATCCGCTCTTTATCGTCCCACAATTGATGACAAATTTGTTCCCCGTTTAAATCAAAATGGGCTCCACAGCCTGTGCTGCTAGCGTCAGAGTAAATGATAAAATTAGACTTGTAACATTCCTCGTGGGAAACGTTACGATATTTCTTGCCTTCCGCGTTAACTTCCCAAAATTTTAACTCTCTCTGGCAGAATTCATCCAGTTGGAATTTGGAATCCCAATCTTGCGCAGCAGCTACATTTATCGAACAATATCTCGTCATAATACGAGATAAGTTTCCATAAACTGCACCAGCAGAAATAATCTTACCCACAAACGAAGCCAATTCTCGAGCGCAAGTTGACATTCCGTTATTGTAAAAATTTTGAATACCCTCTTTAATGCTTTGGACTCTCCTTTCTGTTATGGCTATAGTCCCTATTGAACTGTTCCATACTAGTCCCAACCATTCTAATAGTTGACACGGTTCCCAGATACATTTCTCATTATTCACAATAAACCCTGCATTGTTCAAATCTGATTGGATCCTTTGGCAAACACGTTCACAAACGTTTTTATGATAGTCTAGAATCATTCCGTCATCTAAGAATAATGCAATATTAACCCCTTGTAACCTCCAGTATTTCTCTAATGGTTTAAGAGTTTTAGTGAATATGTACGGGGCTGATGACAAGCCAAAAGGGAGAACACAAAACATAAAGTAACGATAATTAATACTGTTGTCAAATTTCCAGGCGAACCCAAGAAAACATTGGTACTCCGTATGAATGTCTATGTGGTGATATCCACTCTTAAGATCAAATGAAGCCATAAAGGCGCCCGTGTGAAAATAATTTAAGGCTGTTTTGTAGTCTTCATACTTCATACTCTCTGTTTTGTTAAACATTTGTTCACATGTCTTAAGTCTAGAATTAACCTTTTCTTTCCACAAGATTGTGTAGAAACTGATAAAGGATTAACAACAAATGGCACCTCGGAATAAATAATACCTCATTCAATAATACGATCAGATTCTAGTAATTCTAGGATGGCTTTTTCTACAAACTCCAAATGCTTTAAAGCTGAATTATTGTTCTTAAAACATGCCTGCGATGGAATTGAATCAAATACGAGGCTATAACCGTCTTCTATAACGGAAAGGATGTACTGAGAAGCCCCAATTTCCCGCCAAAATTCAATGTTCCTTTTACATGTGGATGTTTTGGTGATAAATCTTCGAGTTCGTAATAATCGTGTGATTCTGTTACCTCAACAAAGTTTTCTAGTAGATCATTCTCCCTACTTGGTTGTTCCGTCACAATAGCCTCCCTGTGCGGTTCTAGAATTGAAGGGTCCACTCGAATAATAGAGGCCGCTCCTGTTGCTACCCTGGTATGGCAAGCCAACTCTGCATGTTCTGGTCCAGTGGCCGAATTTCCCACAACGGTGGCATTTGTCGGCGCTGTTTGCAGCAAAGTCTGAACGGCCTAAAGAAACACAATAAATCAAGTCAATGCAAAAGCATACGTATGTGATCGGGTGGGTGGGCGTTTCATCTAGAACGAAATTGGCCTTGCTGTAGGATTGCGAGAGAGAGAGAGGAATCAAATACCTTGTTATGCTCCTTAAGTACCCTGTAAAACAATAAGATAATCCCAGAAGGATTATCTAGACCGCCCTCTCTGAAAGTAATTAAACAGTCTTTTATGTACCGATAGAAAATACATAACCAGAAGTACAATCATACATCACATGCTGTTGTATACAAACATATACAACTATATAAAAAATCGTTGTCGGAGAGTTGCCGCTAGTCGAATGCTGTTTATTTGCAGTTTAAACAAAAACGCGGTAATTTAACTATTTTAGACTAAAGATAGTTACAAAAAGTGGTAGACGATTTAACTGTGTTTTGTTCGGTACTTTTAACAATTCATTTTAGCAGAGCGTTCGCAATCGGCATCCTCTCCGACAACATTTTTTTTAATGAGTGTAACAATCTGAAGCTTGACACAAGTTAAAGCCAACCGGGTTCTTTTTTCACAAGGGAGAGCAAAATGAGTTATTTTTACTTACAGAATAGTTAGGTCGGTAAAATTGACAAAAGATCGAGGTGACACTTGGGTAATAGTATTCCAAGATAAATCGCTGTTGAGAAAATTAACAAATGTTTGAATTAAACAATGTTGAAAAAAATTGTTATATCTTTCTAAGCATTGGAATCCCGTGAACATTAAACGACATAAAATATTCTGCAATTTTATGATCAATCCATCAGAACCTATCTAATAGCGAAGCTCCGCGCGCGCCGAAGGCCCGCGCAAGCAGAGCACTATAATTAAGAAAATATTTTAAACCATCGAGCTCATTTCAAATCGACCACAGGAAGCCCAGAAATTCGTACAACATACATACGTCCGTGTACACTCACGCGCAAATTTGCTGACCAGTTTTAGTGGGCGCCAAAACAATCATTATTTTTGCAGTTTGATGCATTTCACTGTAATTTTTTCTACAAAATGTGAAATGTGTGAAAAAGAAAAATAACTACGATTCAACGATGAAAAGCTACTTCAAAATATTTTCACTGACAAAATGGGTAAAAGTCGCTCATGGCGCTGGTTTTAACCATCGAAATGTACAGTCATGCTGATGCAGAGCTGTCATAATACGTTCAATAGTCATTCAAAGCTGGAGATTTTACACGTTGTATTTTCTGAAAGAGTTTATTTGACAAGTTTGTCAGATGGTGAAAAACGCCGTATTCTTCATGGATTCTTCGTGGCGTTTTCCAGTCATTACTTATCGACTAATCTACTTTTAAGTAAAATCGACGGCGACAAAACTTTCATAACAATAAAAACAAAACAAATATGCGCTGCATTTGCAGCAATTCAAAAGAGGTGAACAGCAAGACAAACACGACTCACAAAAATAATTTCACTCTGTTCATTCATCATTAGTTTTATTGACATGCACAGAGAACTTAAAGAAATACAAAAACTCGGCAAGGAAAAATGGAGCAATTATACTCAAAATTATTACCGGAGATTAAGAGAAGACCCAGTCTACAATTGTTGGCTTTAAAAAGGCATTCCGCCATTTATTCCGATATCGTTAATAATGATAAACTTTGTTTATTTGCACTTTACATGGAGTAAGTATAATGATTTACAATCATGACCTTGAACTTGAATTTGGCGCAAGTGATATGTTTGTGTAATGTTGACAAATGAATGGTCAAACATTTCGCGAGTTGAAGTTCACACGTATAAACTGACCCTGCACAGGTTTTTATTTGTGCTCATTCCAAATTGTGAAATAAGTAGACATAAACTTTGTCTATGATATAACGGTAAGGATTATTCAATTTGTTTGTATCAATTATTGGGCATTTGGAGCGAGCAGCCAAAATAACGATTTTGATCTGTTCACTCAACCATATCCAACAAGGATAAAACAAAAGTGAAAAAAAAAAAAGATTGTGCATGGTCACGCTTGAAAAAAAGTGTACAATAACATATGACAAAAGAGTTTCCAAACCATTTCACTCTATTAACTATGCTTTATGAAGCAAAAATTATTTCCAATTCTTCTAAAAATATTCTAGCTATCTTCTCAGTCTTTCATTGTCGACTGAAGTTTCTGATACATCACATATTTATGCAATTAACGATAGTTTTTCTGCTTAATACCCATGCTTGCGAAAGAAAGCCGTTCGCTGATTTTGAACAGTAGTTCATGCGAATTATTTGTCGAAAATTCACTATACATACCATCCATCAGTCCTAGCATTATCTGATGTCCTCTAATAAGGCTGGCGATGACTAATTGAAAAGTAATGTTTTTTCTCGAAATTCCGTTCTAACTGTGATTAATTAATGGTTCAGTACTTCATAAATTGAAAAAAAAAAATTTATCGTGGATTATAGTCGGATTACGTTTGAAAGGTGCTTTAAAGAAAAATTTTTTGGACAATTCAGACATTTTCAAGCGAGAAAACGCGATATTTCTGTAAGTCGACCAAGTCCTCTCCCGGTATTGAATAGATTTTCACACATTTAAGGTGTTTAGACGGCGATAGCACTTAGACGAACTAGGGCACCTATCGTTTTTATTTTCTTATTTTTTCAAGAACTATGTTTTCTCTCACATATCTAATTGTCAATAAACTTTCATGTCTAGTTTTTGAGATATTTCAAGAGATGTGTCTTGAACAGGCACTTCGACTTCCCTGTATATATCTCTACTATACTCTATGCTGGAAATTTAGCATTTTTGGTTAGAAAAAGGTTTCTCTAATCAAATAATCGCATAATTTTTATATCCACTTAAATTTTTATGGGAAAATAGCAAAATCAAGAGCATTGTGTAGGTCTATAAATATTTATCGACCAGTAATTAACTATTTTTGAATTTTCGAATTTTACTCCCAAAATACAAAACATGGTACTTTTCAAAAAATTCTCGCGAGAAAACGAGTTCGGGGACCCCATTTTTTTATTTCAATTTTGAAATAAGCAACTCAAAAAATATTATTGTGAAAAGTTTCAAGGCATTTCCATGTCTAGTTTTATTTCTTCGGAATTATTTTAGAAATGCATTATTTTGAGTATTTCCGAACGATAAAGTACACTGTTACCAAAAACAAGCGGTACTGTTTGAAACCTTGGCGATTTCCCAGAGCCAGTGGGTAGATTTACAAACACACCATTACCAAAAACGATCTCCTTTTAACGACCTGAGTTGAACACTCTTGAACGCACTAAAATGAAATGACTTAAAAGCATTTCAACAAGTACTTTCATGCACCATTTCTTTCAAAACGAATTTTAATTATATCCCAAACAGGCAACACACGTATTTTCTGCAAACTCTCCAATTTAGAATATAATTGGATCGTTTTTCATTTATAACGATCTAAAAAAAGCTTCAAACTGTCCAATTTGAAAACAATTGGATGGTTTACAATAAGCCAATCAGAATGTGCGAAAGATAATAGACATTTTTTTTAGCCCTCGGGCTTGCCGCATAAAATTCAAAATGGCGTGCAGGTTTCCGAGTAAAAATAAGTGGACATTTGTCATCGACTTTCTACCGAAAATGAGGATATAGTAATGCAAAACAAGCTTTTATTTAACCGGATTCACTGCAGGACAGTTTGAATTAAATGTTTGAAGAAAGACAGGAAGAAAATAACAGAACACGCGTGAAAGCGTTTTTACTGGTGGAGGATAATGGAAATAAACCAGAGAAAAACGATCTTATAATAAATGTCATTTATTTAAATTCCTAGATAGTTTTATTTTCTATATTTGTAAACATTTTTTGCATTTTAACATTTTTGACCAACTACATGGAAATGTGCACATTTAAATTACCGAGGCTGACATCTGGTGCTGAATTTTTTGTCTTGAAAATTACAATGACTTTTAGTTTTGCTGTATTTTTAGTTAGGATGGAATGATAGTTGATCAACTAATGGCTTATTTAGTTATTAAAATCACACATTTAAACTTATGTCTTCAGACTGTTTCCTATTCAAAAATGTCTCAGTTGATTAGTTCCAAAAAAAAAATTGTTATCGATGATATAATTAGTATCTAACAGAACTCCATGCTTGTCCAATTCGGAAATAGTTGAACTCGAAAAATTCCTCTGACTGCAAATTTGGATTTGGTCTACGGCTTCATCCAATTTTAGCAGTCCTCCGAATTTTTCTCGTCCAATTATTTCCAAATTGGACAGCTTGGAGTCCTATTATTTATACTAATTTATTAATTTATGCCCCTTGATTTTCGAGCGGCAACTTGCTGATTGGCTGAGAAAAATAATGACAAACTCATGAGCCCAGCCGTCATTGGGGAGAGTATCTCGGGCGCACGAAACCCTGACGGCTAGAAATACTGCGGAAATAGTCTTAAAAATTTTGTCTACAATTTCAAAGCGAATGCAAAGACCACGCTTTTAATTCTTCTCCTCTATTTATCTCATCCTTTCCCAAGTCCCAGACTGCATTATAATAAATGTATTCATATACTTGATCTTTAAAAACTATCTTGGACTTTATAAGAGCTTAGAAGATATCACCATCAGTTTTAGGAAATGATATCTTATCAACTTCGAGCAGAGACAATGGGAGCCACTTGTGCTATATAAGACTATCATATGTATTTCCGAGATCTTTACATGAGAGCTAAAATGGTTCAACGTAATAGGGTAGCAGCGAAAAACACTAAGTAAATCGATTATTTCTTGCCATTATGTGTGATCATTCCTTTTCCCTGTAAAGACAGATGTTTTTTTTTCAATTTATCAATGCACCGAACAACCACTCATTCTATTTTCATCCATTTTATTCATACGATAAGACAGTCATCGGTTTATAAAGGCCCTATATCCTACTCTCTGCACCTAAAGACGTACTTTACGGTAGTACTCTAGCAATAAATTGAACTAAACACTTAAGACTTGTGATTCAAGTGTAGTTCTGCTTTTGCGTACTACTCATGCATAAGAGAAACTTAAGAGTCAACCACTATTTCCTTAAGGTATGTACTTACAGTTTCTCGATAGCTCTTGGATCAGCAAAGTAAGAAGCGATATTATTCAAGTCGTTCAATGTACATCTCGCCTCCATTCTACCAGTACAACTGCAGACATGGTTATTTACTGAACTACAGATATTCGTCTTCGCTGGTGACATCGAAACATAGAATTTCTGGAAAAATGATAATAATAATAATAATAATAATAATAATAATAATAATAATAATAATAATAATAATAATAATAATAATAACGAAATCAAGCTCTTCGAGCATTTCTAAAAACGAAGAGCATTCATTAGAGAATACTCCAAGAGAACTAATCGAAAGGTTAATAAATTTGACGGTTTTGAAATTATTTTGTAATGTTCCAATCAGAACTTTGTACTTGTTGTATTTCCTTTTGACGTTATTCATTAAATTGGATTCAAATCCAAAAGTAAGTTCCACAATGTACAGACAGTCAGATGTTTTTATGAGTAGGTCAGGTCGATAGTTGTCACCAGTGATAATTGAGGGATTTTTGTATCCATCGATGTCAGCGTAAAGTAATGTTCTGTCAATGTTTGATTGTAACGATGCAGCGATGAAGTTGATGATTGAATCATGTCTCCAAGTGAATCGGTCTAAATAATGTTGACAACAATAATAATAATAATAATAATAATAATAATAATAATAATAATAATAATAATAATAATAATAATAATAATAATAATAATAATAATAATAATAATAATAATAATAATAATAATAATAATAATAATAATAATAATAATAATAATAATAATGGAAACTTTATTTATTTTGCGAATTTTTTCACTTTTACAATTGTAAATCTCACTATTGTCAGGTAATTTACAATTTGCTACTTGAATTGACTTAACAAAAAACAAAATATATATATTATATAGTAATACATAAGCGATAATAACCAATACACATAATAATATTTACAGGTCACATATGATCATCAGAAATATATCTGTTAGAAGTTCATTAACTCGGGATTTTCCCAGTCCTGATTTCTTTTACAAAAAATAAAATAAGTTGATCTTATTGCAATGTTTATTATCTTCCTTATCATATACATTTTATGATTTTTCTCATAACCTAAACTATCGATCATATCTAAAAAAGATGAACATTCCGAATCAAAGACACCAACTGCACTTATTGAGAGATTAATAAATTTAACAGATTTGTAATTTCTAATTAAAGATTGTATCATATTCTTGTACTTTGTATATTTTCGATCAATGTTTTTCCTTAAATTAGATTCGGATCCAACTGTCAGTTCCAAAATATAGAGTTGGTCTTTCATCTTTATCAGGAGGTCAGGACGATGAGCATCACCAGTTATGATTGAGGGATTGGAATAGCCTTCGAGGTCAACATACAATTGAGACTTATTGATTTTAGATTGTAGCGAGGTGGCAAGAAAGTTTAATATAGAATCGTGTCTCCAAGTGAATCGTGGTAGATAATGTTGGCATCCAGCAACAACATATTAATAATAATAATAATAATAATAACAATAATAATAATGATAATAATAATAATAATAAATAAATATACTTATTCATTAAAACATATATGTATATAACTGGTCTATTAAAAGCAACTTAAACCATATATACTAATTGTTCGATCCCTATAAAACAGAATAGTAAATCAATTAACACAATTTAAAAAAAAAGGTCCAACATCATTAAATGTTCAAAAATAGAAAATTCTGATCATCCAGGATATGCTTTAAACAGCCAGGTTTTACAGAAGTATATAAGAACGGATGTTGTTAGGGAGAGTGTTTCTGTGCAAGAAAATATTTTCTTACCTTAGTAAATGAGGCTGTAAGAGGTCTTTGACAAAATATTAAGGCCAGAAGATCGAAAAAGGTCGAGAAAAGATTAGAATATATAGACCTGATCATGGTGTCATGTCGAAACTTTGTCTACTGGTAAAATGTTTCTTCTTATAATCCTTAAGGAAAAACGGTAAATATTAAATGAAAAAGCCCGACTAAACATTGTCCGCCCACTGAAACCCTTTAAAAAATACTTTAAAAATACTCATTGACTCAAGCAATTGATAGTAACAACATTACTTTATTGCATTTAGCTAATATTTCTTGAATGTTGACAGTTTGACCAATTAATTGATTGATTGTTTAATCATTTAAGGGTCCTGACTACTGTAGAACAACAACGACGCTTGAAACCTGTGCCCGCGAGCAATTTACCGCTGAAAACGCCGCGCGCGCGCCAAATCCCGCCAAAACACAACATAAGAATAACCCAAGGAGCCTTCGAAAATTATACTTCAACCAGCCAAAACCCTAATTTTTTGCGCGGGACTCTATATTTTTCTTCATTTTTTCTGAAAGATTTTGTAAAAATCTTTCTTTTGACAAGATTTGAAAAAATCCTGATGACTTTTCAACATTACACGCTATGGTAAGTGGTTTAGGGTTTCACTTTTCAAAGCGATTTTAAGTCAAAGACGAAAACAAAACTGTAAATTTTGACAAAATTTTAAAACATATATAATTTATTTTCCCATATTTGTGTAAAATACCGTCTGGTTGAGATTGCCTGTAAAAACTACGTCAATAGCGTTATTAGTTTTTGAGTAATAAATTTTTTTGTGAAAAATGCATTTTTCGACATTTGTTCTTCAAAAATGTCAAAACATGGTTCCGTTCAAAAATTTTTATCTCGCAAACGGGCTCGGGACCATATAGATTTCTATCCATTTTTCGATTAATTGATAAATTCTCTATAAAATATCTTTCTAAGAAAAAATCGTGATGACTTTTTGCTTAAGTAATCAGGACCCTTAATATTTCATTAAGCCTCTTTTTCAGTTTCATTTCATTTCTGCATCTAAATTTTACTTGCAATATGCTTATGATTTCATTAGTTGAGGCATTAAAGAGTATCATCATGTGGCTTCTTTTTGTTTCTGCCTCGTTACTCAGATACTAGTCAATATTGAATGTAAAAGAATGAAGAAATGAAACTTATGCTACCCGGCTTACAATAATTGTAAATAGTATATATTATATTTAGTAATATTTATTTGTCAAACACAATGTGACATACTCTATTTAATATTTCGATCTTATCTTGACCGAGGTCGAAAAGTACAGACCGAACGCAGTGAGGTCTATCTTAATATCTGAAATGGTATTTTATATTCAAAGTGATTGATTGATTGATTGTATCGTTCAATCCAGTGATTGAAACATGATGATCTTATACGTTCAAGAAGAGTCTTTTTAGTCAATATGTTCATATATCTGATTTTAGAATTTGGATGGCACTGGTCGCTTGATTCGTCTCATTATTCTTTTTAAGGTAATTACGTAGATTGTTCCTATACCTACACATGGCTCAATATAACAACAACTGATACTTGTGCACGTTGGTAAGTCGAACGCAACGGGCAGTTGATTTCAAATAACTTCCATCAAGTTAGTTTGTAGTTGATGCGTAAGGCTTAGTTACAATAGTGAACATGAATGTTATTCTTAAAACTAATCAGCATGCAGGACACGAAAAACCTGAAAAATCATATCTTTCTTGAGGAAACCAGGAAACGTGTACACCTGCCAGGCAGTGCTACTACCTCCGAGGTAGGAGTTTCCTGTCCTATATTTCTCGTATCTACCAAAGGACGAATTTAATTCTCCGAATACAACAGGTATTACAAATAACTAGTCTATTGGTTGTACTTATGTAAAAAAAACCCTAACAATTAGATAACAAAATTGATTGATTGATAATAGTGTCGTTGGCTGACCGTAGATGATTCAAATTCTTATTCGCATTTATTAATTATTATTTTTACGGATATTTGAACTTCCGAATTTTACTCCAAAAACCCACAACAACATCATCATCATCATGGACCTGTTTGTTCATAATTGCAGAAAAGTTGTTGAAAAATAATGTTTTCGTAACTATAGCAATTTACAAACAACAAAAATTGGACAAATACATCAGCAGCTTCAAAATAAAAATAATGTCCAAATTCCGTATAATAGGGATGAAATATGACTGAGACGGGCTTTATATATAGTGTGAACATTAGAATATTTATTTGAAAGGACATGCATACATACTGTTCATGAACCTGATAGGTACTAGTTAGTGCAATGAGAATTATGAATATAGTAATATTCACAAACACACCACAAATTGGTGTCATTTGGGAAAAACAGCTGTGATTATGCAAATGCGCGAAAAAAGTAGCAAAAATCCAACTGCACAAAATATCATACTGTCTGGTTATTGCATGTGAATCACAAAGGCTTTAGTCTTTTTAGTTCTTGGGGAGGAAGAGCTGAACTATGCAGACTACAAAGACTGAGCAAAGGTGGATAAAAGGAAAGGGGCCAGGGGATACGGTCCCACCACCCTTGGAAAGATCTGATTTATTTTCATAGATAATAGAACTTTATATTTTTGAGTGAAAATCAGTGTTTTTTTGTATTAGAGCACCCCTTTCAAAATTATTAATAATTATTTGTTTGTACAAAGGTCCTCCTTAATCGTCGGGATGCGATAAAAATACCGTAAACAATGACATAAGCTATACATCAACTGACTGCATACTGAAAAGGATGATGAGAAATACGTGGGCATGCTTAGAAAATTCTTTGTAAAATCTCCTATTTCTGAGGACAGCTATTATCGAAAAGGTTTTCTAAAATAAATGGTATAGGTCCGCTACGATTGGTCTAAAACCAACAAGGCATTATTTTACCTGCGCATGCGCGAAATGTCCTTTTGAGACACCTCATCGTCATGGCGGTCGCTGTCGGATTTCATAGCTGCTTGCCATGCCGATGGATTTTTTTCCACCTTTAGAACATTTTGGAGCATAGAAAAGTCCAGTATAGTTTTAAATAACTTTAAGGTTATTGCTTAAGTTCCAGTCGTTCAATTTAAGACTGATGATGCCTCGCTAAACGGAGTCAAAGTAATAGTATTCTGCGAACATGTGCGAAGAATCTTCGCCATTTGTTGTTTGTTTTTGCCTGAGAAGAGCTGTTGTTTCATCACTTTTACTAAAAGACATGGTTCTAATCAATAAATGTAGGTAAGTGTATGATAAATATGTTTTTATTTCATGATGTGTTTTGAAATCGGATTATCCGAATTGGATTTTGCTTCGGTTTGAAATCTCTCGATATTATGCGCTGGAGTAATTATAGCTTATATCAAACGGGAAAATTCTCTTATTGGAGGGCACCAACCACTGAGTTATTTCTCCTGATGAGTCCCTAAGTTCATCCTTATCATTGTGATGTGAAACTTATTGTTGACAAAATTTGGCTAATTAGGGTTTTCAAGTGAAATATTATTGATGATGGTTTTAGCGGCAGACAGAATATCGGTTCCATTTCCAAAGCAAGAGAATATTATGGCCTTGCAGCTCTAAATTCTATCTCCCCAATTCGTGTGCTACAATCCCACTTATTTCTTTGCAAAATCGGTGGTCTGAGATTACAATGGTCTGAAGTTTAAATTCACCTTGAATATTGTTGTTCATGAATATTTAATTTTGTGTCATAACATGAATTCTCGAACATCAACCACTGAGTTATAACTTGTTCTCTTATCTATGCTATGTACACTTTTATTTTATCAGGTGAGAACAACTGGAGAAATTTGGCAAAGGGACCAAAACATGGCTTCAAATTGACCTGTCACTGACATTCTGGCCTTCTGATTCAATGACTTCTGATTCAAATCGCTGGAATAGATATTTCATGGTTGTTTATTTTTTCATGTCAATGAATTAAATATTAGAGAAATGAAATAAACGTTTATATTGTACATTGCTTTTTTACATCTGTAAAAGAAGGCAAGAACAACAAGCGATAGTAAAAAAAATAGACACAACAAGTGCCATTTTGGCTTTGTGCGCGTCATTCCTGTGAGGAGCCCGCAATACAATTGTTTGGCTCAGCAGTTCAGCGCATGCGCAGGTAAAATGATGCCTTGTTTCTAAAACCATGTTTGATGAGAGTATCAAAACACGCTGTCATCATTTTTAGCGGGCGCGTGTATTTCAACTGCCAATCAATAATCTATCACGCGCGCTTATCGGACAGTTTAAACAAAACGTGACGTAGGGAGAATTTGGATTCATTTTTTTTTTCGTTCTTTTCGCGCGTCGTGGTTTCCTACGCCCCTCTAGTGTTCTCTCAACATCCCGCGTGTTTTGATCAGAGTATCAAACACGGAAAACTGTTTTTGATGTGTTAAATCCAGTTGAAATACTAATAGCGAATAACAATGCCATTTGCATATATTACGATTTCAGTTTTCTTTTTTTAAATACAAAGCTGTATTATATAGTTACACAGTTTGTTACAATTATGTGATGAAGCTATCTCGTACATTTAGTCACCTCATTTCTTAAAAAAAATAAAAATCATGAAATATGCAAATGACTTAGATATTTGCTAAATCAGTACTTCAACTGGGCAACCTTTTCAAGAATAGCTGATGTGTATTACGATTTAGATAGAGAAATTACAACTTTTGTGGAGAGATCGAATTTGTTCGTCCAAATCACATGCTCTGATTCATTTGGCCAGAGAGTTATTGACAGAATTCCTAGGAAGGAGTATGGGAAGTAAACTTCTGAGCTCATTGCGAAATTTCTCATTTCTAAAAGAAAATAAGAAAGGGTTGAAACATGCATTTGCACCTAAAGATGTATGAACGCTTTCTGTCCAAAGTACATGCTTTGATTCATTTGGTATATTGATGCCTAGTGGTGTTAGTGGCAAAAAGTGCGATACCAAAAAAGGAAAAATACAGAAGAAACATTAGTGAACATCACAAGAGCGATTTTACGAGCAAGTTTGCTTTCCTGATGAAACTGTTCTGTTTTGTCTTCAGTTTGTTTCGCATAGATGTTTCCTGTAGATTTGTATATATAAACATACGCAGCCAATATAGCAAAGAACTAATGTACCAATGGGAAAGATAACTAACCTTTTGTTGTGTTTGTTTTCTAGTGGTACACACATGTCGTCTGTTTCCACAGAAAACAGGTCTGATGTCATGAAACATATTGAAAAACAGATAGTGATGGGCCATATTACGGCGGATGCAATGCATGAAACTTTTAAAGTAATTCTTCTACTTGGCTTCATGCAGTGTACTATGGCAAAATATCGTTCTAACGTCATGAGAAGGGTCATCAATGGACTGATAAACTGACCGACCAGAAAGAAGGTTCCTAGTATTCGACAATAGTAGGGCAAAAAGATTCTGTAGTAGTTTGCACTCGTAAGAGCCCGTCTGGTTATTGTGATGGACACCAAAAAGAATGAAACAAGTAGGTCACCTAAGGCAATGTTGGCTATAATGACATGTGGAACTGAGCTTCGTAATGGTCTTCTTTTAAGAGTAGTAAAGACAATGGTTGCATTGAATAGAAAGGCAAAGATACCAATTATAATTGATACGGTAAAAATATTGTTCAAAGTCTGCCAGCACTTATTAAAAGTGTTGATTGTGTACCATCCCTTTCCATTGCTTTCCAGATTTCGCTTTCGCAGAGAGGAAGGCTTTTCCATCCGGCACATTACATTTAAACCTGATACAGCAGACAAATCAAAGACATCCTTTGGTAAATCTTTCGTTTTGAAAACATCGCAATATTTGGACGCTGCAAAAGATGCGTTCTCATGTGCAATGTTCCAATGATCTGACAACAATAAAGTATTTGTGTTCCTCACAAAGCTGCAGCTCCAGTAAAACAATGTTTTTCTATGAAAAGCATTTGAAAAGAGAAAATGCACCAGGCCAAGCTTTGTTAGCGAAAGAAGATTTCTATCTGGCAAAAAGTTGTAATTGGCACTTATTTGTAAAACGTTTAGTTGTGGTAGCTCGTTAATGACGTTTCTTGTATCCCAGTGGCTTAGATTGTTGTCGTCAAGGTTCCTTATGATACAGAAACATATCAATACTGTAATACCAGTGATATAACAATGACTACAATATTGTGGGGGTGGTATAGTGTGTGGGAGGCAGTAGTTGATAAGTGCAGATTGATGTGACTCATCATTTTAGCTTTGTCGTCAGGAATAATTAAACATCTCAAAACCAAGCAAACAGGTAAACAGCCGACCAAACAACCAACCCACCAACTATGCAACCAAGCAGCAAACTAAGTGTCCAGACATGCAGCCAGCTAGCAAGCAAATAAGCAAGTTAAGTAACAAAACGAACATTGAAAGTGCGAAACTTACAAATGATTTCATCTTTTCAAGCCATAAAACGCATTCATAGCTATGGTTCGTATTCTGTTTGATGCTAAAGATCTGAAAAATAATAACCAGAAATACTATGATGCATCACATGCTGTTGTATACAAACATATACAACTATATAAAAAATCGTTGTCAGAGAGTTGCCGCTAGTCGAATGCTGTTTATTTGCAGTTTAAACAAAAAGTAAGACAACAAAATGCGGTAATTTAATTATTTTAGACTAAAGATAGTTGCAAAAAGTGGTAAGACGATTTAACTGTGTTTTCTTCGGTACTTTTAACAATTCATTTTAGCAGAGCGTTCGCAATCGGCATCCTATCCGACAACATTTTTTTTAAATGAGTGAAACAATCTGAAGCTTGACACTGGGTAAAGCCAACCGGGGTCTTTTTTTCTCAAGGGAGAGCAAAATGAGTTATTTTTACTTACAGAATAGTTAGGTCGGTAAAATTGACGAAAGATCGAGGTGACACTTGGGTAATAGTATTCCAAGATAAATCGCTGTTGAGAAAATTAACAAATGTTTGAATTAAACAGTGAAACAAAGAAATTGTTATATCTTCCTAAGCATTGGAATCTCGTGAACATTAAACGACATATAATATTCTGGAATGTTATGATTAGTCCATCAGTGGCTCTATTACGAACCTATCTAATACGATAGGGCATGGATGGAACATATTAAAAATTGCAGAAAAGCAGGTTTTTCTGTCTTTAATTTTGATTGAAATGCGCAGAGAACTTTGCAGAAACACAAAAACTCGTCAAGGAAAGGAGCAATTATACTCAAAATTATTACCGGAGTTTAAGAGAAGACCCAGTCTACAATTGTTGGCTTTAAAAAGGCATTCCGCCATTTATTCTGATATCGTTAATAATGATAAACTTTGTTTATTTGCACTTTACAATCATGACCTTGAACTTGAATTTGGAGCAAGTGATATGTTTGTGTAATGTTGACAAATGAATGGTCAAACGCGAGTTGAAGTTCACACGTATAAACTTTGCAAAATACAAATGCAAAATTACTGCCTTTATCTATAGTTAATAGAAAGAATAGTTAGGAAGCCTATTGTTTTATGTCCTTGTTCGGTTTCGAGGTTGAAGCGGTGTTGACCCTGCACAGGTTTTTATTTGTGCTCATTCCAAATTGTGAAATAAGTAGACATAAACTTTGTCTATGATATTACCGTAAGGATTATTCAATTTGTTTGTATCAATTATTGGGCATTTGGAGCGAGCAGCCAAAATAACGATTTTGATCTGTTCACTCAACCATATCCAGCAAGGATAAAACAATATTGAAAAAAAAGATTGTGCATGGTCACGCTTGAAAAAACGTGTACAATAACATATGACAAAAGAGTTTCCAAACCATTTCACTCTATTAACTATGCTTTATGAAGCAAAAATTATTTCCAATTCTTCTGTAGTTTTGCACTGCACACAGTTCTGCACATGTTTCAAATTTTTTTCTATTATGAATTTTATCGTGGATTATAGTCCTATTACGTTTGAAAGGTGCTTTAAAGAAAAAAATCCCGACAATTCAGACATTTTGAAGCGAGAAAACGCGATATTTCTATAACTCGACCCTGTCCTCTCTCGGTATTGAATAGATTTTCACACATTTGAGGTGTTTAGACGGCGATAGCACGAAAACGAACTCGGGCACCTATCTAGTTTTTGAGATATTTCAAGAGATGTGTCTTGAACAGGCACTTCGACTTCCCTCAAAAACTATACTCTATGCTAGAAATTTAGCATTTTTGGTTAGAAACTAGACGATCTGCGATCGATTACTCGTGCCCTTAAATAATAGTGATGAATGATAAAAAATGTTTGGCATATTGAAAATAATGAAACAAGGGATATAAAAAAACATGTTTATTTGTGTTTTCAAGAAATGTTTTTTTCATAGGGAGGGAGGGGTTTTTGATTTTGGAATTCCGAAGGGGAGAGGGGATATTCGATTTTGGATTTTGCGAATGACCTGGGGGATTTATCGGAATTCCAAGGACCGGCCAACGAGAACGGTTACGAGGAGAAGCTAGTAGATTCAAAAATTCGTTATCAAAATAGTTTTCTCAAAAAATTGCTTCGAAAAACCAGATGCGTATTATACCAAGTCCAATAGCCAAGCCTAATACCAAGTTAGCCCAAAATTACTTCGGAAACCACATTGAGCGTGGATTATTTGTATTATTTTTTCGGGAAATTAAAAGTCGCGGACAAATACACTCGATCGCGAACATGCCGTTCTTTTACTTAGCGACCGACATGGAAACAAACTTTTCACACCTTAGTATTCTCAACTTTTTGACTTTTAAACATTCCTGAGACACTGAATTTTAGAAAAGAACTTAATCTATGTCTTGTTTTCTGTTGAAATAAAAACAGTTGAGGAAGTTAGGAAAGCTTTTTTTTAGTTTAAAATGCAAATTTGTAAAGCCTTCGAATGGCTTTTTGCAAGTATGCAACTTTTCAGACATTCCGTCTCAACTCGTCTCGTCTTGAATTTTCGAAGCGTTTTTTCCATATATAAAGAACACTTTTTGAAGGCAATATAATTTACTATACTACAATTTTTATACTCTTGGAATGGAATAAACCTATTCCAAACTAAAATGGGTTTTTCCAATTTGGAAAATCTCGCGAGAATCTAGCATTTTTCACTGAAAATGTGATGTTTTTTCGACAAAATTGAGATAATTTCACCAAATTTACCATTTTTCAGTGAAAATTTACCGTTTCTCGCGGAATGTTATCGAAAATGGCATGATCGAAAATTCCACGTATTTGTCGGAACGCCAAAAAATCTCGCCAGAATATGCCAAATTTCAATGAATTCTGAAAAATGTTACTAAAGTGCTGTTGAATAAGACTAAATATCACGGAATGCAAAAATTAGTCCTCTCATTTTTTAATTATTTCACTAAATTTCTAATTTTTTCGATAAAAGTAGCAGAAATTCTACAACTTTTACAATTTTTGTATAAAATCAGCTATACTTCGCTGCAGATTTATTTATTTCGTGAAAATGTACGATTTTTGACAAGAAATTTTATGCAGAAATTCTGCATAAACTATTTTCAGTGAAATCTCACGTTTTTTAGCAAGACATAACATGCAGAAATTCTGCATTGACTGTTTTCAGTGAATTCTCACGTTTTTTAGCGAGACATAACATGCAGAAATTCTGCATTGACTGTTTTCAGTGAAAGCTCAAGTTTTTAACGAGACATAACATGCAGAAATTCTGCATTGACTGTTTTCAGTGAAATCTCACGTTTTTTAGCGAGACATAACATGCAGAAATTCTGCATTGACTGTTTTCAGTGAAATCTCACGTTTTTTAACGAGACATAAGATGCAGAAATTCTGCATTGACTGTTTTCAGTGAAATCTCACGTTTTTTAACGAGACATAGCATGCAGAAATTCTGCATTGACTGTTTTGTAAAAAGACCCGAAAACGTATGGTTTTCAGACATAAACAAACGTTATTTGAACATGGTAATAGAAATTTTAACAATTGAGCTCTACTGATTTAGAAAAAGAGAGATACATTTAAAGACAAAATTTCAGAGCATTTTTGCAATTGCCCTAATTCACTATGACGTCATTGCATGTTTACTTGGGGATGGAATCTCCAAATTCAATAGAAAATTCAACAAAATTTGCAACTAGCAAAACAGTTTCATCTAAAGTGACCTGGTTTTCAGGTATAGTTTGTGGTTATATGTGCTTGATACTATTCACACACTTTGGTGAATTTGATGTGAACCCTATCCGACGACCATGATCCTTTGAGTGTAAACAATCGATTGTTGAGGATTGTTCTGATGTGACATCATAATGAATTACGGCAATTAGTTATGTCTTCAATGTGGTAAAGGTTTTTTTTTAAAAAATTAAAGCAGTAAAATCTTGTTTCCAGAGGTTTTCTTGTAGTGGTTTTGCTATGAAATATCATGAAGACAAAATAAACAAACAATCAAATACGAAAAGAAAGCACCTGGAACCAAGATATTCAGTGTATGAATTTAAAACCTAAAGGCCGACACACACTAGGCGACAAGTCGCAGCGACTTGTCCCCGCGACATGTCGCCTCAGTGTGGACTGGTTCAGCAATTCCAACCGGTTTAATTTCATTTGGCAAGTCGCAGCAACAAAATTCTGTCGCGGCGACAACAATTTTCGCCAATAAATGTTAGTACACACGTGAGGAAATTGTCGCTGCGACATGTCGAGTGGACAAGTCGCTGCGACTTGTCGCCTAGTACCGGCCTTAAAAGTAGATTCTTCTATTCTGAGCTGACTTGAATGATGATGGCATATGCCTTAGAAGTAGACCTATTGACAAAAATAATATTTAAGATTTAGATACGACAAAAACAGCAATTCAATGTTTAATATTAAAGTTTCAAGTTTATTTCGCTCTTAGATTGCAAACACTAACAAGCGAAATAACACTATTTAGTGGTATTTATGTTGCATACTTTTAGTGTACGCCCTCTAAGATTACAGAATACATAATTAGATGAAATTATAAGATAATACTTTATCAATGAGTTTATAGAGGATTATTACAATGTGGGTAAAGTTAAAAAAATATAGCGAGTATTTCAGAATAGAAATAGTTTTGAGACAACTGACTTTCCTGCTAGCAGAGTCTCTTTCCAATGAAAAAAGCACATGACAGAGAAGAGAACACGAGAGCGGCTCCGTTAGCAGGAAATCAAGAAAGCTGTCAATTATAAGCTTCTCTCGAATCTCATTTGATTTGCTTTTTGACTAATCGATCAGCCGAAACAATATTTAAATACTCACAACCTAACAATAAGTAATAGAAGAGCTATTTTCATGTCATTTGGACAACAATATTTCATGTTTTCTCCGATAAATCAATCAATTTTGATATCATATCATATGATTTATTTATAATGTCAACATGGACGTTCGAAACATTTCAATTGATTATTCATAATAATCAAATACACGTCAAACTTACTTCGTCAATGGAAGAATTTTCCACTAGATCCTTTTACACTTCTTAAGCACGATACTTTCTGTATAATACCTCCGAATGAACGCTGTTTTACGAAGAGAAAGCCAAGGAGCAACTCGTGTCTACGTGAAATCCGTTAGTTGCACAATGGGTCATGGAATGTCAACACACGAAACATCCCATCACGTGACTTGTACGACCAATGAAGAGAGGCCTTGCCATGTGACCAAACGAATTTTTGGCGGTCGACTAAGCTAGTGTGGCGATAACAAATCTACATCAAAAGGACTATTTTTTTCATGTAAAATACCTCTGAACTAGAAGCATATTATTGAAAATACTTGTATAGGGATGTCTAAGGATGAGTGAAGGGCTTTGAGAGTATAATTCATGCAAAAGACCGTCGTTTGAGGTAAGTTAGTTTGATGTTTAGTTTATTGTTGTGTTAGGATCATAAGTTTGATTCGAAATCAAGAAATTGTCCTCTTAATGAGTTCATATGATGATTAGTAAGTCTGTTTATATGGTGTGCACTAATATTTCGATTTTTTAAACTGACTGGAGAGTCTGAAAGACCTCTGTTTCCCTAGAAGTTCACCAATCGATGAACCATTACATAAGTTGTTGTTGTTGGTTATTTTTTTGAAATTAGAAATTTCACTTTTAAAGTGATTCAGCTTGAATGAATAGAGTGCACTTACTAAAAGTGTGCAACAGTTGTCACTATTTATAACTAAATAGCACTAATTAAACAAAAGAAAGCAATATAATTTGCATAAAATACCACTAGTTAGTAATATTTATCTTGCACATTTTTAGTGCGTGCACTTTACTTTTTTATGTTTATTATTATCTATGTTATAACCATAGTTAGTAGAGGGGAACATAACTAAGCAGTCAACTTGAATTGTTTTTCAGGTCCACAACTTCAAAGACAGTAGCTGCCTAATTGTTTGACAATGGTATTATTGTTATTTTTAGACAATCAAAAATACTCTTGCAAATAATGTTAGATATTATTACAACTTTTCAGTATACAAGGGATAGTTTGTTTGTAAACATCTGAAATTATTGTAATTTACATTATTGGCAAATAAATGAATATTGAATCCTTTAATTGTCAAGAGAAACTTTGTGTGATAGCACTACCAGTAGTAATAAATAACTAAACTTAGGCAATTAATATGTATTATATTAATTATATCAATCGACTGATCAACTGGAATTGGAACATGTGTGCAAGAGTTGTCACAATTTTTAGTAAATAGCACTAATTTGGTTATGACTAGAAAAAATTACACATCTATGAACATGTAATTAAAAATAACAACTGATTCTGTTAGCAATTTATAATTATGATAGCTCATTTTGGATAAAAGATTTTGTTGTGTGTAAAATATGTAATTCAATTTCAATGTTGTCAGAGCTTGCAGAATTTCTGCATAGTCAGATGATGCAGAATTTCTGCATGGTCGGATGATGCAGAATTTCTGCATGGTCGGATGATGCAGAATTTCTGCATGGTCGGATGATGCAGAATTTCTGCATTCTCAGATGATGCAGAATTTCTGCATTCTCAGATGATGCAGAATTTCTGCATATCCATAAAAGCTAGACAATTTTGTATGTCTTTCACTGACTTGAAAGTAAATGGTACAAATATACTCAATTTTCACAATATTTTTAAATTTGAAGTGAAAAATGTTGATTTTTGACAAATTTGTTTTTTCTTGCATACAAATATACTCAATTTTCACAATATTTTTAAATTTTAAGTGAAAAATGTTGATTTTTCACAAATTTGTTTTTTCTTGCATACAAATATACTCAATTTTCACAATATTTTTAAATTTTAAGTGAAAAATGTTGATTTTTCACAAATTTGTGTATTTTTCAGTCAAATTATCCAATATTTCACTGAAAATGTCCTATTTTGGAAAAACCCATTTTAGTTTGGAATAGGTTAATAACAATTGTTTTATTTCCTAGGTCAAAATTATGAGTATTTTCAAAGTATAACAAAGCAATATATTGTTTACGTTTTCATTTTCACTAGTACTGATAAGCAAACCATTTGTATGAGGCTGAGTTGACATTTGCTCTCAACTTTCATATTGTCTTTACAAAGCTTTTAAAAGATTTACTGCCAATAGAGAACGAATTCTAAATTATTATTGAGAACTGGTTTGAACTTGTTAGAATTGCTATCATTGCTCAGGTGATCGCGAAACAACCCGTTTCGAAATGTACGCTCATCGCCATCTTTTAGTGTGGGTCTATCGCGATCGGCGTGTGCATTTGTGTGTAATTTGAGCGTTTTAGCAGAGAGAAACAAACAGAACACGAGTGAAAGCGTTTTTACTCGTGGAGGATAATGGATGATTCGACCCCCTTTTTTTCTTTTGGATTTGGTCTACGGCCTCATCCAATTTTAGCAGTCCTCCGAATTTTTCTCGTCCAATTATTTCCAAATTGGACAGCACGGAGTCCTATTATTTATACTAATTTATTAATTTATGCCCCTTGATTTTCGAGCGGCAACTTGCTGATTGGCTGAGAAAAATAATGACAATCTCATGAGCCCAGCCGTCAGTGGGGAGAGTATCTCGGGCGCACGAAACCCTGACGGCTAGAGAGTCTTTATTTGGACAGAAATACTGCAGAAATAGTCTTAAAAATTTTGTCTATAATTTCAAAGCGAATACAAAGACCACACTTTTAATTCTTCTCCTCTATTTATCTCATCCTTTCCCAAGTCCCAGGCTGCCTTATAATAAATATATTCATATACTTGATCTTTAAGAACGATCTTGGACTTTATAAGAGCTTAGAAGATAACACCATCGGTTTTAGAAAATGATATCTTATCAACTTCGAGCAGAGACAATGGATGCCACTTGTGCTACATAAGACTATCATATGTATTTCCGAGTTCTTTACACGAGAGCTAAAATGGTTCAACGTAATAGGTTGGCAGCGAAAAAGAAAGTAAATCGATTATTTTTTTGCCATTATGTGTGATCCTTCATTTTCACTGTGAAGACAGATGGTTGTTTTTTTTTTCAATTTATCAATGTACCGAACAACCACTCATTCTTTTTTCATCCATTTTACTCATACGATAAGGTGTTCATCGGTTTATAAAGGTCCTATATCCTCCTCTCTCCACCCTAAGGCGTACTTTACGGTAGTAATCTAGCAATGAATTGAACTAAATACTTATGACTTGTGATTCAAGTGTAGTTCTGCTTTTGCGTACTACTCATGCATAAGAGAAACTTAAGAATCAACCACTATTTCCTTAAGTTATGTACTTACAGTTTCTCGATAGCTCTTGGATCAGCAAAGTAAGAAGCGATATTATTCAAGTCGTTCAATGTACATCTCGCCTCTATTCTACCAGTACAGATGCAGACATGGTTATTTACTGAACTGCAGATATTCGTCTTTGCTGGTGACATCCAGCAAACACTCATTACCAAAAGAGCACAAATATAGAATTTCTGGAATAATAATAATGAAAACTTTATTTTGTTTTTCCATTTACAATTGTGAATCTCACTTGTTAAAGGTAATTTACAATTTGCTACTTGAATCGCTTACAAATACACAATAAAAACACAACACTAATAAACATCATTATTTACAACAAAAACATTTAGAAGTTAAAATCTCATTAAGTCAGGGTTATCCCAGACTTTATTACGACAGCAAAAAATGTAATAGGTTGATCGAATTGCAATACTCATCATTTTCCTTATTACATATTTTTGTTGTTTACTATCAAAATCTAAACTTTCTAGAAAATCAACAAATGTAGAACAATCATCAGAAAATACTCCAAGGGAGCTAATTGAAAGATTAATAAATTTAGCTTGTTGGTAATCACTACTTAAATCATTCATTAGATTTCTATATTTTTTCCTTTTTCGTTCAGCATTGTTTTTAAGGTTAGATTCAAATCCAACTGTAAGTTCCAGTACATAAAGTGTTTCAGGCGTTTTCAAAATCAAATCAGGACGATAACTTTCTCCAGTTATAATTGAGGGGCTATTATAATCATCAAGGTCGACATATAGTGCAATGTTGTCAAGAGGCTTTAGTGATGATGCGATGAGGTTTAGGACGGAATTGTGGCGCCATGTAAAGCGATCAAGGTAGTGTTGACATCCACTGACAACGTGGAGAAGAGATTCAGGAGAAAGACAAAATGAACAATCGGGGGAAGAAGAGATACCCCATTTTGCAAGGTTTTTTCTTGTTGGAAGAGTGTTATTTATGTAGCGAATGGTAAAGTTGTAGATATTCTTGGGAAGGTTAGATTGCATAGATGACCATAAGCCATTTAATTTTGATAGGGAGTATTTGGTGACATTAATGAAGAAGAAACCTTGAGATATCAAGTCATTATCTAATTTATGTTCTTGTTCTGAATGGAAAGTCTTAATCACTTCTTTAGTTGTTTTAAAAATATCGTACTGGATGTTGGTGTGTTCATTTGTGGATTTCCAAAGATGTCGTATGTCAGCATTTTTTGAGGTTTTCAAGGCCTTGCGAAGTACTGTTTGACATTGAGTGAATTTTACGGAAGGTGGGCATATGTTTAAACCAAATTTAGAACAGGGAAGAAATACATTACTGAGAGTTCCAGATACGGGAATATCTAACCACTTGCGTATAAAGTGAGATACGATGTTGTCAATTTTCTGGATGACCCACGTTTTAGGGAGGTCACAAACAGTAAAGTGCCAGCAGATTTTGGAGAGAACATAACGACTGTAGAGGAGTAGTTTATTTTTAGGATGTAGTGGTTTATTGTCGATGTCTGTCATTAGGCTATTAACCAGATTACTTAGTTCAGTCTTGTGGTTTTCATTTGACATTTGGAAATCAAAATAACGTCCAAGGTACTTGAAACATTCGCCCATTTTACACGCGGAACAAGATAATAATAATAATAATAATAATAATAATAATAATAATAATAATAATAATAATAATAATAATAATAATAATAATAATAATAATATCTTTAATTTATTTTATATAGCGACAATTTCAAAGTTCAACACCGTTTTAGATTACGCTCCAAACTATTTACATGAATATTCTATACAATAATGTGAAATATGCAACAGAAATAAAAGTTTATTAAAAAATCTAAAAGTGTATAAATAAATATACTTATTCATTAGAACATATATGTATATAACTGGTCTATTAAAAGCAACTTAAACCATATATACTTAGTAATTGTTCGATCGCTATAAAAACAGAATAATAAATCAATTAACACAATTTTAAAAAAATATGGATATGCTTGTTTTAACAGCCTGGTTTTTAGTAAGCCTTTAAATTCACAAACAGCAGTACAAGAACGGATGTTGTTAGGGAGAGTGTTTCTTTGCAAAAAAAGGTTTTCTTACCTTAGGAAATGAGGCTGTAAGAGGGCTTAGACAAAATATTAAAACCAGAATATCAAAAAATGTCGATGACTGATTAGAATATATAGACTTGTTCATGGTGTCATGTCGACACAGAAACTTTGTCTACTGGTAAAATGTTTCTTCTCGTAATCTTTAAGGACAAACAGTAAATGTTAAGTGGCAAAGCCCGACTAAACTTTGTCTACCTACTGAACCACTTCGTATCGTTTAATCCATGGGACACCACTGAATTAATGAGGCAAAGATTGATTTCATTACAGTGACGATCATTCACGTTAACATTATTTTAAATTTGATACAGTTGGGCTCACCTTCAACGTGTACATCTTTCTAGCTTAGTTTTCATGGAGACCAGAGCACGTTTCTAGCTAAGCAGCCATCTTGGACAGAAAGTCATGAATTGTTGATAATAAACCTTCCCTGGCCACAAAACAGTAAATGCACACCGAGGCTGGAGTGTATAAATCCATACATAATTCTCTGTATTTACTCTGTGTATACACTCCAGCCTCGATATAAATCTATTGTTTTGTGGCCAGTAAAGCGAATGCGGGGAAGGTCTATTGGGACATGCAAAAATACGTCTTTAAATATGAAAGTAATGCTTATTTGTATTTACATTATGATCATTAGCATGTGGATCCAACTGGAAAACGTGGTTTTGAGAGAAAGAAAGTCGCAATTTTACAATAATACTGAATATTAAAACTAAAATAAGGCTTTAACTCATGAGGTATACGATCGTTGACCCATTGAGTTGCTGATAAAAAGATTACGGTTTATCAAAATGAGATTTAGTGCAATTGGTGTCCAACCTGATTGTCAGTGCTCTCTTTGTGCTTGTATCCGAAGTTCGTACTAGCTCGTCTAGTTCGTATAGAATGCCATATCAGGTGACCTAGTAAGCTAGTTTTAGAACTGTGCACTCAGCCAATCACCGCACAAGCTTACTCTTTGCGATACTTATTGGCTGAGGTGGAGAAAAACAATGAAAAGCAAATGTGAATTTTTACGTTTATTTTTTTAGAATTAGTTTACAAAGTTTGCACTCCTAGTTAGGATTGGCTGCTTGTATAGTCTGATTTGTAACATATTTCCACTTCCCACAATACACATGAATGTGTCATGAGATACGGGCAGGACGAAAAAGTTTGCTGTCCACGGGAGTGGACAGCGGTATATCCATGTGTACTGTTGTTTTCCCGTCACGTCGGGGGTCAGGGCGGGTGGGTATTCTCGCCGTGCTCTTTCGTGGTTGGAACGAGAGTAAACAATGTGTGCCGTTCACTGTTCACTACGGGGCATTCTGGGATACTCACTGTTATGCTAATTTCAAGCTTTATTTCTGGAAGTGAAAATAGCATACTGTTCACGACAGTCCCTTTCATGCTCTTATCATAAGAGATGGCGAGTCTACCACGCCCCGCCGTGTACGTTTTTTGACCACATTCCAACACAACTCTAAGACTTCTTTTAATCGCAATACTCAAACTACAAAAGAGAAAACCAATGCCAAGACTAAGAATTAGAACACCCCGGAATTGCTTCGGTGAATTGAGAGAGTTTGTTAAGTTCAATGTAGGATTCAGCCCGTAAGTTGGTGTCGACATTTAAACGAGAAAGGATCTCCGATGGGTCCTTCTGTCCTAAGGACCTTAGCGACTTTCATGTAATGACTTGCTGTAGATGTTTGACGCCAACCAACTCGTTCCATCACATCCGAAAGTTGACTACCCGATAAAGCCAAAGTAATCGCTACGCCACACCTAAAACTATGGACAGTCTCCCCATCATAAGCCCCCGCGTTCTCCAGGTATAGCTTTAAGCGGGAATTCAGAGCCCCAGTGGACAGCTGCTTGTTTTCAACCATGTTACGTGTTGATAAAGGGCGGAACAAAAAACCCGTGGCAAGGTCAATCCCCAACGCTGAAGAAACAGAGAAATATCGTTCTACTGCGGCGATAGGACACAGCGAAATATCCTCATGCCGACGAATTGCGAATACGTTTGCTGTACCGTCACGAAGAGTCTTCCCCCAAATATGGTTGAAAAGGAAGCCTTGATCGTTCGGGAGGCGTAACACTTCTTGAGTCTTAACCAAAGATAGGTCGTTAGTGCGGTCGCCGCTAAAAAATAGGCATTTAAAGAATGCGTCGTCTCTAGCTAAGAGGAACAACGAATGGGCCGAGATAGAAGGTTCCAGCATCTTACACATGATATGAGTGGATAGAGCAGACAGATTTTAACAAATAAAGGAGTAGCTTGTTTAGGTGTAACAGCCGCTTGCAACTGCTCTGATGTAACGGCCTTCCGGTAACACTTTACTTCAGATCATTTGAGGCGGCGGGATTTCCAACTCCAAATGCCGAGTTCCAATCACCATCTCTCCCCGCCTCCTTAAGAACTGCTCTTAGTTTACCGATTAAAGCGTCCACTGTACGGTGGGACAGGCGAGTGGGGCAGCCGCATCTATGACAATCATGCTTACCCAAGTATAAACAGCTAGATGCATGAACCTGGGTTTTCCCTCCCTTGTCTTTCCAGGCTAAAAAACGACAAATGTCTTTTGGAGAAGCAGAGTACAGCGTCCTACTACCTGGAAGTGAGCCTAAGAAACGCTCTAACTCACTTTTCACCGATTCCTTTTGCCGAGAATAAGCTGACGAACGGGATAGGGATTGGAGATGGTCGAGGCGAGTGTCTAGTTCGGAGAGGTTCGGAGGAACAGGTAATTGTGAGAGAGTTGATTGAGCCACCACCCATTGAAAACCACATCTTTGGCAAAATCGAAAGTCATGGTCATTTGGATGGTAACACTGAGGGCATTTTACAGCTGGGACGAAAAGACGCGGTACAGGAGGGGGATCCTAAAACGAATAGAACGGCCATTAGAGCTCAGGTCAAATATGCCACGAGGTACGTTAAATTCCTCACTATGATAGCGAAAGTCAAATAAGATTGCTTCAATATGCAAAGCAAAACTAAAAATGATTAGAAATCTTGAGACAATATTAAAACTTTGAAGGAGCTGTAATGTATGAATAGAAAGTCGCGTGACCTACTGACATAGTAATAAGCCTCTGCGAGGTTTAGGAAGGAAAGTAAACTAAATGGCAAAGTCAAATATCCTTTAGAACGGCCTTCATGGATTTCTGAGTTCGATGTGTAAAGCAGATTTTATCTCAGCTTAGACCAGGTCATGTGGCAAAGATTTCTAAAGTGAAAAAGTGAAAACGCATATTTTACTCCGATCGCCAAGCATAAGTTAGGGAAAATAACAAACTCAGATTATGGGTATATTATGTTTGAACATTGCAATCTTAATCTTTGCATAATTTTTTTAAACAAAAGGACAAATAAAATTTGAGACATATTAACAAAAGACACCATTCACCTGAGCTCTGTGGCCTGGCATGCCGCAAGCATAACAATAGACTCGTGCCCTACGTGGAGACTCTCTGTCGGACTGGCGGGAAGCTGCACTGTAAGAACTGGAAGTAGCCTTGAATGACTTGTCAACCTTAGACACAGCTTCTAGGACCTTTGCGTACTCTTTGTCAGCGAGCAAAGCGACAAAATACGCTTTGAATTGCTTTTAAGACACTGCTAACTTTTCTCTCAATGTGCACGCAATGACGTCGTAGGTCGAGGCTTTCTCGTGAGTGGACACTTAAGCTGTAGAGGCCAGCTGCTCCGCTAGCCTGAGGGCTTCGTACTTGTCAAAATCTTCTTCTCTTCTGAAGCCTTACTGAGTAATTTTTGACAACAAAGAAGGGACGTCTGCAGCTGTAGCCGCATCTTCTAGGGACTTGACTCTCGCAGCTAGGCTCGCGACCGGGTCAGCCCAAAACAAGGGAAGCACATGAGAAACATCGGGGGATTGGCTGCCAACCCTTGGGTGGGGTGACAAGAAGTAAATTGTAGCCTGTTGCAGACCGCAAAGAAAAACTGAAAAACGAGAATGACATAGAAACCCATCCAAGGGATGGCAGCCTGAGCGCCGGTACTCCGACTAGGGCATTAGACACCCATTCAGACAGCCATCGGGACAATAATGCAATATATAACGGAGAAAGTATATAGACAACAATGTAAATCCAATAAGCGTAGAGAACAAAAGAACATGCATTGACTAGACAAAGGTAAACGTATCTAATTCATACATGCTCACACAATGAATCCGTGTTGAAAGTCATACCATAAATTAACAAAATCATAATCAAAAATCATAATAACACTATGTCTAGAACCAGTTTAAGTATGGACACAAAATGGGAAAACAATCTTAGAAACAATAAAACTACGAAGGTGGGAACAAGCAAGATATATAAGCGATAACGCTGCGACAAAATATGAAAACGGGCTAATCTGACTTCATAAATAAATCAAAATACCTGCTCCCAATCAAATACCAATACTCACAAGTAGCGGATAAAGGGTTAAACGCAAACAAACCGGTAGTGAAAAAAGGAATGTTAAAACCCGCAGACAATAGAATGCACCCAGGCGTAACAATGACGGACTAATGATCTTGAAACTAACAAAACTAACTAAATTTGCATGACACAGCACATACACTCCACTATACATTAGCAATATGAAATTGCAAAAAAAACATAGTAACAACTGTTGAGAATATTCAAAGACGAATCTTTAAAACCGAGTGGGGCAAATCATGTAAACATAGCTCACAGGTAAGACAAATAATTGCATAGAATATGTGGGTGGGATCAGAAATAAATGTAACTAACTTGGCGCCGAGAAACAGAAATTACGTTGCACAACAGAGCACGAATGATAAATTTAATAGCAAAACAATAAACACTGATCTTGAGGGGGGTCAGATAAATGTACACAGAATAACATAAACTCAAACTCACGTGTTCAAATCAAAAACCGGAGAGGAAAGGTTCAAACAATGAATTCATTTACGGGGCAAAACAACTCAACTAAATACAAACAAAATTGTATAAACTCCTTATTACAATTATTACAACTTATGGGGGCAGGGTGGATAAGGAGGATTAGAAAGAAGGTTTAAGCTCGCCGTAAAACCGAATTTTACGGGCACATCACGAACAATAACTCCTCAAGCAACATAAAATTGCATAAACTTCAATAAACTCACGTGCAAGACCTTAGTGGAAGGAAGGAAGGTTTAGGCTTGCCGTAAAACCAAATTTTACGGTGCACAGCACGTAAGAGAGACGTGATGGCCTACTGGTTAGGGCATGGGACTTCGGGTCCAGTGGCCCGGGTTCAATTCCCAGGCCGGGCGATCACGTTGTATCCTTAGGCAAGATACTTTACTCTCTCAGTGCCTCGTCTTCTCGGAAAAGGACGTAAAGCCGGAGGTCCCGTCTGCCTTCACTCTGTCTATGTTATAAGGTGGACGTAAAAGAACCGCTGAGGACGTAAACAAATCTCTGGCAGTGACCACCCTCAGTGTCTGTCTCTGCAATTATTGGGACCACTGTTATTGGTGAAAGCTGTTGTGGTGCCCTGCCTGGTAATAGGCGAAGCAAATAAAATAAAAAAATACACTGATAACTCCTCACTCAACATAAAATTGCATAACTTCAATAAACTCACGTGCACAACTTCTAGGGGAAGGAGGGAAGGTTTAAGCTCGCCGTAAAACCGAATTTACGCGACGGGGCCCAGCACGTACAATGACTCTTCAAGCAACATGAAATTGCATAAAATTCAATAAACTCACGTGCACAACTACTAGGGGAAAGAGAGGGAAAGGGAATGTACGGGTCAGGGGGGAATAAAGTAAAAATAACTTGAGATAAAACCTGAACAGCGGGGACAGCTGCCACAATATTTGGACATCTGGGTCTTGAACATTCTAAATTCCGGCTTGGGCCGGCCCTACGCCGACGTCCAACGGTGCTTGAGGTTCTTCGGCCATAGAGCTAACCTTCTTGACTTAGGCGAGTTAGCGAAATGGGCCCTGATCATAACCAGGTGCTCTTATCTATACTCGTTCTGTAAGGGACTGGCGCGAATAGCTGCCTTATTTGAATCTTATTCAAAAGCTAAGCTCATATCCGCCCAAATGTTGAAAGGCTTTTAGCAAATGATTGATAAATACTGTACAAGATCAGAATTCGTAGACTTGAAAAGTTAATGAATTTTTTAAATACTGTGCCGATACAAAAAATATGGCAAGCTGATGCTGCAGCGAGTGACGTCATGATGGCTTTTTTAATAAGAAGGATAAAGCCGAAACGTTTGTACAAGGCCGTGGTTCAAGATTAGGCAGACGTACTGTCCCTTGTAAGCAACCGTTTTCAGTTTCAAAGTATGAAGTGCAGTTTTTAGCTCAGGAGATGGACCCATTACTTTATTTATAATTTTTTTTATTCATTTCTAGATTTAAGAGTATCGTTCACTTCAAGTGTTTCGATGCGTGCTGCGTGCATTCATGGCCGGTGCGGTATGGACAGAACTCCTAGAAAGTGGTATACAAAGAAACGTTTTAATGAATGCATACTCTCCAAAATACATGCTTCGATTCACTTGGTATGTTGGTACCTAGGGATGAAATCATCAAAATCTGCGCAACCAAAAACGGAACAACACAGAAAAAAACATTACTGAACATCACAAGAGTGATTTTGCGAGCTACTTTGCTTTCCCGACGAAATTGTTCTGTTTTGTCTGCAGTTTGTTTGACATTCCTGTAGATTTGTACATACAAACATATGCATCCAATATAGAAAAGAACTAATATGACAATTGGATATGCCATCAAATTTTGGCCATATTTGTTTTCTATTGGCACACACATGTCTTCTGTTTCCACAGAAAACAGGTCTGATGCCATGAAACATATTGAAAAACAGATGGCAATGGATGATGCTACGGCTGACGCAATGTATGAAGCGTTCAAGGTAACTCTTAAATTCGGTTTCATACAATATACTATGGCAAAATATCGTTCTAACGTCATGAGAAAGGTCATCGAAGGACTGATAAACTGACCAACCAAAAAGCAAGCGCCTATTATTCGACAATAGTAGGGTAAAAAGAGTTTATAGTAGTTTTCACTTGTAAGAGCCCGTCTGGTTATTGTGATGGACACCAAAAAGAATGAAATCAGTAAGTCACCTAAGGCAATGTTAGCTATAATGACATGTGGAACTGAGCTTCGTAATGCGCTTCTATTAAGAGTAGTAACGACAATGGTTGCATTGAGTAGAAAGGCAAAGATACTAATTATCATTGTTACAGTGAAAACATTGTTCAAAGTTTGCCAGCACTTGTTAAAAGTATTGATTGCGTACCAGCCCTTTCCATTGCTTTCCAGATTTCGTATTCGCAGAGAGAAAAGCTTTTCCATCCGGCACATTACATTTAAACCTGATAGAGCAGACAAATCAAAGACATCCTTTGGTAAATCTTTCGTTTTGAAAACATCACAAAAGTAGGACGCTGCAAAAGATGTGTTCTTATGTGCAATCTTCCAGCCATTTGACAATAATAGAGCATTTGTGTTCCTCACAAAGCTACAGCTCCAGTAATACAATGTTTTTCTATGAAAAGCATTTGAAAAGAGAAAATGCACCATAGTAAGCTTTGGTAGCGAAAGAAGATTCCTATCTGGCAAAAAGTTGTAATTGGCACTTATTTGTAAGACGTTGAGTTGTGGTAGCTCGTCAATGACGTTTCTTGTATCCCAGTGGCTTAGATTGTTGTCGTTAAGGTTCCTTATGATAGAGAAAAATATCAAAAGTGTAATATCAGTGATACAGGAATAAGTACAATATTGTGGGGCTGGTACAGGGTGTTGGAGCCGGGCAGAAGTTGAGTAGTGGTTTAATTGTACAGATTGATGTGATTATTTTAAATCAGTCCCCAGGAACAATTAAACACAAACCAAGCAACCAAACAAACAACCAACCAACTAACCAAAGTATCCAAGCAGCCACCTAGCAAGCCAGACAGCAAACAAGCAATTTAAGAAATAATACAAACATTGAAAGTACAAAACTTACAATTGATTCAATCTTTTTAAGCCATAAAACGCTTTCCTATCAATAGTTTTTATTCTGTTTGATGCTAAAGATCTGAACAATAATAGCCAGAATTACTATGATGCATCACATGCACTTGTATACAAGCATATACATCTACAGTATATATAAATAAGACGTTATCGGAGAGTTGCCGCTTGTCGAATCGAATGCAGAATATTTGCAGTTGAAACACAAAATTAAGACAATAAAACGCGGCAGTTTAGCTATTTTAGAATAAAGATAGTCACAAAAAGTGGTTAAAATTGAATTGTGAATGTTTTGTTACATTTACCAAGACATTTTAGTAAAACAATTCGCATTCGGCATCCGGCATTCTCTGAGACAACGTTTTTGGAATGAGTATATAAATCTGAAGCTTGACTGACTAGGTGTTGAAGCTTTCACTTTTGACTCATATCATGTAGAAGGAAGTTTGTTTTAATAGGTACTATGCATAGTTTGTAGTGTTCGGATGTAGTATGTATCGGTATAAAAAGATAGCCTGTCAAGCAAACCGGCTTCTCTTTTCAGAGGGTCCTGAATGGGGGTATCACATTCAATTTCCAGCCTAATTTTTATTCAAATCCCAATGTTAAAACTAAAATATCCAATTTAAGTATAGTGCAATCAATCATCGTATGAAAAATGACCATTTTTAAGTACTATATAAAGACTCTAGAGTACAAATACAAATGAGAGTACTTTATGGGTATAAAACTTCATGCATGTGACCAAAATTGGACCACGGATTGGACTAGACGCTCATGAATTATTAATGAGTTTTTGAATTGGAATTACTTATTGCTCATTGGGAAAGTCTTAAAATTGTAATTATTCAATTTTTTAACAGACAACCGATAAAATAACTCAAAATACATAATTTCTAACATTATTTGAGCAGCTATATAGATCAAAACGGGAAAATAAGGGAAAATCCCAATCCAAATTTTGAAGTATTTTTTCCAATCTCAATTCCCATGTTTTTCACAAGTTATAGCAAAATGATATTTTACTTACAAAATAGTAAGGTTGGTAAAATTGACGAAAGCTCGAGGTGACACTTCGGTAATAGTATTCCAAGATAAATCACTGTTGAGAAAATTAACAAATGCAGTTTGAATTAAACAGTGTTTAGTGATCAGTGTTGAGTGATCAGGATTTGATTTTAACAGCCCAAAAAACTGTTTTGTACAAGCTCGCAATCGAGTCTTCACAGCTAACTTATAGTCACAGCTAGCTTATAATAAATTTATTTATCTCATTGATCTTTATACCGATCACCTGCACTCCCTAGAAGTTGAGAACACCGTTAGATAAGGAAATAAGCTCTTATCAAATTTGAACAGAGAAAATTGATGACACTCTTGCTACATAAGTGCATTTCCGAGATTTTTACACAAGCTAAAAAGGATCATTGGTAATAGGTTGCCAAAGAATAAGAAACTAAATCGATTTATTTTTTTGCCATGATGTGTGATCATTATTTTTTTTCCTGTGAAGAAGATGTTTTTTTTTTTTCAATTTATCAAGGCACCGACCAACCACTCAATCTTTATTCATCCATTTTGTTCATTCGATAAAAGTATTCATCGGTTTGAGATCCTATATCCACCTCTCAGACATAATGAAAGACCTGCTTTACGCTAGTATTCTAGTAATAAATTAAACTAAATATGACATGTTATGACTTAAATTTTCTTACTTTTAAAACGACAAACGGACAAATGATTCAAGAAACATAAGAGTCAACCATTCATTCATTCGAGCATTTATTCATTTTTGAAAAGCAATTTTCCATACGTTATGTACTTACAGTTTCTCGATAGCTCTTGGATCAGCAAAGTAAGAAGCGATATTATTCAAGTCGTCCAATGTACATCTCGCCTCCACTCTACTAGTACAACTGCAGACATGGCTATTTACCGAACTGCAGATATTTGTGTGTGCCGGTGACAGCCAAACATTTGTTACGAAAAGGGCACAAACATAAAATTTCTGGAAAAAAGTTAAATAAATGATTAGAATATATAGATCTGATCATGGTGTCATTTCACCGAAACTTTGCGTACTGTTAAAATGCTTCTTTCCCAATCTTCAAGGACAAGCGGTAAATGTTAAGTGACAAAGCCTGACTAAACATTGTCCACCCACTGAACCACTTTGTATCGTTTAATCCAGTAAACACCAGTGAAGCAAAGATTGCATGGTTTCATTACAGTAACGATAATTCATATTTACAGCATTTTAAATTTGTTATACTCACCTTCAATGTGATCATTTTTCTAGCTTAATTTTAGAGAACACGTTACTAGCTAATCGGCCATCTTGGGCAGAAAGTCATGAAATCTTGAAAGTAATGCTTACTCGCAATTTTACAATATTACTGAATATTGAAACTAAAAAAATGCTTTAATTCATTCGGTATTCGGTCGTTGACCCATTGGTTTGCTGATAAAAAGCTTATGGTTTATGAAAATGAGGTTTAGTGCAATTGTTGTCCAACCTGATTGTCAGTTCACAATAGAAATGTTCATCTCTAATGTTGTAGGTTGTCATATCAGATGTCCTAGTAAGCTAGTTTTAGAACTCTACAATCAGCCAATCAGCGCACGAGCTTACTCTCTGCGATGCCCTATTGGCTGAGGTTGGGGAAAAACGTTGAAAAACAAATTTTCAATGACATAAACAAACTTTGAAGTTTTTTCCTGCAAATTGTGCATTTTTACGTTTGTTTTTAGAAATAGTTTGCAAAGTTTGTACTGAGTGAGGATTGTCGACTGCTTGTGTAGTCTATTTTTCTGCCTTATTTGAATCTTATTCAAGAACTTCGCCAGGGGAGGGAGGGTGCCTCCCAGTGAAACCAGTATTCATTCATAACTACCACCGCTCGCCTCACTTATTTTCCAATATGGCGGCAATGAAGACTTTGTACTTTTGCACATTTTGTTGCAATTTTTGCGATTTACTACACTTACTTTATAGTTTTGGATAAAAAAAATGACTCGAAACTACGAAAGTAAATATTGATAATGACACATGTTTTTTGTTTGGTTAGCACATAAAACATTGCTAAAAGTAATTTCTTGTTCTTGAATATTGATCTTGACATAAGGTCTTGAATTTTGATATTGATCTGACGACACAATTTTTCACAAGCAAATAGTCCTAACTAAAAAAACATGATGGTTTTATACGTTCAAGATAGGAGTATTTTTAGTCAATATGTTCATCTATCTGATTGTAGAATTTGGATGGCACTGGTCGCTTGATTCGTCTCATTATTCTTTTTAAGGTAATTACGTAGATTTTTCCTATACCTACACATGGCTCAATATAACAACAATTGATACTTGTGCACGTTGGTAAGTCGAACGCAACGGGCAGTTGATTTCAAATAACTTCCATCAAGTTAGTTTGTAGTTGATGCGTAAGGCTTAGTTACAATAGTGAACATGAATGTTATTCTTAAAACTAATCAGCATGCGGGACACGAAAAACCTGAAAAATCATATCTTTCTTGAGGAAAACAGGAAACGTGTACACCTGCCAGGTAGTGCTACTACCTCCGAGGTAGGAGTTTCCTGTCCTATATTTTTCGTATCTACCAAAGGACGAAATTAATTTCCAGAATACAACAGGTATTCCAAATAACTAATCTATTGGTTGTACTTATGTAAAAAAACCCTAACAATTAGATAACAAAATTGATTGATTGATAATAGTGTCGTTGGCTGACCGTAGATGATTCAAATTCTTATTCGTATTTATTAATTATTATTTTTACGGATATTTGAACTTCCAAATATTACTCCAAAAACCCACAACAACACCAACATCATCATCATCATGGACCTTTTTGTTCATAATTGCAGAAAAGTTGTTAAAAAATAATGTTTTCGTAACTATAGCAATTTACAAACAACAAAAATTGGACAACTACATCAGCAGCTTAAAAAAAAATAAAAAAATAAATAAATAATAATAATAATGTCCAAATTCTGTATAATAGGGATGAAATATGAATGAGACGAGCTTTATATATAGTGTGAACATTAGAATATTTATTTGAAAGGACATTCATACATACTGTTCATGAACCTTATAGGTACTAGTTAGTGCATTCAGAATGATGAATATAGTAATATTCACAAAAACACCACAAATTGGTTTCATTTGGGAAAAACAGTTGTGATTATGCAAATGCGCGAAAAAAGTAGCAAAAATCCAACTGCACAAAATATCAGACTGTCTGGTTATTGCAGGTGAATCACAAAGGCTTTAGCCTTTTTAGTTCTTGGGGAGGAAGAGCTGAACTATGTAGGCTACAAAGACTGAGCAGAGGTGGATAAAAGGAAAGGCGCCAGGGGATACGGTCCCTCCCACCTTGGAAAGATCTGATTTACTTTCATAGATAATGCAACTTTATATTTTTGAGTGAAAATCAGTGTTTTTTTATTATTTGTTTTTACAAAGGTCCTCCTTAATCGGCCGGATGCGATAAAAATACCGTAAACAATGACATAAGCTATACATCAACTGACTGCATAATGAAAATGATGATGAGAAATACGTGGGCATGCTTAGAAACTTCTTTGTAAAATCTCCTATTTCTGAACACAGCTATTATCGAAAAGGTTTTCTAAAATAATTGGTATAGGCCCGCTATATATATACGATTGGTCTAAAACCATGTTTGATGAGAGTATCAAAACACGCTGTCATCATTTTTAGCGGGCGCGTGTATTTCTACTCCCAATCAATAATCTATCAATCGCGCTCATCGGACAGTTTAAACAAAACGTCAAGTAGGGAGAATTTTGGATTCATTTTTTTTTTCGTTCTTTTCGCGCGTCGTGGTTTCCTACGCCCCTCTAGTTTTCTCAACATCCCGCGTGTTTTGATCAGAGTATCAAACACGGAAAACTGTTTTTGATGTGTTAAATCCAGTTGAAATACTAATAGCGAATAACAATGCCATTTGCATATATCACGTTTTCAGTTTTCTTTTTTTAAATACAAAGCTGTATTATATAGCTACACAGTTTGTTACAATTATGTGATGAAGCTATCTCGTACATTTTGTCACCTCATTTCTTAAAAAAATAAAAATCATGAAATATGCAAATGACTTAGCTATTTGCTAAATCAGTACTTCAACTGGGCAACCTTTTCAAGAATAGCTGTATGTGTATTACGATTTAGATAGAGAAATTACAACTTTTGTGGAGAGATCGAATTTGTTCGTCCAAATCACATGCTCTGATTCATTTGGCCAGAGAGGTATTGACAGAATTCCTAGGAAGGAGCATGGGAAGTAAACTTCTGAGCTCGTTGCGAAATTTCTCATTTCTAAAAGAAAATAAGAAAGGGTTGAAACATGCATTTGCACCTAAAGATGTATGAATGCATGCTCTCCAAAGTACATGCTTTGATTCATTTGGTATATTAATGCCTAGGGGTGTTAGTGGCAAAAAGTGCGATACCAAAAAAGGAAAAATACAGAAGAAAACATTAGTGAACATCACAAGAGCGATTTTACGAGCAAGTTTGCTTTCCTGATGAAACTGTTCTGTTTTGTCTTCAGTTTGTTTCACATTCCTGTAGATTTGTACATATAAACATACGCAGCCAATATAGCAAAAAGCTAATGTACCAATGGGAAACATAACTAACCTTTTGTTGTGTTTGTTTTTTAGTGGTACACACATGTCGTCTGTTTCCACAGAAAACAGGTCTGATGTCATGAAACATATTGAAATACATATGATAATAGGCCATGTCACGGCGGATACAATGTATGAAACTTTTAAAGTAATTCTTCTACTTGGCTTCATGCAGTGTACTATGGCAAAATATCGTTCTAACGTCATGAGAAGGGTCATCAATGGACTGATAAACTGACCGACCAGAAAGAAGGTTCCTAGTATTCGACAATAGTAGGGCAAAAAGATTCTGTAGTAGTCTGCACTCGTAAGAGCCCGTCTGGTTATTGTGATGGACACCAAAAAGAATGAAACAAGTAGGTCACCTAAGGCAATGTTGGCTATAATGACATGTGGAACTGAGCTTCGTAATGGTCTTCTTTTAAGAGTAGTAACGACAATGGTTGCATTGAATAGAAAGGCAAAAATACCAAATATCATTGTTACAGTGAAAACATTATTCAAAGTTTTCCAGCACTTATTAAAAGTAATGATTGTGTACCAGCCCTTTCCATTGCTTTCCAGATTTCGTATTCGCAGATACAAAAGCTTTTCCCTCCGGCACATTACATTTAAACCTGATACAGCAGACAAATGAAAGACATCCTTTGGTAAATCTTTCGTTTTGAAAACATCGCAATATCTGGACGCTGCAAAAGATGCGTTCTCATGTGCAATGTTCCAATGATCTGACAACAATAAAGTATTTGTGTTCCTCACAAAGCTACAGCTCCAGTAATACAATGTTTTTCTATGAAAAGCATTTGAAAAGAGAAAATGCACTAGACCAAGCTTTGGTAGCGAAAGAAGATTCCTATCTGGCAAAAAGTTGTAATTGGCACTTATTTGTAAGACGTTGAGTTGTGGTAGCTCGTTAATGACGTTTCTTGTATCCCAATGGCTTAGATTGTTGTCGTTAAGGTTCCTTATGATAGAGAAAAATATCAAAAGTGTAATATCAGTGATACATGAATAAGTACAATATTGTGGGGCTGGTACAGGGTGTTGAAGCCGGGCAGAAGTTGAGTAGTGGTTTAATTGTACAGATTGCTGTGATTATTTTAAATCAGTCCCCAGGAACAAGTAAACATTTCAACACAAACCAAGAAACCAAACAACCAACTAACCAAAGTATCCAAGCAGCCAACCAGCAAGCCAGACAGCAAACAAGCAAGTTACATTGAAAGTACAAAACTTACAATTGATTCAATCTTTTTAAGCCATAAAACGCTCTCCCATCAATAGTTGTTATTCTGTTTGATGCTAAAGATCTGAACAATAATATCCAGAATTACTATGATGCATCACATGCACTTGTATACAAGCATATACATCTACAGTATATATAAATAAAACGTTATAGGAGAGTTGCCGCTTGTCGAATGCAGAATATTTGCAGTTGAAACACAAAATAAGACAATAAAACGCGGCAGTTTAGCTATTTCTGAATAAAGATAGTTACAAAAAGTGGTTAAAATTGAATTGTGAATGTTTTGTTACATTTACCAAGACATTTTAGTAAAACAATTCGCATTCGGCATCCGGCATCCGGCATCCGGCATCCGGCATCCGGCATCCGGCATCCGGCATTCTCTCAGACAACGTTTTTGGAATGAGTATATAAATCTGAAGCTTGACTGACTAGGTGTTGAAGCTTTTTCTTTTGACTCATATCATATAGAAGGGAGTTTGTTTTAAAAGGTACAATGCATAGTTTGTAGTGTTCGGATGTAGTATCTATGGTTATAAAAAGATAGCCTGTCAAGCAAACCGGCTTCTCTTTTCATAGGGTCACATCCAATTTCCAGCCTAATTTTTATTCAAATCCCAATGATAAAACTAAAATATCCAATTTAAGTAGTGCAATCAATCATCGTATGAAAAATGACCATTTTTAAGTGCTATATAAAGACTCTAGAGTACAAATACAAATGAGAGTACATTATGGGTATAAAACTTCATGCATGTGACCAAAATTGGACCACGGATTGGACTAGACACTCATGAATTATTAATGAGTTTTTGAATTGGAATTACTTATTGCTCATTGGGAAAGTCTTAGAATTGTAATTATTCAATTTTTTAACAGACAACCGATAAAATAACTCAAAATACATAATTTCTAACATTATTTGAGCAGCTATATAGATCAAAACGGGAAAATAAGAGAAAATCCCAATCCAAATTTTGAAGTATTTTTTTCAATCCCAATTCCCAGGTTTTTCACAAGATATAGCAAAATGATATTTTACTTACAAAATAGTAAGGTTGGTAAAACTGACGAAAGCTCGAGATGACACTTGGGTAATAGTATTCCAAGATAAATCACTGTTGAGAAAATTAACAAATGCAGTTTGAATTAAACAGGGTTGAAGAAAATTGCTTTAATTTTGCCGCGTTTTTGCATCTCTGCATGAAAGACAGAAAAATTCAGTACAAATGCAAGTTATGGCTAAAAAACTGCTTTTCTACAATTTTAATTTGCTCAATCCATACCCTATTGTATTTAAAAATAGGTTTGAAAACCATAAGTGGTTATTCAAATTTCTGACGAAGTGAAACATTTCAATGAACAACTTTCTAATTCTCTATTACATGTATCGATAATCATGGCAAAAGGAGAAAAGACTATTCAGTTCCAAAAAACTTTTTCGCTGCAATCAAGAGTGATCAGGATTTGATCTTAACAGCCCAAAAAACTATTTTGTACAAGCTCGCAATCGAGTCTTCATTTGAATAGAAATACTGTGGATATAGTGTAAACATTTGCCTATAATTATTTCAAAACGAAAACGAAGACCAAACATTTAATTCTTTTCCCCTATTTATGTCATCGCCTTTCCCAAGTCACAGCTAACTTATAATTTATAATACAATTTATTTATCTCATTGATCTTTATACCGATCACCTGTACTATATCCACAGTATTTCTATTCAAATGAAGACTCGATTGCGAGCTTGTACAAAATAGGTTTTTGGGCTGTTAAGATCAAATCCTGATTACTCTTGATTCCAATGAAAAATGTCTGGCACTGAATAGTCTTTTCTCTTTTTGCTATGATTATCGATACATGTACTAGAGAATTAGAAAGCTGTTTATTGAAATGTTTCACTTCGTCAGAAATTTGAACAACCACTTATGGTTTTCAAACCTATTTTTAAATACAATAGGGTATGGATTGAGCAAATTAAAAATTGTAGAAAAGCAGTTTTTAGCCATAACTTGCATTTGTACTGAATTTTTCTGTCTTTCATGCAGAGATGCAAAAACGCTGCAAAATTAAAGATATTTTCTTCAACCTTATTTAATTCAAACTGCATTTGTTAATTTTCTCAACAGTGATTTATCTTGGAATACTATTACCCAAGTGTCATCTCGAGCTTTTGTCAGTTTTACCAACCTTACTATTTTGTAAGTAAAATATCATTTTGCTATAACTTGTGAAAAACTTGGGAATTGGGATTGAAAAAAATACTTCAACTATTTGGATTGGGATTTTCTCTTATATTCCCGTTTTGATATATATAGCTGCGCAAATAATGTTAGAAATTATGTATTTTGAGTTATTTTATCGGTTATCTGTTAAAAAATTGAATAATTACAATTCTAAGTTTTTCCCAATGAGCAATAAGTAATTCCAATTCAAAAAACTCATTAATAATTCATGAGCGTCTAGTCCAATCCGTGGTCCAATTTTGGTCACATGCATGAAGTTTTATACCGATAATGTACTCTCATTTGGATTTGTACTCTAGAGTCTTTATATAGCACTTAAAAATGGTCATTTTTTATACGATAATTGATTGCACTACTTAAATTGGATATTTTAGTTTTATCATTGGGATTTGAATAAAAATTAGGCTGGAAATTGGATGTGACCCTCTGAAAAGAGAAGCCGGTTTGCTTGACAGGCTATCTTTTTATACCCATACATACTACATCCGAACACTACAAACTATGCATAGTACCTATTAAAACAAACTTCCTTCTACATGATATGAGTCAAAAGAGAAAGCTTCAGCACCTAGTCAGTCAAGCTTCCGATTTATATACCCATTCCAAAAACGTTGTCTGAGAGAATGCCAGATGCCGAATGCGAATTGTTTTATTAAAATGTCATGGTAAATGTAACAAAACATTCACAATTCAATTTTAACCACTTTTTTGTAACTATCTTCATTCTAAAATAGCTAAACTGCCGCGTTTTATTGTCTTATTATTTTTTTTTTGTTTCAACTGAAAAATATCTGCATTCGACATGCGGCAACTCTCCGATAACGTTTTATTTATACTGTAGATGTATATGTTTGTATACAAGTGCATGTGATGCATCATAGTAATTCTGGCTATTATTGTTCAGATCTTTAGCATCAAACAGAATAAAAACTATTGATGGGAGAGCGTTTTATGGCTTAAAAAGATTGAAGCAATTGTAAGTTTTGTACTTTCAATGTAACTTGCTTGTTTGCTGTCTGGCTTGCTGGTTGGCTGCTTGGATACTTTGGTTAGTTGGTTGTTTGTTTGGTTTCTTGGTTTTGGTGTTGAGGTGTTTACTTGTTCCTGGGAACTGATTTAAAATAATTAGAGCAATCTGTACAACTAAACTACTACTCAACTTCTGCCCGGCTCCCACGCCCTGTACCAGCCCTAAAATGTTGTACTTATCCATGTATCACTGATATTACAGTTTTGATATTTTTCTCTATCATAAGGAACCTTAACGACAACAATCTAAGCCATTGGGATACAAGAAACGTCATTAACGAGCTACCACAACTCAACGTCTTACAAATAAGTGCCAATTACAACTTTTTGCCAGATAGAAATCTTCTTTCGCTACCAAAGCTTCGTCTGGTGCATTTTCTCTTTTCAAATGCTTTTCATAGAAAAACATTGTATTACTGGAGCTGTAGCTTTGTGAGGAACACAAATACTTTATTGTTGTCAGATCATTGGAACATTGCACATGAGAACGCATCTTTTGCAGCGTCCAGATATTGCGATGTTTTCAAAACGAAAGATTTACCAAAGGATGTCTTTGATTTGTCTGCTGTATCAGGTTTAAATGTAATGTGCCGGAGGGAAAAGATTTTGTCTCTGCGAATACGAAATCTGGAAAGCAATGGAAAGGGATGGTACACAATCAATACTTTTAACAAGTGCTGGAAAACTTTGAACAATGTTTTCACTGTAACAATGATATTTGGTATCTTTGCCTTTCTATTCAATTCAACCATTGTCGTTACTACTCTTAAAAGAAGACCATTACGAAGCTCAGTTCCACATGTCATTATAGCCAACATTGCCTTAGGTGACCTACTTGTTTCATTCTTTTTGGTGTCCATCACAATAACCAGACGGGCTCTTACGAGTGCAAACTACTATCGAATCTTTTTGCCCTACTATTGTCGAATACTAGGAACCTTCTTTCTGGTCGGTCAGTTTATCAGCCCATTGATGACCCTTCTCATGACGTTAGAACGATATTTTGCCATAGTACACTGCATGAAGCCAAGTAGAAGAATTACTTTAAAAGTTTCATACATTGTATCCGCCGTGACATGGCCTATTATCATATGTATTTCAATATGTTTCATGACATCAGACCTGTTTTCTGTGGAAACAGACGACATGTGTGTACCACTAAAAAACAAACACAACAAAAGGTTAGTTATGTTTCCCATTGGTACATTAGCTTTTTGCTATATTGGCTGCGTATGTTTATATGTACAAATCTACAGGAATGTGAAACAAACTGAAGACAAAACAGAACAGTTTCATCAGGAAAGCAAACTTGCTCGTAAAATCGCTCTTGTGATGTTCACTAATGTTTTTTTCTGTATTTTTCCTTTTTTGGTATCGCACTTTTTGCCACTAACACCCCTAGGCATCAATATACCAAATGAATCAAAGCATGTACTTTGGAGAGCATGCATTCATACATCTTTAGGTGCAAATGCATGTTTCAACCCTTTCTTATTTTCTTTTAGAAATGAGAAATTTCGCAACGAGCTCAGAAGTTTTCTTCCCATACTTCGTCCTAGGAATTCTGTCAATACCTCTCTGGCAAAATAAATCAGAGCATGTGATTTGGACGAACAAATTCGATCTCTCCACAAAAGTTGTAATTTCTCTATCCAAATCGTAATACACATACAGCTACTCTTGAAAAGGTTGCCCAGTTGAGGTACTGATTTAGCAAATAGCTAAGTCATTTGCATATTTCATGATTTTTATTTTTTAAGAAATGAGGTGACAAAATGTACGAAATAGCTTCATCACATAATTGTAACAAACTGTGTAGCTATACAACACAGCTTTGTATTTAAAAAAAGAAAACTGTAAACGTGATTTATGCAAATGGCATTTTTATTCCCTATTAGTATTTCAACTGGATTTAACACATCAAAAACAGTTTTCCGTGTTTGATACTCTTTTGATGAGAGAACACTAGAGGGGTCTAGGAAACCACGACGCGCGAAAAGAACGAAAAAAAATTAATCCAAATTCTCCCTACGTTACGTTTTGTTTAAACTGTCCGATAAGCGCGCGTTATAAATTATTGATTGGCAGTTGAAATACACGCGCCCGCTAAAAATGATGACAGCGTGTTTTGATACTCTCATCAAACATGGTTTTAGACAAATCGTAGCGGAACTATACCAATTATTTTAGAAAACCTTTTCGATAATAGGAGTTGCCAAATGACACCAATGGTGGTGTGAATATTACTATATTCATCATTCTGATTGCACTAAATAGTACATATAAGGTTCATGAACAGTATGTATGCATGTCCTTTCAAATAGATATTCTAATGTTCACACACTCAATATAAAGCCCGTCTCAGTCATATTTCATCCCTATTATACGGAATTTGGACATTATTTTTATTTTGAAGCTGCTGATGTAGTTGTCCAATTTTTGTTGTTTGTAAATTGCTATAGTTACGAAAACATTATTTTTCAACAACTTTTCTGCAATTATGAACAAAAAGGTCCATGATGATGATGATGTTGTAGTGGGTTTTTGGAGTAAAATTCGGAAGTTCAAATATCCGTAAAAATAATAATTAATAAATGCGAATAAGAATTTGAATCATCTACGGTCAGCCAACGACACTATTATCAATCAATCAATTTTGTTATCTAATTGTTAGGGTTTTTTTACATAAGTACAACCAATAGATTAGTTATTTGGAATACCTGTTGTATTCGGAGAATTAAACTCGTCCTTTGGTAGATACGAGAAATATAGGACAGGAAACTCCTACCTCGGAGGTAGTAGCACTGCCTGGCAGGTGTACACGTTTCCTGGTTTCCTCAAGAAAGATATGATTTTTCAGGTTTTTCGTGTCCCGCATGCTGATTAGTTTTAAGAATAACATTCATATTCACTATTGTAACTAAGCCTTACGCATCAACTACAAACTAACTTGATGGAAGTTATTTGAAATCAACTGCCCGTTGCGTTCGACTTACCAACGTGCACAAGTATCAGTGGTTGTTATATTGAGCCATGTGTAGGTATAGGAACAATCTACGTAATTACCTTAAAAAGAATAATGAGACGAATCAAGCGACCAGTGCCATCCAAATTCTACAATCAGATAGATGAACATATTGACTAAAAATACTCCTATCTTGAACGTATAAAACCATCATGTTTTTTTAGTTAGGACCATTTGCTTGTGAATGATTGTGTCGTCAGATCAATATCAATATTCAAGAGAACATTGGTCAAGATCAATACTCAACAACAAGAAATTACTTTTAGCAATGTTTTATGTGCTAACCAAACAAAAAACATGTGTCATTATCAATATTTACTTTCGTAGTTTCGAGTCATTTTTTTTATCCAAAACTATAAAGTAAGTGTAGTAAATCGCAAAAATTGCAACAAAATGTGCAAAAGTACAAAGTCTTCATTGCCGCCATATTGGAAAATAAGTGAGGCGAGCGGTGGTAGTTATGAATGAATACTGGTTTCACTGGGAGGCACCCTCCCTCCCCTGGCGAAGTTCTTGAATAAGATTCAAATAAGGCAGAAAAATAGACTACACAAGCAGTCGACAATCCTCACTCAGTACAAACTTTGCAAACTATTTCTAAAAACAAACGTAAAAATTCACAATTTGCAGGAAAAAACTTCAAAGTTTGTTTATGTCATTGAAAATTTGTTTTTCAACGTTTTTCCCCAACCTCAGCCAATAGGGCATCGCAGAGAGTAAGCTCGTGCGCTGATTGGCTGATTGTAGAGTTCTAACACTAGCTTACTAGGACATCTGATATGACAACCTACAACATTAGAGATGAACATTTCTACTGTGAACTGACAATCAGGTTGGACAACAATTGCACTAAACCTCATTTTCATAAACCATAAGCTTTTTATCAGCAAACCAATGGGTCAACGACCGAATACCGAATGAATTAAAGCATTTTTTAGTTTCAATATTCAGTAATATTGTAAAATTGCGAGTAAGCATTACTTTCAAGATTTCATGACTTCCTGCCCAAGATGGCCGATTAGCTAGTAACGTGTTCTCTAAAACTAAGCTAGAAAAATGATCACATTGAAGGTGAGTATAACAAATTTAAAATGCTGTAAATGTGAATTATCGTTACTGTAATGAAACCATGCAATCTTTGCCTCACTGGTGTTTACTGGATTAAACGATACAAAGTGGTTCAGTGGGTGGACAATGTTTAGTCGGGCTTTGTCACTTAACATTTACCGTTTGTCCTTAAAGAAGCATTTTAACAGTACGCAAAGTTTCGGTGAAATGACACCATGATCAGATCTATATATTCTAATCATTTATCGACCTTTTTTCCAGACATTTTATGTTTGTGCCCTTTTCGTAACAAATGTTTGGCTGTCACCGGCACACACAAATATCTGCGGTTCGGTAAATAGCCATGTCTGCAGTTGTACTGGTAGAATGGAGGCGAGATGTACATTGGACGACTTGAATAATATCGCTTCTTACTTTGCTGATCCAAGATCTATCCAGAAACTGTAAGTACATAACGTATGGAAAATTGCTTTTGAAAAATGAATAAATGCTCGAATGAATGAATGGTTGACTTTTATGTTTCTTGATTCATTTGTCAGATTGTCATTTCAAAAGTAAGAAAATTTAAGTCATAACATGTCATATTTAGTTTAATTTATTACTAGAATACTTCCGTAAAGCATCATTATTATTAGAGGTGGATATAGGATCTCAAACCGATGAATACTTTTATCGAATGAACAAAATGGATGAATAAAGAATGAGTGGTTGGTTGGTGCCTTGATAAATTGAAAAAAAAAAACAACCATCTTTCTTCACAGGAACAAAATAATGATCACACATCATGGCAAAAAAATAAATCGATTTAGTTTCTTATTCTTTGGCAAGCTATTACCAATGATCCTTTTTAGCTCGTGTAAATGGAAATGCACTTATGTAGCAAGAGTGTCATCACTTATCTCTGTTCAAATTTGATAAGAACTTATTTCCTTATCTGTGTTCTCAACTTCTATAATGACATGTGGAACTGAGCTTCGTAATGGTCTTCTTTTAAGAGTAGTAACGACAATGGTTGCATTGAATAGAAAGGCAAAGATACCAAATATCATTGTTACAGTGAAAACATTATTCAAAGTTTTCCAGCACTTATTAAAAGTAATGATTGTGTACCAGCCCTTTCCATTGCTTTCCAGATTTCGTATTCGCAGAGACAAAAGCTTTTCCCTCCGGCACATTACATTTAAACCTGATACAGCAGACAAATCAAAGACATCCTTTGGTAAATCTTCCGTTTTGAAAACATCGCAATATCTGGACGCTGCAAAAGATGCGTTCTCATGTGCAATGTTCCAATGATCTGACAACAATAAAGTATTTGTGTTCCTCACAAAGCTACAGCTCCAGTAATACAATGTTTTTCTATGAAAAGCATTTGAAAAGAGAAAATGCACTAGACCAAGCTTTGGTAGCGAAAGAAGATTCCTATCTGGCAAAAAGTTGTAATTGGCACTTATTTGTAAGACGTTGAGTTGTGGTAGCTCGTTAATGACGTTTCTTGTATCCCAATGGCTTAGATTGTTGTCGTTAAGGTTCCTTATGATAGAGAAAAATATCAAAAGTGTAATATCAGTAATACATGAATAAGTACAATATTGTGGGGCTGGTACAGGGTGTGGGAGCCGGGCAGAAGTTGAGTAGTGGTTTAATTGTACAGATTGCTGTGATTATTTTAAATCAGTCCCCAGGAACAAGTAAACACTTCAACACAAACCAAGAAACCAAACAACCAACTAACCAAAGTATCCAAGCAGCCAACCAGCAAGCCAGACAGAAAACAAGCAAGTTACATTGAAAGTGCAAAACTTACAATTGATTCAATCTTTTTAAGCCATAAAACGCTCTCCCATCAATAGTTGTTATTCTGTTTGATGCTAAAAATCTGAACAATAATATCCAGAATTACTATGATGCATCACATGCACTTGTATACAAGCATATACATCTACAGTATATATAAATAAAACGTTATAGGAGAGTTGCCGCTTGTCGAATGCGGAATATTTGCAGTTGAAACAAAAAATAAGACAATAAAACGCGGTAGTTTAGCTATTTTTGAATAAAGATAGTTACAAAAAGTGGTTAAAATTGAATTGTGAATGTTTTGTTACATTTACCAAGACATTTTAGTAAAACAATTCGCATTCGGCATCCGGCATCCGGCATCCGGCATCCGGCATTCTCTCAGACAACGTTTTTGGAATGAGTATATAAATTTGAAGCTTGACTGACTAGGTGTTGAAGCTTTCTCTTTTGACTCATATCATATAGAAGGGAGTTTGTTTTAAAAGGTACAATGCATAGTTTGTAGTGTTCGGATGTAGTATCTATGGGTATAAAAAGATAGCCTGTCAAGCAAACCGGCTTCTCTTTTCATAGGGTCACATCCAATTTCCATCCTAATTTTTATTCAAATCCCAATGATAAAACTAAAATATCCAATTTAAGTAGTGCAATCAATCATCGTATGAAAAATGACCATTTGTAAGTGCTATATAAAGACTCTAGAGTACAAATACAAATGAGAGTACATTATGGGTATAAAACTTCATGCATGTGACCAAAATTGGACCACGGATTGGACTAGACGCTCATGAATTATTAATGAATTTTTGAATTGGAATTACTTATTGCTCATTGGGAAAGTCTTAGAATTGTAATTATTCAATTTTTTAACAGACAACCGATAAAATAACTCAAAATACATAATTTCTAACATTATTTGAGCAGCTATATAGATCAAAACGGGAAAATAAGAGAAAATCGCAATCCAAATTTTGAAGTATTTTTTTCAATCCCAATTCCCAGGTTTTTCACAAGATATAGCAAAATGATATTTTACTTACAATTAAATAGTAAGGTTGGTAAATCTGACGAAAGCTCGAGATGACACTTGGGTAATAGTATTCCAAGATAAATCACTGTTGAGAAAATTAACAAATGCAGTTTGAATTAAACAGGGTTTAAGAAAATTGCTTTAATTTTGCCGCGTTTTTGCATCTCTGCATGAAAGACAGAAAAATTCAGTACAAATGCAAGTTATGGCTAAAAAACTGCTTTTCTACAATTTTAATTTGCTCAATCCATACCCTATTGTATTTAAAAATAGGTTTGAAAACCATAAGTAGTTATTCAAATTTCTGACGAAGTGAAACATTTCAATGAACAACTTTCTAATTCTCTATTACATGTATCGATAATCATGGCAAAAGGAGAAAAGACTATTCAGTTCCAAAAAACTTTTTCGCTGCAATCAAGAGTGATCAGGATTTGATCTTAACAGCCCAAAAAACTATTTTGTACAAGCTCGCAAGCGCGAGTCTTCATTTATATATAAATAGAAATACTGTGGATATAGTGTAAACATTTGCCTATAATTATTTCAAAACGAAAACGAAGACCAAACATTTAATTCTTTTCCCCTATTTATGTCATCGCCTTTCCCAAGTCACAGCTAACTTATAATAAATTTATTGATCTCATTGATCTTTATACCGATCACCTGCACTCCCTAGAAGTTGAGAACACAGATAAGGAAATAAGTTCTTATCAAATTTGAACAGAGATAAGTGATGACACTCTTGCTACATAAGTGCATTTCCATTTACACGAGCTAAAAAGGATCATTGGAAATAGGTTGCCAAAGAATAAGAAACTAAATCGATTTATTTTTTTGCCATGATGTGTGATCATTATTTTTTTCCTGTGAAGAAAGATGTTTTTTTTTTTTTTTTTCAATTTATCAAGGCACCAACCAACCACTCATTCTTTATTCATCCATTTTGTTCATTCGATAAAAGTATTCATCGGTTTGAGATCCTATATCCACTTCTAATAATAATGATGAAAGACCTGCTTTACAGTAGTATTCTAGTAATAAATTAAACTAAATATGACATGTTATGACTTAAATTTTCTTACTTTTGAAATGACAATCTGACAAATGAATCAAGAAACATAAAAGTCAACTATTCATTCATTCGAGCATTTATTCATTTTTCAAAAGCAATTTTCCATACGTTATGTACTTACAGTTTCTGGATAGCTCTTGGATCAGCAAAGTAAGAAGCGATATTATTCAAGTCGTCCAATGTACATCTCGCCTCTATTCTACCAGTACAACTGCAGACATGGCTATTCACCGAACCGCAGATATTTGTGTGTGCCGGTGACAGCCAAACATTTGTTACGAAAAGGGCACAAACATAAAATGTCTGGAAAAAAGGTCGATAAATGATTAGAATATATAGATCTGATCATGGTGTCATTTCACCGAAACTTTGCGTACTGTTAAAATGCTTCTTTAAGGACAAACGGTAAATGTTAAGTGACAAAGCCCGACTAATCATTGTCCACACACGGAACCACTTTGTATCGTTTAATCCAGTAAACACCAGTGAGGCAAAGATTGCATGGTTTCATTACAGTAACGATAATTCACATTTACAGCATTTTAAATTTGTTATACTCACCTTCAATACGATCATTTTTCAAGCTTAGTTTTCATGGAAACGAGAACACGTTACTAGCTAAGCGGCCATCTTGGGCAGAAATTCATGAAACCTTGAAAGTAATGCTTACTCGCAATTTTACAATATTACTGAATATCGAAACTAAAAAATGCTTTAATTCATTCGGTATTCGGTCGTTGACCCATTGGTTTGCTGATAAAAAGCTTATGGTTTATGAAAATGAGGTTTAGTGCAATTGTTGTCCAACCTGATTGTCAGTTCACAATAGAAATGTTCATCTCTAATGTTGTAGGTTGTCATATCAGATGTCCTAGTAAGCTAGTGTTAGAACTCTACAATCAGCCAATCAGCGCACGAGCTTACTCTCTGCGATGCCCTATTGGCTAAGGTGGGGAAAAACGTTGAAAAACAAATTTTCAATGACATAAACAAACTTTGAATTTTTTTCCTGCAAATTTTGAATTTTTACGTTTGTTTTTAGAAATAGTTTGCAAAGTTTGTACTGAGTTAGGATTGTCGACTGCTTGTGTAGTCTATTTTTCTTCCTTTTTTGAATCTTATTCAAGAACTTCGCCAGGGGAGGGAGGGTACCTCCCAGTGAAACCAATATTCATTCATAACTACCACCGCTCGCCTCACTTATTTTACAATATGGCGGCAATGAAGCCTTTGTGTTGCGCATTTTGTTGCAATTTTTGCGATTTACTACACTTACTTTATAGTTTTGGATAAAAAAATGACTCGAAACTACGAAAGTACATATCGATAATGACACATGTTTTTTTTGTTTGGTTAGCACATAAAACATTGCTAAAAGTAATTTCTTGTTCTTGAATATTGATCTTGACATATGTCCTTGAATATTGATATTGATCTGACGACACAATTTTTCACAAGCAAATAGTCCTAACTAAAAACATGATGGTTTTATAAGTTCAAGATAGGAGTCTTTTTAGTAAATATGTTCATCTATCTGATTGTAGAATTTGGATGGCACTGGTCGCTTGATTCGTCTCATATTATTCTTTTTTAGGTATCAGGGGACCCTAAAAATCGATACCACAAAACGCCTTATGGCGCGCGAACTATTATAGATACTGTAGTGACAATTAACTTTGCAAATTATCGTTGTTGTAATTTATTTATTCGGGGTTCCTGTATTGAGCCCATGAACTTAAGTCAGCGGTCTTGTGTTATAGCCGCCATGTTGTATTGAATTACGTGAGTGAAGTTTTCGCTGATTAAAGCCTTTATAAACGAGGCAAATGTGTCTTCTCTTCTACTACAGATACTACTATAAAAGTATACATTTTCTTAAAGCTGAATAAATGGAGATTACAATGGTATAAAAATTATTTTGATAAAATCTATTGTTATTTTTTTCATTAAGTGTTTTGTGATTCTCGGCCGCCTCATTTCACTAAGTTCCAGGAACACGGGATTTCAATCGATTGTTTTGAAATTTTGCATCGATGTAGCTTTAAATGTCGAAACAAAAACGGTGTCTCAGTTTTTTGATATCTTGCCGCGTTTGTGAATTATTACTAATTAATGTCAAAAATGCTAAAAATGACGCTTTTCAACTTTAACAGCGAATATTTTTGCAAAGAATATGTTAATCAAAAAAATGAGACACAGTTTTTGAGATCGGACTTTCCTCTAAACTATAATGTCATTTCTTAGTTTATGTAAACTAATCCTGTGTTCCTGAAACTCCACGAAAAGAGGCGGTCAAAAATCATAAAACACTCACTTAAAAAAATATCAATGGATCACATCTAAATAATTTTTATACCATTGTAATCTCCATTTATTTAGCTTTAAGAAAATGTATACTTTTGTAGTAGTAACTATAATAGTTCACTCGCTGTAAGGCGTTTTGTGGACATCGGTTTCTAAGGTCCCCTGATACCTTAAGGTAATTACGTAGATTTTTCCTATACCTACACATGGCTCAATATAACAACAATTGATACTTGTGCACGTTGGTCAGTCGAACGCAACGGACAGTTGATTCCAAATAACTTCCATCAAGTTAGTTTGTAGTTGATGCGTAAGGCTTAGTTACAATAGTGAACATGAATGTTATTCTTAAAACTAATCAGCATGCAGGACACGAAAAACCTGAAAAAATAATATCTTTCTTGAGGAAAACAGGAAACGTGTACACCTGCCAGGTAGTGCTACTACTTTACTGCTTGTTAATCTTTTTTTACGGATATTTGAACTTCCGAACTTTACTCCAAAAACCCACAACAACATAATAATAATAATAATAATAATAACAATAATAATAATAATAATAATAATAATAATAATAATAATAATAATAATAATAATAATAATAATAATAATAATAATAATAATAATAATAAACCTATTGATATCAGAAATGGAATATTCTAAGGGGACTCTCTATCACCCCTCCTGTTCTGCCTGGCATTAGCACCACTTAGTAACCTACTTAATGATACCAACATAGGGTATGAAGTATATCAAGAGAAATTAAATCATCTGTTTTACATGGACGACCTTAAACTATACTGCAAGAATGACAACCAACTAGAAGGTTTGCTGAATACAGTGAAATTATTTAGTGATGACATAAGAATGCAATTTGGTCTAGATAAATGTTCTAAAGCCACATTCAAAAGAGGAAAACTAAATGAGTCTACTCCAATAACACTAGATGAGGACAATATTATAAAACAACTAGGAAATGAAGAAGTGTACAAATATTTGGGAATAAATGAAAGCGATGGTATTCAGCATGCAGCAATGAAGGAAAAGATACGAAAGGAATACTATCGAAGAGTGAGGCTGGTATTAAAAAGTGAACTTAACGCAGCAAACAAGATCGAAGCCATTAACAGCTTGGCAGTCCCTGTTGTCCTCTATAGTTACAACATCATAAATTGGAAAATGCAAGAAATACAACGAATGGATAGAAAGACCAGAAAGCTATTGACAATACACAGAATTCACCACCCTAAAGCTGATATAGACCGGAGAAGAGAAAGCTTTACATGGAAAATATGTATCACGGTTGAATAAAGATGATGTAGATCAGGAAGCAAGCTTAAAGTGGATGAGAAGTTCTGGACTAAAAGGAGAGACGGAAGGGTTTTTAATAGCTGCACAAGATCAAAGCTTACCAACAAATCTATACAAGAATATAATCATGAAAACTGGAGGAGACCCTAAAGGTAGAGTATGTCATAAGCATGATGAAAGCATTGATCATATATTATCTGGGTGCCCTGTTTTCGCAAAAACTGTGTACATCCAAAGTCACGACAGGGCATTAACGTATATTCACTGGCAGACGTGCAAACAGTACAACATAGAAGTTTGCAAAGAATGGTATAACCATAAACCATCAACAGTAACAGAAAACAAGAATGTAACTATATTATGGGATATGCCAATCAATACAGACAAGACTATCAATGCCAACAGACCAGACATAGTGATAAAGGACAAGAAAGATAGCAAATGCTGGCTAATAGACTTGAGTGTGCCTTCAGACAAGAATATTGGAGCGAAGGAAATCGAGAAACTGTCCAAATATAAAGACCTCGAGATAGAAATAACAAAAAATGTGGCAGATGCAGACAATTATCATACCAATTATTGTGGGAGCATTGGGAATTGTAAGGAAGTCACTAACTAAACATGTCAAGAAACTGCCAACATCTTTAGACTGTACACAGATACAAAAAATAGTTTTGCTTGGAACTGCTCACATATTAAGGAGAGTTCTGTCAATATCTTTATAAGTGCAATTCTTTTATTTATGTATTTTTTAAATTATTTATTTATATATTTATTTATTTTAATTCGTTTTTTTTTTTTTTTTTTAAGCCCAAGGACCAAGGTTTGGTTCCGGCAACAATCATAATGTACTATCAGACAAAATGTGAAAAATAATAATAATAATAATAATAATAATAATAATAATAATAATAATAATAATAATAATAATAATAATAATAATAATAATAATAATAATAATAATGGAAACTTTATTGAGTTTTTTACCTAAAGTACAATTGTAAATCTCACTAATAATAGGTAATTTACAATTGGCTACTTGAATCTATTTCAAAACATGAGAAAAACGATTTTCACAAATACTGCAACAACTCTGGATTGTTCCATTCTTTGTTTCTGCAGCAGAAAATATAATAAGACGATCTAATGGCAATATTCATTAACTTCTTAATTATGTGGAGTCGTTCGTTGTTATTAAAATGAAGATCTTCTAACATGTTGATAAAATTTGCAGAATCGTTAGCGAATACACCAAGCGCACTGATTGACAGATTTACAAAAACTACATTTTTATAATGACTTTTCAAGCTATGTACAGACTCTTTATATTTGGCTTTTTTACGAGTAATATTTTTTTTGTAGATTTGATTCATAACCCACTGTTAGTTCAAGTATGTACAGGCACTCATCATTTTTAGTAGATATCAATAGATCTGGACGGCATTCATCACCAGTAATTGTTGACGGACTCTTGAAGTTAGATAGGTCGGCATATAGGGACGCTTCTACAATAGATTGAAAGGTTTTAGCGAGATGGAGAAGGACAGAGTCGTGTCTCCAAGTGAACCGACCTTGTTCAAGATATGAGTTACATCCAGCAATTACATGTAGAAGAGATTCAGGTTGAAGGCATAAGGTACAGTCTGAGGATGGTGAAAGACCCCACTTGGCTAGATTTTTGCGTGTAGGTAAAGTGTTGTTGATGTATCGAATTGTGAAGTTGAAAATGTTTTTTGGTAATTTAGATTGTACAGTGGACCAAATGTTGTTTAGTTTAGGGAGTGAGAATTTTACTGCACTTGAGAAGAAGCTACCTTGAGATAGTAGTTGGTTTTGTAGCTTCTCTTCATGTATAGCTTGGAAGTCTTTCGCCGCATCTTTGGTAGACTTGTAAACGTCATACTGCAGATTAGTGTGGGTACTCGTTGATTTCCATAGTTGTTTTATTGACTCGTTGGGGGAATTCTTTAGGGCTTTTCTTGCCACTGATTGGCACTGGGTGAACTTAACTGAAGGAGGAATGATGTTTTGACCATATTTATTACAGGGGAGAAAAATGTTGCTCAGCGTTCCACATATGGGGATATTTAACCATTTACGCATATACCCTAACACTAAGGAATCGAGACTTTCTTGAACCCAAGTCTTGGATAAATCTGCAACAGTGAAGTGCCAAGAAACTTTTGATAAGACATACCGGTTATAGAGGAGAAGTTTATTCTTTGGGTGTAAAGGCTTTCGGTCAATTTCGGACATTAATTTTTCAAAAGTAGTAATAAGTTCAGATTTATGTTTTTTGTTCGACATTTCAAAGTCAAAGTGCCTTCCTAGGTAGCAAAAAGAGTCACTCAATTTCACACAAGGAACCATATCGTTGTTAATTAAGAGTTTAGGGAGAAATTGCACTGATTTTGATGAATTCTTTTTGATGCCAAATGTTGAACACTTGTCAACTCTGATTTTCATGTCAGCCCATTGACACCATAATGAAAACCGATTTAGTAGGTGTTGATTTTCGTTTTCTTGACCAGAAACAATAATGATAATAATAATAATAATAATAATAATAATAATAATAATAATAATAATAATAATAATAATAATAATAATAATAATAATAATAATAATAATAATAATAGTAATAATAATAATAATAATAATAATAATAATAATAATTCCCGCGCGCTCAACCTGTGAAGGTTCACCTCTAAGAGCTCTTAAAATTTGATCATTCTTACGCTTAAAACTACATTGTGAATTTGATCTGCTTGTCGATTTAGATTGGTAAGGTTAGTATTAGTTTTTTCATCATATTTTAGGAGTATTTTTGTAAATATTGGTGATTTTATCGCTAATCTAGTCCTCACCAGAATCTTCGAGCGAAACAGCCACTGAAGGTTGAAATACGTTTTGACTGTGAAAAACAAATAAGACCAAGACACAATTGTAAAAATCAACATCTCTTTAAGCTTTGAATATAGCGAATAGCGAATTTCACATAACAAAACATCTGAAAAAGATTTTCAAAATTTTTATAAAACCGTTAATCTTTTTACAAAGGTTTTCAATAATTTGAGAAAACCGTCACTTTATTTATTTCGCTAAGATTTTCAAACAAAGTAGAACGTGCGTAACCGTTAGGATTTTCTCTTAGACAGAGCTCCAGCGCGTACAATCTTCATTTGGTGAATGCGCGCGCACTGAAATTGTTCCAAAACACCTCCTAGTGAGTGAAATAAAGAGCCAAACTTATGGCAAATTTAACGCCCGAGGTAATCGCACCTACACCGCTTGTAGAGGAACCAGTACACGCAGTGGATATTGGGCTACTGGAACAAACAACCAACCAAACATCAAGATCAAGACGAAAATGGAGTACAGATGAAAATAAAGATGTACTGATGTGCTTCTTTAAGGCTAAAACAGAAGGAAAGTACTTTGGCAAAAGAATGAACGAACTCTGGATAGAAAAGCATCCTGATATCAACGTTGGCGAGAAAAGACTAACACTACAAAAGAACATGATCATCAAAAAGAAATGGTTCACAGATGTTGAACTTGATCAAATTAAATACCAAGCGACAAAAGAATTAACGGAAGTAAATGACGAACACCCTCTCGATATCCAGAATATTGAAAATGATACAGTATCTGACGACCATGATGGTGACACCATAATACATGATGAACAACATATTGAACAAGAACACTCGCTAAACGATTTATCAGAATATCAGATGGAATTAAGGCAGAAGATCATAGATACGATGAATAATACCGAGCAGCGGAAAAGATTACCCAAGTTAAAATACTCAGTCAAGCTAACAAAAATCACAGCAGATGTCAACAAAGTTATGGACAGCATTCCAACAAGATCTATAACAGAAACAAATAAACTGCTATATGCCACCGGATTAGTAGTCACAGGGGAACTTGGGTACAAGATGAATGAAAGGAAAAGGAATAATGACAAATATCCACCATGGAAAAGAAGAATACAGAACAGAATTAACAACATGAGGAAAGATATTAGCAGACTGAAAGAACTTGACGCGAAAAATCTGAAGAACAAAAGACTTGAGAACGTTTTAACAAATAAATATCAATTAAATAATAAATCCATCAAACAAGTGATTGAAGAGCTAAAACAACATGTAAAGGCGTTAGGTAAGAAGATAGAACGCTATGATAATAGAATCAAGCACTACCATCAAAACAAAATGTTTCAAACAAATCAGAAAGACCTGTATAAAGAACTCAATGAAACAACTAAAACCAAAACCAACGCAAAACCAAACAAAGATGAAGTAAGAACATTTTGGAGTGATCTGTGGTCAAAAGAAAAGCATCATAAAACCAATGCACAGTGGCTCAAAGACGTACAGCAAGAATATGATGATGTAAGAGAACAACAAGACTTGATATTTACGAGAGAAAAGGTAAAGAAAATGGCTAAAAAGATAAAGAACTGGAAAGCGCCAGGGAAAGATGAAGTACATGGCTATTGGATAAAACATCTGACTAATTTGCACGAACGAATTGCAGCACAATTGCAACATGTATTTGAAAGTGATGAAACACCACCATGGATGACTGAAGGAAGAACGACATTGATTATGAAAGACGAAAAGAAAGGTCCCATACCAAGCAATTACCGTCCCATCACCTGTCTGCCAACTTTGTGGAAATTGATGACATCCATCATATCGGACAGCATTTATCAACATCTAGATGAGCAAGGACTTATGCCCAAGGAGCAAAAAGGTTGTAGTCGTGGCTCAAGAGGAACAAAAGATCAACTACTCATTGACAAAACCATACTAAGGAATGCCAAATTAAAGAAAAAGAACCTAGAGATGATTTGGATCGACTACAAAAAGGCATATGACTCTGTACCACACAGTTGGATTTTGGAAAGCCTGAGTACCATCAAAGTTAGTGCTTCAATTAATAAATTCTTACGAAAAGCTATGAAAATGTGGAGAACAGAATTAATGGTTGAAAAGGAATCTTGCGGACTGTGTGACATCAAAAGTGGAATATTTCAGGGTGATTCATTATCTCCTCTTCTCTTCATTGTTGCGTTAATACCACTGTCAACTATTCTCAATAACACAAACAAAGGATATAAGATAAAGTGTAACCAAATCTTGAACCACCTGCTGTACATGGACGATCTGAAGCTATATGCAAAAACGGAAAGAGAAAGTGAATCATTACTTCATACGGTACGAATCTTTAGTGAAGACATCAGCATGACTTTTGGAATTGAAAAGTGTGCAAAAATAAGCGTGAAAAGAGGAAAAGTTGTCAGACGAGAAGGCATCAAACTTCCAGATGGTAAAGAGATAAAGTGTTTACAAGGAGAAGAGAACTACAAATATCTTGGAGTTCTAGAGAAGGATGACATCAACCATGATAAAGTCAAGAAGAATGTACGAACAGAATACACGAGAAGACTTAAATTAATTCTAAAGTCAAAACTGAATAGAAGAAATAAAATAGTGGCCATCAATACCTACGCCATACCAGTCGTTCGATACACAGCTGGAATTGTGAAATGGAATATGGAAGAAGTCAAAGAAATGGATAGAAAGACCAGAAAACAAATGACCATCCATCGCGGATTACATCCACGTGCTGATGTTGATAGACTTTACCTACCACGATCTAACGGAGGCAGAGGCCTGAAGTCAATCGAAGATGTTGTGCATGAAGAAGAAATTGCATTGAATGAGTATGTAAAGAAGAACGAATACCTATCTGATATCATCAAAGATACACCAGATATCATTAAAGAACATTCAGAAACAAAGAAAGAATACCATCAACGCAAACAACACGAAAGAATGCAAGCATATAAGAACAAACCACTCCATGGACAATACATAAGAAATATTGAAGGGAAGATTGACATCGAAAGTACGAACAAGTGGCTAAATAAAGGAGATCTCAAAATAGAAACTGAAGGCCTCATCACAGCAGCACAAGATCAGTCATTGCCAGTGAAAGCACTGAATAATATCTATAAGAACAACGAGTCGCCGCTCTGTAGACTATGTAAAGAAAAAACTGAAACTGTTGAACATATAGTTTCAGGATGTAAAGTGCTTGCTGGAAATGAGTACAAGCAAAGACATGACAATGTGGCCAGGAATATTCATTGGCAGATATGTGAGAAGAATGGAATAGAATGTGAAGACAAATGGTGGAAGCATCAACCCAAAGCAGTTGAAGAAAATGATGATGTCAAGATACTGTGGGACTTTAATATTTACACAGATAAAAAAATATCAGCCAGAAGACCTGACATCGTTGTGATAGACAAAAAAAACAAAAGAGTACAAATAATTGACATTTCCGTACCAGCTGACCACAGAATACAAGAAAAAGAAAACGAAAAGGTCAACAAATACCAAGACCTAAGGATTGAAATAGAAAGACTTTGGGAAATGAAAACAACAACAGTACCAGTAGTCATTGGATCACTAGGAGCGATACCCGCTCAATTGAAAGAACAATTAAAAAGACTAGGAATCAAATGTTGTAATATAGCGAATATCCAAAAATCTGTACTTCTGGGCACGGCCCATATCATTAGAAAAGTACTCCAGCTCTCAGGATCAGGATAGCTCTTGAGCTGGAGTTATGTAACATCTGCCAGCAATTAATATTGTAAAATCATTAGTATTTGCTGTGAAATAAAAGATAATAATAATAATAATAATAATAATAATTTATTTCTTGTTAAGCGCATCCCAATATTTCTCGATGCGCCTTACAATTTATCAAATGTTAATTTACAAAATTATAATAAATGATCTATTCACCAAAAATATATAATAATAACAATGGTAAAGATAATTAAATTAAGTTTTCAAAGAGATAGGTCTAAAGACGCGACTTGAAGACATCTAACGATGGCGATTCACCTACTTCAAGTTGTATCCGATTCCATAATCCTGGAGTACATACACTAAAAGCCCTGCCCACGGAGGGTGTGTGTGGGGGGGTACTACCCTATATCGACTATACGGGGATGATCCGCTGAACAGGGTATGGTTTTTCGACCTTGGTGTCATGAACAGGGTATCTAATTCTACTCTGTTTCCGATTTAATCCAAATTTTCTGTCATAATCAGGGCCCAAAAAATGAGAGAAATTAGTTTGCATTCAGGGAATCGGCAGGAATAAGATCGTTGACTTTAAAAAAAGATAAGAGCAGCACGTGTGTCTGAATTGATATATTTGTACAAATCATATTATCGAAAAGGTTTTATAAAATAATTGGGATAGACTCGCTACGATTGGTCTAAAACCATGTTTGATGAGAGTATCAAAACACGCTGTCATCATTTTTAGCGGGCGCGTGTATTTCAACTGCCAATCAATAATCTATCACGCGCGCTTATCGGACAGTTTGAACAAAACGTAACGCAGAGAGAATTTACTTTGGATTCATTTTTTTTCGTTCTTTTCGCGCGTCGTGGTTTCCTACGCCCCTCTAGTGTTCTCTCAACATCCCGCGTGTTTTGATCAGAGTATCAAACACGGAAAACTGTTTTTGATGTGCTAAATCCAGTTGAAATACTAATAGCGAATAACATTGCCATTTGCATATATATCACGATTTCAGTTTTCTTTTTTTAAATACAAAGTGTTACACAGTTTGTTACAATTATGTGATGAAGCTATCTCGTACATTTAGTCACCTCATTTCTTAAAAAAAATAAAAATCATGAAATATGCAAATGACTTAGCTATTTGCTAAATCAGTACTTCAACTGGGCAACCTTTTCAAGAATAGCTGTATGTGTATTACGATTTGGATAGAGAAATTACAACTTTTGTGAAGAGATCGAATTTGTTTGTCTAAAACACATGATCTGATTCATTTGGCCAGAGTAGTATGGACAGAATTTCTAGGAAGGAGTATGGGAAGTAAACTTCTGAGCTCGTTGCGAAATTTCTCATTTCTAAAAGAAAATAAAAAAGGGTTGAAACATGCATTTGCACCTAAAGATGTATGAACGCTTGCTCTCCAAAGTACATGCTTTGATTCATTTGGTATATTGATGCCTAGGGGTGTTAGTGGCAAAAAGTGCGATACCAAAAAAGGAAAAATACAGAAGAAAACATTAGTGAACATCACAAGAGCGATTTTACGAGCAAGTTTGCTTTCCTGATGAAACTGTTCTGTTTTGTCTTCAGTTTGTTTCGCATTCCTGTAGATTTGTATATATAAACATACGCAGCCAATATAGCAAAGAACTAATGTACCAATGGGAAAGATAACTAACCTTTCGTTGTGTTTGTTTTCTAGTGGTACACACATGTCGTCTGTTTCCACAGAAAACAGGTCTGATGTCATGAAACATATTGAAAAACAGATAGTGATGGGCCATATTACGGTGGACACAATGTATGAAGCTTTTAAAGTAATTCTTCTACTTGGCTTCATGCAGTGTACTATGGCAAAATATCGTTCTAACGTCATGAGAAGGGTCATCAATGGACTGATAAACTGACCGACCAGAAAGAAGGTTCCTAGTATTCTACAATAGTAAGGCAAAAAGACTCTGTAGTAGTTTGCACTCGTAAGAACACGTCTGGTTATTGTGATGGACACCAAAAAGAATGAAACAAGTAGGTCACCTAAGGCAATGTTGGCTATAATGACATGTGGAACTGAGCTTCGTAATGGTCTTCTTTTAAGAGTAGTAACGACAATGGTTGCATTGAATAGAAAGGCAAAGATACCAAATATCATTGTTACAGTGAAAACATTGTTCAAAGTTTTCCAGCACTTATTAAAAGTGCTGATTGTGTACCATCCCTTTCCATTGCTTTCCAGATTTCGCATTCGCAGAGAGGAAGGTTTTTCCATCCGGCACATTACATTTAAACCTGATACAGCAGACAAATCAAAGACATCCTTTGGTAAATCTTTCGTTTTAAAAACATCGCAATATTTGGACGCTGCAAAAGATGCGTTCTCATGTGCAATGTTCCAATGATCTGACAACAATAAAGTATTTGTGTTCCTCACAAAGCTACAGCTCCAGTAATACAATGTTTTTCTTTGAAAAGCATTTGAAAAGAGAAAATGCACCAGATCAAGCTTTGGTAGCGAAAGAAGATTCCTATCTGGCAAAAAGTTGTAATTGGCACTTATTTGTAAGACGTTGAGTTGTGGTAGCTCGTTAATGACGTTTCTTGTATCCCAATGACTTAGATTGTTGTCGTTAAGGTTCCTTATGATAAAGAAAAATATCAAAAGTGTAATACCAGTGATATAACAATAATTACAATATTGTGGGGGTGGTATAGTGTGTGGGAGGCAGTGGTTGAGGAGAACATATTGATGTGACTCACTATTTTAGCTTTGTTGCCAGGAACAAGAAAACAACTTAGCACTAAAACAAGCCACCAACCGATCAACTATCCGACCAACCAACCAAGCAACAAACAAATTAACCAAACAGCCAAACAACCTACCAGCCAACACACCAAACAACCAAGCTGCCAACCAACCAATTGAGTAATAACTAACCAACGAAACAACAAACAAACCAAACAACCAAGCATCCAGCCATCAAACAAGGTATAAGAAACAACACAGACATCGAAATAACAAAACTTACAATTGATTTAATCTTTTCAAACCATAAAACCCTTCCTTAGCAATAGTTCGTATTCTGTTTGATGCTAAAGATCTGAAAAATAATAACCAGAAGTACAATCATACATCACATTGCTTTATCAGCACCTTAGTAACTCACTATATATGCACTGCATATAAACCTAAAAAGAAAAAACGTCAAAGAGATGCCGAATGGCGATTGTCAAATGTTGAATATTTGCAGTTGAAAGAAAAACCAAGAGAACAAAACGCGGCAATTTTAGAACAGAATAAAGATAGTTTCAAAAGGGAGTTAAGCTTTAGTTCGGGACCCTTGCTACTGCGCATCCTGCTCGCGCATAAAACCAACTTTAAAATTTTGGAATAAAAAAACATTGGCTTCGAGAACAAAACATTATAATTTTAACGTTTTTGTTGTAAAGTGTATTAAAAAATGATGAAGCTCTTCATTTAAATCTCCGTAAAATATCAGTCAATGTTTTTTCCAAGGAATAAATTCATAGCAAAGGAAACATTTTATGAGATTCTCATAGCAAATTTGTGAAAATCATTCAATTTGTTCTCAAGAATATTATTTTGAACTAATTTGATGCTTTTTGTTTTAATTGAAATAGAGCAGAAATGGGCCTATGACAAGTCTCGAAAGTTCAAAAACAAGCACGGTGACCCCTATTTTTAATTCATTTTTGTTTTTTATATGTTTCAGTCGTTATGTAGAAAAAGTTTAAAAAATATTATTTGCTGGAATTGTGGATCCCGAACTACCTTAAACACTTGAATTGTGTTGTGTTACATTTATGTAGACATTTTAGTAGAGCATATCTCATTCGGCATCCTCTCCGACAACATTTTCAAAAATGAGTGTAGAAATCTAAAGCTTGACACTAGGCAAAGCCAACCGGCTTTTTTTTTCATAAGAAAGAGCAAAAAAAAAAATTTACTTACAATATATTAAGGTTGGTAAAATTGACAAAAGCTTTAGGTGACACTTGGGCAATACTGTTCCAAGATAAATCACTGTTGATAAAAGCAACAAATGCAGTTTAATGAAATTTTGTTGAAGAAAATTCCAGTGTTAGCCAGATCGTGCTAAGCATTGGACTCTCGTGAGCATTAAACGATATATAATATGCTGGAATGCATTACATCAGCTGGTTCTATTACTGACAAGTTACTACTTCGAATAAACAATGATTATTTGGCCGCGGGCAGATTGATCCTCACCATAACAAACGGTGCATTCACTCCAAAATAAACAAGCAAATTATATGAAAAAAAAATAAATGAAGCATTTTTAAAATCATATCTCACAAATTAAGCAGGTTTTAATGCAGATTTTGTAATGGATGATAAAACGTCTTTTTGGAGCAAATCATTGTATAATTGCCCCATTTTTGTTTATCGAGTTTTTGCACCTCTGCAAAGTTCTCTGCGCGCATGTCATTCAAAATGAAAGACAGAAAATTCAGCACAAACGAAATTTATGGCTAAAATACCCTGCTTTTCTACAATTTTTAGTTTTCTCAATACATACCCCACCGTATCAAATAGAGTTTCAGAAGTCAATTCCAGAGACGACGGAGGATTTTTTTTTCAATTGAGGGGACTAAGCACATCTTTCCCCCTCAAAAATTAAAATTATTTTAAATCAATCTTAACTTCACACATCGAAACAACTCAATATATAGTTTTCTACTTACAAAAGCTCAAATATCGATATTTGTAGCAAAAAGAGAAAAGGCTATTCTGTGTCAGACTTTTTCAATTGAGTCGGGAGTGAACATGACAACCAAAACATATTTTATAAAAATTCGCAATCGGGTCGATCCTCATTTGGACAGATCGGAAATTAAATAGTGCATAAATAGTCTTATAAATTTCACATAGAATTTCAAAACGAACACAAAAACCACACTTCTATGAAGTGTGATCATTATGTTTCTTTGAAGACAGATGGTTGCTGTTTTAATCAATGCACCGACCAAACACTCATTTTTTTTATTTATCCATTTAGTTCATTCGAGAACTTATTCATCGGTTTGAGATCCTATATCCACCTCTCAGACCTATTGAAAGTTTGTCACCTCAAAGGACATACTTTACAGTAGCGTTCTAGCAAAAAATTAAACGACTAAATATAACATGTTATGACTTAAATTTGTGGTTCAAGTGCAGTTCTGTTTCGATCTGAGTGCTACATTTTTGACCTGACAAAATGCCAAATAAACCAAGAAACATAAAAGTTAAGTCCATTCATTCATTTATTTATTTTTCAAAAACAATTTTCCATACGTTATGTACTTACAGTTTCTGGATAGCTCTTGGATCAGCAAAGTAAGAATCGATATTATTCAAGTCGTCCAATGTACATCTCGCCTCCATTCTACCAGTGCAACTACAGACATTGTTATTTACCGAACTGCAGATATTGGTGTGTGCTGGTGACAGCCACTTAACACTCAATATCAAAAGGGCACAAACATAGAATTTCTGAAAAAAGGTTGATAATTAATTAAAATGTATAGATCTAGTCATGGTGTAATGCCAACGCCGAAATTTTGTGTACTGTTAAGATGTTCCTTCCCACAATCGGTCAGGCCAAACGTCAAATGGTATAATTCAGTGACAAAGCCCGACTAAAATTGTCCCCACTGATCCACTTTGCATCGTTTAATCCAATGACCACCCATCCCACATTTGCAGTGTTTTAAATGTGTTATACTTAAGCTCACCTTCAATGTGATCATCTTTCTCGCTTAGTTTCATAAAAACCAGAGCACGTTGCTAACTAGGCGGTCTCCATGGACAGCAAATCATAAGTCTTGCGACATGCACAAATGAAAGTAATAGATATGAAAGTAATACTTATTTGTTTTCAAATTACGAGGCAAACACTGGTTTCATCACCGTGACGACAATTGATATTTACAGCATTTTCAATATATTATTGGGCTCACCTTCAATGTGTTTATGTTTCTAGCATATGAAGTATGTAGATTGAAGGCTGCACTAAGCATGCTTGATTCCTTGATGACGACACAGATTAATGATGCTTTGTTTTGATAAAAGTGTAGCCAATATAAGTAAAAGATGAAATATAAGTGGGCGTCCTGGATATTTTATGTCAAAGAACAAGACTCTCATGTGAAAGTATCGAGAAATGCTCGTCTTATCTCTCGGGGGTAAAAATCATCGATTTGGTTTCTCATGGTATGTTTCGAAAGACTTGTGACGCTTTCAAACAACTTTTTAGTGGCCTTAGGAACCAAAGCTTGACTATCGAATATGCCTTTTTGAAACTATGATAATCAAAGAATCTAAGTGATCTTTGGGTTAAAGCTATCAAACTTCTAAACAGCGTTTGTATTCCTGCTTGATAACTTGAAAACTTACTTGTCCACGCTTTTCTTACAGGACTTGTGATATCTCATAGGGATATTTTTGAAAATTTTCGACGAGTATACCTGATACCTAGACTATATAGGTTTTCTGTGTGTTTCTTAGATTGTTAATATATTTGGAAAGCAAAGACTAATATATTTTCACTTATCCCTGTATTATGCATAATGTGAATCACAAGTCAATTAAATCTCGCTGTGATACAAAACGGATGAAAATGAAATTTGAATAACTCGTGGAAATGCAGTACTAGGCGGAGGTCAACTTTGATTAATGCCAATAACTTAAAGTACTTATAAATCAGGGGCCGGTTGCACCAAGCCTGAATAAAGTTCTCCACTGGATAAAGTTATCTACTCCAAAGGATTTTTTTATAATTTATCCGCTGGATAGTGATTTATCCGCTGGATAGCGCTATTCAGGCTTCGTTCAACAGGCCAACGAACGACTGTACTATTGTGCTATTGGTGCGTGCAAACGTTTAACTATTTCGGTCCCAATTTGGAACCTATCTAATATCTACACGTAAGTCATTAATAACTCATTCTTGAATGGCCTAATGTACAAAACGTAGATTATGTCATTTTCAAAGTGAAGTGGGCTAAATAATATTTATTCTCATACAATTGCCCAATCTATCTCCCAAATATAAATTTGAACAAATTAACTTGAAGCAAGGCACAGTCACATTAAAAGATAGAGTACATATGATTATTGTAGTTGTATTTGGTTTTATTTACATTTTAATCTGTCAAATAATGCCTACCGACTGTTTCTACCATTATTTATACTTTTGTTGCGTACACCAGGTAGGGCAAATACGGGTCCTATGGTATGTAATCATGCATGAACAGTGAAAATATCATCTCCTATTTTGTGTTTTGTAAAGAAATTTTGTCAAAGATGTAGATCACATTTTCAAAACCTAAAGATGCTCATGTGGCACGAATAGAGTTTGATAAGAAGAAATATCAAGAACTATCGAGAAACTACGAGAACATTGTTAGACAAATAATAAGTGCTAAAATAGATAACTTCCAGAACATTCATGAACATACTATAATCAGATAAGTTTTGTTAAAGGACATTTCTAGAAAGACTCTAGAATATTCGTTGTAAGAAACATCTAGAAATCTATAGAACGTCGTACTTAAAATAAACATTATGTAATTAGCTATTTTTAGAAACACAGTTAGTATATAAGCAAGACAAGCTCTCGTGAGTTCAGATCGCATCGAATCGTTTAGTAATCGTAGAATATCAATAGAAAAAAAAAAGAGTAATCGTCTAAAAAGAAGTTAAACCTGTAAATTAGTCAGGAAAGTGGAATAAAGATCCTCGGAGAAAAATAACTTTGTGGTTATCTCGACACCATAGTGGTAGCAGAGCGAGGTTGTATCGACAAAAGAAGAATTCGACATGGTTAAGAGACGAAGCAACAAGAAACATAAGGATGACGACACCGACGCAGAGGAAAGACAACAAGACTCGAGTGAGAAGCTGAAACAGGAGAAATCGAAGAGCAAGGCGGCGTTCACTAAAGCTCGACACAGCTTGTTGCAGTTATTGGATGAAGAAGATTTACCGAGCCGTACAGAAGTTCGAGAAGCTAGAAAGAAGCTAAATAATCGACTGGACAAAGTGATGGACGATCTGAGCAATCTATCGACGTACTTTGAAGCCAGAAAGGATAGAGCTAACGTGGCTAAAGTAAGTAGAGAAATAGAACAGATCGAGGAGGAATTTACGGCGGCACAAAATAGAACACAAGAATATCTAGACGCGAGGAAGGGAGACTCATCAAGCATCGCATCGGAGGAGTCTTACAGATTACGTCAAAGAAACGAGGATGTTCTAGAGGCAAGAAGAAAGGCTGAAAGAGTAGAAGCAGAGGTGTCAAGAGAACAACAGGCTATCAAAGAAGAGGAAGAGAAAATTAAACAAGACTACGCCGCACGACTCAACGAGCTTCAAACTCGTTCTCGTCAAGTACAAGAGAACCTTACAAGAGTGAAAGGTGAGTGCACAAAGAGACAACTTGAGTTAGAAAGAGAGATTGACCAGGAACTAGGGTTAGATGTCGAAGTTAAGAAGGAAGATCACGAGAAATCAGAAATCGAACACGACTGCGCAAGTAATAACGAGAGCATTAAAGACGGCTCATCAGAGAAAACGAAAGGCTCATTACCGACTGAGTTGGGTCATGATCTGTGGAAGCAGTTGAAAAGAGTTTCCATCCCAGTCTTTTCGGGGAACAAATCACAGTATGAAAATTGGAAGGCAGCTTTTACAGCATGCATTGACAAGGCTCCAGCTACCCCGGAGTACAAACTTCTACAGCTAAGACAGTACTTAACTGGTGAGGCTTTAAAGGTAATTGAGAATTTGGGTCATTCTGCATCGGCCTACGAAGCAGCAAAAAGCAGACTTGAAAGAAAGTACGGAGGGAGACGAAGGCAAGTTGCGTTGTACCTAGAGGAGATAGAGAACTTGAAAACCTTAAGACCGGGAAACCCCAAGGACTTAGAGAAGTTTGCAGACGTACTAGATGTAGCGGTGATAAACCTGAAGGAAGCTGGACGGGACGAAGAGCTTGGAAATGGGTCATTCTACATAAAACTACTGAAGAAGATGACGGAACAGATGCTCGCGCAGTACAACAGATGGGTTTTTGAGAACAGAAAGAGAGAATGCGTAGACACTCTACGTGAGTGGGTAATACAAGAAGCAGAGTTCCAAACAATAGCAGCAGAAACACTTCGAGGACTGACATCCAGACAGAGAGACGCTTCCCACACGTTTTTTGGAAAGACCGCACCTACAATCGAACCTAAGAGGAACAGGGAATGCAGAGTTTGTAAGAAAGATGAGCATCCATTGTGGCGATGTAGCGACTTTAAGAACATGATTGTAGAAGACCGTTGGAGTACAGCGAAACGTCTAGGGGTATGTTATAGGTGCCTTAGAAGCAATCACAAGGGTAACCAGTGTACACGTAGCAGAGTCTGTGGAGTAAATGGTTGTCAAGACAGCCACGATCGATTGCTGCATAAGGATAAACCCGAGAAAACCAACAAAGACAGCCTTAGCACACCAACCACCTCAAGCACGGAGGGGGAGCAGCGAACAGAAGAGGGAAGAACACATATGACTGCTTTAGTAGGAAAACAATCAAAAGAAACAACGCATTATGTTGCTTTACGAACAGTACCCGTGGTGGTGAGTAATGGAACGCAGAAATTGGTAGTAAACGCGCTGCTCGATGACGCGAGCACGAAGACGTACATTAACAGTGATGTAGCATCGGAACTTGGGCTGAATGGAGAAGTACGAAACATCACAGTCAACGTGATGAACGGACAAGAAAGTGCATTTAAATCTATGCCTGTGGAGTTCGACCTTATGAGTAAAGACGGAAAGACGAGTACCAGAGTGTCAGCGTTTACGACGGATAGGGTAACTGGCGACCTACGACCCATCGATTGGAAGAAACAGTCCCATAAGTGGCAACATCTCAGAGGAATACAGTTCCCTAATCTCGGACCAAGACCGATAATAGATATGCTCATCGGAGTGGATCACGCTGAACTTCATTTCTCCCTTCAAGATGTGCGCGGTAATCCAGGCGAGCCAATTGCTAGACTGACACCCTTAGGATGGACATGTGTAGGAGGTCCGAAAACGTTCAACGGGCATGCTGCGAATTTTAATGCAACGTTTTTTGTATCATCCGCTGACCAAGACCTCAACACAGCACTACAAAGATTCTGGGAGATAGAGTCGTCGGGAACTGAGTTGAACAAACCTATGTATACGATCGAGGAAACAGATGCAGTAATGCAAGTCAAAGAATCATTAAGATTTGAGAACGGAAGGTATGAAGTATCGATGCCATGGAGGACGGACAGACAGGACATACCGGACAACTATGACATGGCAGTCCAGAGATTAGAAAACACAGAGAAAAGGCTTCTAAAGAACAAAGAAGTAGGAGAAGCATATTCAAACACCATCACAGATTATCTCAAGAAAGGATACGTGTCAGAACTGAACTCCAACACTGCAAAAGAAATGAAAGGCTGGTTCCTACCGCACTTTCCGTTAGTAAAACCCGACAGAACGACAACTAAAGTACGCATAATTTTCGACGCGTCAGCCAAGCACAAGGGGGTGTACCTCAATGACATCATCCATAAAGGCCCGAAACTACAGAGAGAATTATTTGACGTACTCTTACGATTCAGAAGATTTCCCTTTGCACTGGTAGGGGACATAGCAGAGATGTATCTTCGTATTGGAATCAGTCCCGACAGTAGACCATTCCACAGATTCTTATGGAGAAACCTAGACACGTCGAAGCCACCACAAGTATATCAATTCAACAGTCTTGTATTTGGAGTAAACTCGTGTCCATTCCAAGCACAATTCGTTTCGAGACATCATGCAGAACTAAACAAAGACCAATACCCGCAAGCCGCTGAAACTGTGTTAGAATCTACATATATGGACGACAGCATGGATTCTGCGCCTACAGAGGAGGAGTGTATAGAACTATACCGACAACTGTCACAGTTATGGGGAACAGCTGGGATGTACGCGAGAAAGTGGTTATCGAACTCAGAGAGAGTGTTACGAGAAATACCTGAAGAGGACAGAGCTTCGCACGTAGACCTAAGTGAGGGGTACCTACCATCAATCAAGACTCTCGGAGTTATGTGGGTGGCGAAGGAGGACAGTTTCACCTTCAAGACTAATGAACCTGAGGATAGCAGACCGTTAACCAAGAGAAGTTTTCTTGCAAAAACAGCGTCGTTGTTCGATCCGATGGGATTCCTCGCGCCTTTTACAATTAGAGCTAAGATACTTTTTCAAGAAACATGGGCATCAGGCATCGATTGGGACGAAGAACTCCACTCAGAACACGAACGAAAGGCTAAAAGCTGGTTTAAAGAATTGGAGTTGCTTTCTGAGGTAAAGATTCCTAGATGTATTCAACTAAATTTAGAGGTCAGGAGAAAAAGTCTTCACACTTTCGTAGATGCGTCAGGAGATGCTTATGGAGCAGTTGTATACAGTCGACATGAATACATCAACGGAACTGTATCAGTCAGATTGGTTGCAAGCAAGACTAAGGTAGCGCCTCTATCGTCACAAAGCATACCACGACTAGAGTTAATGGGAGCCGTCCTGGGACTGAGACTGGCAATTTCAATCGCAGAGGTATTGAGCCTTGATAGAAATGAATTAGAGTTTTGGACAGATAGTATGAATGTCCTCTGGTGGATTCGTGGACGAAGTCGAAATTTCAAACCATTCATCGCGAATCGAGTAGGTGAAATACAAACCTCAAGTAAACCGTGTCAGTGGCGCTATGTTCCTACGTCTAGTAATCCAGCGGATTTACCTACTAGAGGTATGAAAGTCCAGACTTTGAAGAGCAGTGCATTATGGTGGGAAGGGCCTGAATTCCTCAAAGAAAATCAAGACAACTGGCCTAACACAAAGATAGAAGTAACACCGGAAGCAGTGATAGAAAGAAGACAAAAATCATCATCGCCAAACACCCATGATGTCATGAGCAATGGCCCTACATTATTGTCACTTCAGGTCAAGGAAAACTGGAGACTACAACCAGAAAGATTTTCTAGTTGGTGCAGACTAATCAGACTACATGCGTGGGTAAACCGCTTTATAAACAATTGCAGGACTGAAGCGAAATCGACGGGAGAACTAACAGCGCAAGAACTTCTGAATGCTGAACTTAACATCATAAAACAAGCGCAACAATTATCGTTCAAGGATGATTACAAAGCATTGGAAGTAAACAAGCCTATAAGTCAAAACAGTAAGTTAGTCAACCTGAAACCTATCCTAGACGAAGATGGAATAATGCGCTCAGACGGGAGATTGGTAAATGCAGACTACTTGCCTTATGACGTGAAATTTCCTATAATTCTGCCAAGAAGGAATTGGGTAACAAAACTGATTGTGAAGAATCATCATGAAAAAGGCAACCATCGAGCAGGAACAAATCAAACACTTTCATCATTATCGAGTAGATTTTGGATTCAACAAGGAAGAGAAGTAATTCGTGAATGGGAGAATGAGTGCTGCCAATGTCGTCGACAAAAGGCTACACCTGGGAAACAAATAATGGCGCCGTTGCCAGCGATTCGTCTTAAATTACCGCTTAGAGCCTTTGCACGGGTTGCAGTCGACTACGCAGGACCATTCATCACTATCCAAGGCAGAGGACAACGACGAGCGAAACGCTATCTATGTTTGTTTACATGCTTGACGTCACGAGCTGTACACCTAGAAATGTCTTACAGTATGGACACGGATTCATTTTTGAACGCGTTCTATCGTATGGTGAACAGAAGGGGACTTCCAGTTGAAGTTTTATCAGACAATGGAACCAACTTTATCAGCGGTGAGCGAGAGCTACGAGAGTTAGTAGAACAATTAGATCAAGACAAGATAAGCAAGTCTGCTGCGAATAAGGGAATCCAGTGGCATTTTAACCCACCGTTGGCACCACATTTTGGAGGGGTCCATGAAACACTAATTAAAGCTGCCAAAAGAGCTACATATGCCATCCTTTCAAATGCTGACATAACAGATGAAGAGCTGCTGAGCGCCTTTACAGGAGCAGAGGCATTGATAAATTCACGTCCATTGACCTATCAGTCAGCTCATCCATCAGACGATGCACCTCTTACACCAAATCATTTCCTCTTTGGACAGGTGGGAGGAGAATTTGCGCCAGAATCAGTCGATGACACACAATTCAACTTAAGAAAAAGATGGAGGCGTGTGCAAGAGTTAGTACGCCACTTCTGGAATAGATGGCTCCAGGAATGGTTACCAGGGTTAAGCCGTAGAGCAAAATGGTGCAAAGAAATCAGAGATGTAAAAGAAGGAGATGTAGTTTTAGTAATAATACCAGATTCACCAAGAGCGAAGTGGCCGTTAGGAAGGATAATTGAGGTGTTTTATGGTTCAGACAAACACGTCAGATCAGTAAAAGTTAGAGTTGGTGGTAAGACTTTATCAAGACCGATTACAAAGATATGTCCATTGGAACTGGATTAAGATATTTACAAGTGAACTAGTAGAGAGAGTCGATGGTTACTACCCATCGAGGAGGGGGAGAATGATAAGAAGAAATATCAAGAACTATCGAGAAACTACGAGAACATTGTTAGACAAATAATAAGTGCTAAAATAGATAACTTCCAGAACATTCATGAACATACTATAATCAGATAAGTTTTGTTAAAGGACATTTCTAGAAAGACTCTAGAATATTCGTTGTAAGAAACATCTAGAAATCTATAGAACGTCGTACTTAAAATAAACATTATGTAATTAGCTATTTTTAGAAACACAGTTAGTATATAAGCAAGACAAGCTCTCGTGAGTTCAGATCGCATCGAATCGTTTAGTAATCGTAGAATATCAATAGAAAAAAAAAAGAGTAATCGTCTAAAAAGAAGTTAAACCTGTAAATTAGTCAGGAAAGTGGAATAAAGATCCTCGGAGAAAAATAACTTTGTGGTTATCTCGACACCAGAGTTTTTGAACAGGGGCATGTAGCCTGCGTTGCCGGAGGTCTGAACCGCAGACTGCCGGCAACGCAAGCTAAGGGGCATGGAGAGAAACCTTTTAAATTCTTTACAAAATGTTTCATTTCTAAAGGAAAAGAACAAAGTGTTTAATAATGCATTGGCTCTCCATGAATGAACAAATGATTTCCAAACCACGAGATTAGCTTCCAACGGTATGTGGTCACTTAGGGGGGTATATGTGACAATCCCAGTAGCTAAAATATTAAGCAAAGTACCACATTGGTAGACATAACAAGTGCAATTTTACGGACAATTTTGTTCTCACGCTGAAACTTCCAGTTCTATCAGATGTTTTTCTAATATCTCTGTAGATTTTGATATAGAAACATATACAACCAATGTAAAAAAAAGGCTATTATAAAACCCGGATAATTAATAGCATTTTCACAGTATTTGTTTGGTAACGGTATACACATCTCGCCTGTCTCGACGGAAAACACATTTGATATTATGAAGTATACAGCAAGAAAGATGGTGATGGGCCATGTCACGGCGGGCACAATGTATGAAGCTTTTAAGGCAAGTGAACTCTTAAATTCGGTTTCATACAGTATACTGCCGCAAAATATCGTTCTAACATCATAAGAAAAGTCATCAATGGACTGATAAACTGAACGTCCAAAAAGCAAGTGCCTAATATTCTACAATAGTAAGGTAAAAAGACTCTGTAGTAGTTTGCACTCGTAAGAGCCCGTCTAGTTATTGTGATGGACACCAAAAAGAATGAAACAAGTAGGTCACCTAAGGCATGTTGGCTATAATGACATGTGGAACTGAGCTTCGTAATGTTCGTCTATTAAGAGTATTAACAACATTGGTTGCGTTGAATAGAAAGGCAAAGATACCAATTATCATTAATACAGTGAAATCATTGTTCAAAGTCTGCCAGCACTTGTTAAAACTATTGATTGCCCTTTCCATTGCTTCCCAAGTTGCGCATTTGAAAATAGAAATGCAATGTTCCATAACACATCAACCCTGCTACAGCAGCTAAATGGTGTACGTTCCTTGGCAAATCTTTGTTTTTAAAACCATCACACAAAAAGAGCCCTGCTAAGGATGCATTCTCGTCGACAATGTTCCAGTCAGGTAGAGTACTTGTGTTCCTTACAAAACTGCATCTCCAAAAAAATCTATTTCGATTATAAGGAGAAAGTGTACCCAAGCAAGCTTTGGCAAAGAAAGTAGATTTTTATCAGACAAAAATATGTACTTTGGCACTTCGCTGTAAGACGCTGAGTTTTCGGAGTTCCTTAATTACGTTATTTGTGTCCCAATCTTTCAGGCTGTTGTCATCAAGGTTCCTTGAATAGTTGAAAAAATAATTATACTAATGAATGAATGGACTAAACACTCAAGTAATAAAAATATATATAATGTAATATAATATGGTATAACATATAAACTCGTTTGCAAGAACGTTGTAAAATATATAAAACCTAAGAAAACAAATGAGAGGTATCATGAACCATGAAAACAACCAAAAGACACATAGGTAGATGATGTGAGCAACAAACTTACAATTGATCTAATACTTTCAGACCATAAAACGCTTCACGTGCAATGACGCGTATTCTGTTTGATGCCAAATTACTGAAAAGTAAAAATGGTGTATGGTAGAGTGCAAACACTAATGTGTGCAACGGTTGTCACTATTCAGTAGTAAATAGCGCTAATTAAAAAGAAATAGAATTAATAGAATTAATTGTGCCTGGCCCGAGGTATCCAAAATTGCGAAGAAACTTTACTTACAGAGATATGAGATTTGTAAAATATCATTGCAGGATAAATCTCTGTCGAGAGAACCGATGAATATATTATGCATTTGTATGTAGTCGTAGGGCTGGTTGCACGAAGCTTGAATAGCACCAATCATAGAATAAATCCCTACCCATAGGATAAAATCTATAAAATTTGATGCGTTTGATAACTTTTATCCTGAGAACTTTATTCAGGCTTCGTGCAACCGGCCCCTGCTGATACATCTATTTATATTTGGTATGATTGATATGCTGGCTGTTATCTTTTATTCTGATAAACTTTATGCGATAGAACATGTCAATTATGGCTCTATTTGACAACATATGTTAGCCATTTGCAACTACAGTAGCATTCCAAACTAGAGTAAACAAAACTTAAAAAATAAAATACAGTAATAATATACAATTTGAATACTAATACAATGACAACCTTAGTAAAACAAAGCTTAAACAAGCCGTCTTTTGGTTTTGTATATTGGCTCAATAGAGCTCATCCGTCCTATGATGAACCCAAGAACTTTCTTTTCAAAATATAATGAGGCTATTCTATACGCTCTCGTTTGATTTTCCGAGGACTTTAAGAGTTCAAACTGGGTCAATGTTTGGAAAATCAATGTAGATATGTTTTAATGAAAAAAAGGTTTTGTTTTACATTTTCTATCAATTTATACTAATTTGATAATTTTTCAAGTTCTTTTAACGGTGAAAATGTAGGTGATGTCTCAAAATGGTTTCCGTTTTATCTACCCTCTCACAGTTTTCTAAACCAATCTGTAGGGAAAGATAGAGGAACATCCAGCGACACTTTTTTTATTATTTTTACTTTTATTAAAAGTAACTAAGTACGTTTGTTAAGCAAGCACTGAACTTGGATTATAAAGGCCGGTACACACGAGGGAGCTTGCTCCGCAATACGCTCTTGCAACATGCTGCCGCATCAGGCTCCATCGTGTGTACCAACGATTTCACGCGAAAAAATATGTTGCGCAAGAAACAAAATATGTTGAGCAATCTCAAGTAGCAAAACGGCTGCATAAACGTGTTTCAGGAGCAAGCTTGCTCGTGTGTACCGATTTCAGTATGAGTGAGCAAAATGTTTGTTGCGGGAAATCGTTGGTACACACGAGGGAGCTTTGCTCGGGAGCATGTTGCTGGAGCGTGTTGTGGGAGAACGCTCCCTCGTGTGTACTGGTCTTGCAAAATAACCCAGGATCATGTTGCGGGAGCTTACTCCTGAAACCCGCTCCCGCCACATGCTCCCGGATCAAATCTCCCTCGTGTACCAACGATTTCACGCAAAAAATATGTTGCGCAACAAAGGTAGCAAAACCCGGGAGGAAAAGGATTGTTGCGTAAGATATTTTTTGCTCTGGGAGCATGTTGCGGAAGCGTGTTGCAGGAACAAGCTCACACGTGTGTACCGGCCTTAATGCTGGCTAAAACGAGAATGGCCTGAAACAATGTCCCACAACAGAGTAAGGCTTGTTTCAGACTTCGATCTTTTACCGCGTCGAATCAAATAGTTCAATTCTGTAAACTGAAAAATAGTACCTTCTTTGTTTTCAAAATATTTTATCAAAGAATAATCAGAAACATCTACAGTAGTCACATTTTGTTGAATTTAGTTGGTTCAGGCACTGCCCTTCTGATTTACAAAAGTCAACCATTAGATTCGACACGGCAAACGTTGGACGTCTGAAGTAGATCTAAGTCTTGAAGTCAACTTTTGAATATCACAAAGAACTATTTCTGATTGCAATTAATTGCTATACATGAAAAGGTAGAACTTTTTTATCTCTTTTTTATTTGTTTATTGTTATTTATCTTACGTACTTGCGCACTTTTTTGCGTTTAAAAACAAACGTAAATTAAATACTATACTGAACTGTATTAAAAAAAATCATTCAAATCATAATTATGAGGCTGTCATGAACAGGTGTTATTTGAAGGTGGAATTGAAAGTGAAAGTGAAAGTGAAAGTGAAAGACTCTAAAAAAATTGCAAGTGAAAGACTCTACAGAACTCAGGCTTAACCTAAAGTACTAATTTTCATTGTAATTTAGTTAATATTAGATGTATTTCCATAAGTACTCCCTAGTTGTTAAGCTCACCTTATTTATATTCATGTTTTTCCCCGCGAAGTAAATGTGATTAGAATCAAAAGCTGAAAGGTACCAAGCCGACTTAATCCCTCTCCGCATCCGTTTTAGGTGTCATCAATCAGATCGATCGTTTTTTTTCAACAGTTCCAAGTGCCTTTCACAGATTCATTTTATTAAAAAAAACATAAATTATGTTAGTTGCGCTCATATTGCTAAAATTGTTAGCGGTATGAATAGAGAAGTCCTACAAGAAACACTTATTTTAATAGCCATTTACTTGGAAACGCTTGATGATTTCAAGAGGTTCCATTGCTTCATATCCTGTAAAGTGCACGTCAGAAATCACACGGGAAGAAATGTAATCTCTCCTTGTCGCTTGTATAATTAAAGCCTTGAAAGTTTTCAATCTAGGCACCACGCACTATTCGATATGACGTTGGGAAGGAAAAACTGAAAATGAAAGACATAGAAACAGCGACCTCTTATTTTAAACTACAAATATTTGGGAGAGTTGCCGAAATATTTGAGTTTTCATTATTCTGCTTATTAAAAGTGAACTAACATAAACTTATCGGAACGATCAAAGAAGCCCGAGTTCATGCATTTATACTTGCTCTAATAATAAATAGACAATCCTCAGATCATTCTGCTATTTTGATTATTAATTTATGTTCCTTTGCATAAGGAAAAAGGAAGTTCAATAACTCGTTATTGGGCGACCAAGAATACGTAGAGAGTAAAAGAACACATTTAACAACAGTGAAAAGTACGTAATTTAGATAAAGAAAACATTGTAAATCATCAAATTAGCTGGGAATATATTGGGGTTGAAATTCGTACATTTTCTATAAAAGTTTGCCAAAGCAACGAGGAAAAGAATGATTATAAACAATTGGAAAACGAAATTTCATTTATCGAGAATCAGCAAGAATGGAAAAAAAGAGGATTTAGTCGCAAAGCATGATAAACTAATAAAAGATCTAGAAAGTTTAACTAATTATAATAAGGTCGAAAACTACCTGGTATGAACTGGGAGAGAAAAGTAACAAATATTTCCTAACGTTGGAGAAACGCAATGAAGCAAAAGCGCATGTTAAAAAATAGTTGATAATAGCGAAGAAATAACAGATAGTATCAAAATTTTAGCAAGTCATTCTAGTCAATAGTACGAAACAGTTTCAGACAAAACAGTAAATGAAAGCACAGAATTTTTGAGTCAGTATCATGTACGCAAATTATTGGAAACTGATAAAGTCAGTTGGGATCAACCTTTAACCATGCAAGAGTACTTTGAAGCACTGCAGCAATTTTTCTTTGAAGTCTGTAGTAATCTATTAATTTCAATATTGTTTTTTTCAAATTTCTTGTAATTGTTTTAGATAATTACTACAGTAGAATAATATAATGAAAATATCAGTTATGTATATTGTAAAAACACACATCAATGTAATAAAAAAATAGACAATTACATTTTGTTAATTTAATGTTTAATCATATCCATTTTGTAATCACTACAAAATCCTACAATCTGATTGGTTCATATGAGTGCGATTTATGACCAAATTGCATCCTTTGGAAGCTCTGTCATCAATTTAAAAATCAGCCAATCAGATTACAGACCTCTCAATTTCCTGTCACTTTTCAACCAATCAAATCAATTAATCAAAGAAACCCATTTCAAAGTTACTGAGAGAGAAAAACAGCCATTTTTGCAGAGGAAAGTTTTCCTGGGGAATTTTCAAGTATTTTCAAGTGAAAAAGTTGACAAAAACTCTGAAAAAGATGTCCAACTCATTTCAAATTGTTCAAATTGTGTTTCTAAAAGACTTGACAAAAACATTTGAGCAATATTTTACCAGAAAGAACTAAAAACAAGAAAGGACTCAAACGAGATTTTGTTGGATGCAAGTGTCACATGAACTCTTTTTTGTGTGCTGATTTATTAACATTCAATTACTGACTGTTTATTATATCAAGAATGGACATTACTTGGAAAAATTGAGTAGTTTTTTTGTTGCTCAACAACCATCAATGCAAATTTGCAGTTATGATGCAAATTCACCTGGAAATTGACAACTGGTGAAGTCCAAACAAAATGTTGTTTGTTTTGTTTCGGACAGAAAAAAATCATCAACTGTAAGTAAAAATCTTATCTCTCTTTATTGTATATTATTGTATTTTTAAAATCAATAAAAGTGAGATTTTTCAATGTGATAGCCTGCGTCACATCCGCAATTTCTTACGTAAGAAATTGCGGATGTGACGAAGGCTATCAATGTGAGTGCATGTGCATTGAAACTCGTTTTCTCAAAAACATTAAAAAAAAACATATTAGCTTTTGTAAGCTCAAATAAATGTATTAAAAATGGTTTGATTTACTTAGCCTTGTTATATTCCATATTTTCTGAAGATAAAAAAAAATGTTTATTGATAATTTGCAAAATTTTGCCAAAGTTTTCGATTAGGTGGTGCAGCTGATTGAAAGGAATGTTTGTCTTCTGTAGCAAACTCGCATGGAAATGCTTTAATGTCTTAGATTACAAATTGGTAATTGAACCTTGTATCGTGCAATTTTGGACCAAAATCAAACTTGTGATTAACATGCACCAAATTGCACTCCCGCGCATTATAAATCAACCATTCTGTAAATGTTAATCTTTCGTTTTCCAGCCCTGGGGGGCATCAAAAGTGCTTAATTTATAATAATGGTATTTATCGATGATAAAAGATATTTTGTCTCGATGCTAATTTAGAACCATGCTTTTTAGGTGTATACATCTCTAATAGCAACCGATTGACAAATTCTGAACTATGATAGATATCAGCAAAAACATCTACCAAACACAACAGTGACCAGCAGATTCACCAAGTATGGCACAAATATTTTAGATATTCATTCATGTCATTTTCAACGTACTCAAATCCATAACTGTTCCTTTGTATGTGTAGTTTTGAAAAGTGCCTATGCTCAAGCGTCATAATAAGCAAATTTTTCCAACTTTTCTTTTTGAAAAAATATGTTTTTCCGGCAGACATGGACAAGCACCATACAGTCACCAACGAAGAGCTGCTTTCAAAAGTAGGAAACTGCGGTATTTTTCAAGTCTTGTTATTTATTTCCATTGCATATTCTGTGATCACGTTAGCAGGTTTTGCTAGTGCGAGTCCGTTTTTCCTAGTAGCGGAGCCACGATGGAGATGTTCTACAAATAGTACAATCTGTAACATTTCTGGCACGGTAGGACCTGGAGAGAAGAATTATAACTATAGATGCTCAATTCCCCGTAGTGAATGGGACTTTATTCACGAGTATACTTCGTTTGTAACGCAGGTTTGTTAGATTATCTATATTCTATTTAGACTAGACACTTGTTTCATTGTAGCGGTTAATGTTGTCCATGTACTTGTCAGGTATTTTCAAGGGCCATATGAATCGATGATCATAATGGCGACGCATCGCGCAGAATACAGGGACACATACGGGACTTTTCTATTGTTCTGGTGCCAGATTCAAAACGCCGACAGCGTAGTTAATGAGCCGTTAATGAGCCATCTAGTTACATTTACAAAGAAAAGTGCTTAAAATGGTCAGACCTTGCTATGTAAAAACTGATTTACACTGTTTTCGACAAATAACTAAAAAAATGAACATGGTGCAAATTAAAGATGAGATATTTATCTATCGTTTGCACCCTGTAAGTTGGGAAAATTTGTTTTCAAACATTTCTCTTTTTCATCTTCAAATAAGGGCAATTTCAGTGCTAATTTGTATGTAAACCAATATTCACATATATTCAACACAGTTTTTTTTGAGAATACACAAAGAAACAAAAAAATGAACATGGTGCATTCCAAAGATCTGGTTTTGGTGAACATTTTCCACATTTTTTTTGTATTATTTTGACGTTTAGAAAGTTTCTCTTTTTTAATCTGAATATTTAAGCTAGTTATTTTCATAACTTGCTACGGTCAATGTTTCTTTGTAGTTACCGTACAGATTATTTAGTTAATTGGCCTTTTGTTTGTTTGGATACTTGTGTTATTTTCTTTTGTGTTTTGACACAAAGGCGGAATTAATGACAACACCGCAATCCTGAAATCGTTCTAAATCAATGCATTTTCGTTTATACGTCAAGTAAGCTACATCTATGTTGTCATTCTACAAACTGCTGTACGTCGGTTTCTAGTGATAATCTTCAGCGATTTGCGTAATTAACTGATCGCATTGAAAGTGAACATCAAGATTAATTAATCTGAGTTTATAATTTCTTCTTTCGGAAAGCAGAAATCGAAAGTTGGTTTGAAGCTGCAAAAGTCACAAGAAATGAATTTGAAACAACTCATTCGAATTTGAGTTGTCAGCTATAGTTTTTGAGTTTGTGATAAGGCTATTTAAAAAAGTCACAAACAAACAAATAAACTACACATTTTAAGGTTTCATTTGATATAAGTTTCATTGAGATTGGAAAAGAAATAAATTTTGAAAACAACTAATTCAAGCTTCAGTTGTCGGCGGCTTCACATTTCGAGTTTGTGAAATTATGATAATTTTTTTGCTTTCAAACAAATTTGGTTTATGAACGCATCAAAAAAAGTCACAAGACAGTAAACAAACTACAAATTTTAAGTTTCCATTTGATATAAGTCTCATTAAGATTGGAAAAGAAATGAACTTTGAGTGAACTGGAGTTGTCGGCTTCAGTTTCGAGTTTGTGAGAAGGTCATTTTGAATCGGTTATTTTGCTTAAATTAAACAAGTCTGGTTTAATAAACGTATAAAAAAGTCACAAACATAAACAAACTACACAATTTAAAGTTTCATTTGATATACGTTTGGCCTATCATATGTAAACGCGCCATTTAGCTAGAAAAATTCCTGTAAGAGCGCTAGTCATATAGCTTTGTGCGCCGTTTGTCATTGAGAATGTTTAATATCAAATTCGAACAAAATGTGCCGAGTGAAAATTATTTGTTTATTATTTCTTTATAGTTGGTGTAGACTTGCGAATTTTTCTTATTGTTGTATCATAACATTTTCACATGCACGAAAACAATAAGCGGATAAGACAACAATAGGTGGATTTTGGTATTGAATTCTGAAACCCTGTGTCCGTAATTGCCTGTAGCTTTGTTGGAAGAAATATTCAAATTAGCAGCGATAAACCAGCCAATGACAACCTTTAATCACACTGATTTATTCATATTTATGCCTAGTGTGAATAATTTAGCACCGTAAGTAAATGTCCCTGAGAACAATAACATTCTGCGCGATGATTAACTTTATTTATGTCTCCAAAAACGTATAGGCAGGCACATGTGCCTTGCTAGTCGGGGTTGGATGACATCACCTAAATTGTTGAATAGGGTTGTCAACAAAGCCACGCCAGGTTCCGTCCAGCAGTATTGTGTTTGAAAAGGAAACTTTTTGCAACTTGAAGCAGACAACAAAAATGAAAATTTAATTATACACCCGACATCTAAAAAAGTTTCAACAAATTTAATTTCCTGTTTTTACAGTTTGACCTTGTATGCAATAAATCAACATACACTACTACTATCATTACTGTCAACGCCATGGGATCTGCCGTGGGAGCTTTGCTTGTTGGTGTTCTGTCTGATAGAATTGGGCGAAGAACAGCAATGTTTCTATCCGGATTGACTATAAGCTGTGGATTGCTGTTTCTACGATTAGCTCAAACATTTTGGGTGATAACTATGCCAGTATTTATGCTTGGGGCAGGCCTTTGTAAGTAGTATATTGAGAGCTTTGTAAGCGCAGACACACCGCAGGGTCAACTATCAATTTTCTCATCTTATTTTTTTTGTAATTGTCGTTGAGATATGTATATTTTTGAATTTTTCTCTATTGTGCTTGTTTGGTAGGTTCAGATGCGAGGTAAACATAAGCAGACTAGGTGTGTTGTGCTCATAACATGATTTTCAGTAGTTTTTATTTTTTTGTCGCCTGGATCACACTAGCAACATAATGCATTAAAAATTCTCGATTCTGATTGGTTGAGATTAGCGTAGTTCAGGCGTAACACCAGTGCAGAAAGCTGTAATACCAATGCAGAAATTTGTAATACCCGTGCAAATTACAACTTGATTCAAAAGACAAAATACGCAAGCAAGACAAAATACCTGAGTGTTTTTGTTTTCCTAATGCTCAAAATTATACATCTTGCAATGCTTCTTCATCTTTTTTTCTTTAGTTTTTTTTTTAATTAATTGTAACGTTGATTTCTATCAGATGGCATAACATTTTCGGGACTCATCTATGTAATGGAATATGTGGGAATCAAGCAAAGGGCAATGGTTGGCAATCTCTATTGGGCATCCTATGGTTTGGGATATACACTGTTTGCAGGAATTGCATACAATGTGCGCGAATGGCAGACTCTTGTACTTGTTCTCTCACTATGTGGTCTGCCTGCTTTAATAATAACATTCTGGTAAAGTATTCAGTATGCACATTATCGACAAAATTGTTCAGATGAATTCATTTGTGTTGATCAAGTTTTGGATTTCTCCTAGAGATATGATTTTGATCCGAACTATTTTTTATTTAAACATATTTGAGCTAATGTTTGCTCCAAAAGGTTTATAGCTTATCTAGGGAGCTCACATCACATCACATCACATCACATCACATCACATCACATCACATCACATCACATCACATCACATCACATCACATCACATCACATCACATCACATCACATCACATCACATCACATCACATCACATCACATCACATCACATCACATCACATCACATCACATCACATCACATCACATCACATCACATCACATCACACCACACCACACCACACCACACCACACCACACCACACCACACCACACCACACCACACCACACCACACCACACCACACCACACCACACCACACCACATCACATTACATTATATTACATCACATTACATTATTAACATAGTAGTACATTTAGTATTTACAATCACACGTACAAATCACACTTTAATAGAGAAAAAAGGAAAACAAAAAATACAAATATACAAGTTACACAGATAGTTGAATTTAGGTAGAAAAACAACAATTACAAACGTTTTGTGTCCACAATATACTGCTGAACTGTCGAAATATGTTAGATACTTTTGCAAGCTATAAATTGTGCTTTGTCTGTGAACATATCTTTATGGCCAAACATAAAATTCACTTTGTTGCTAAAGAAATTATCAACGCGGGTCAATCTCTCGAGCATAGCAGCGCATATTTTAAAAGCTGTCAAAATGCGTACATATTTCGAGGTGGATAATACTTTGACATAATGCCTTCACACAACTTGACTTTTTACTGAAGAATTTTTCAATTGTTGAACCAAGTTTGGTGCCTGAATCCTTAAGATGGCTAATTGTGCAAGGACAAGACAAACGAGCTAAGACCACATTACAAAAGATTGCTAAGATAAACAAGATAGAAATCCAAGGGGATATCACACTACCAACATACGAGACAGAGAAAACGTCTTATGATATCAGACTGCTGTTTCGTTCAGGGTATACAAAGTACACCTTGGTAATTTGGTATTCCTGGTAAGTACAAGCTTAGACCGTGAAAATAGTACTGGCGTTGCTCGTAATTGCCCATAATGCTTTGTGATGATGGGGTATTAAAATTTTAAACGAATATAATATCCTTAAAGTGAGCAAAAACGTATAAGAAATAAACAAGCAACTGTAAACTGTTGAAACGAATGAAAAAATTAATAACCTCCCCAAAGAGCCGTCCCTGCATATTTTTGGGATCAATCTACCATTAGAAAACCGTATTATCCACCAAAAGTTAATCCAAACAATGAAATTATACTGATATTTAAATGGACAAGCCTTGCCTCTTTGGATAGAATGTAAGCGATGGAGGTGTGACCCAACGCCAGGAATCTTTTTAGTTTATTAGGATACGTCCACAATAACTAGGATAGATTTAAAACGCAACATTATTTATCCGGTTAGGCCTTCTATCCACACTAAAACGCATGAATCCGAAAGAATTTTATGCGAATTCTATTGTTTAATGAGCAATGTTTGTCATGGTTTCGGAACAAAAGTTGCGTTTTTTTTATTCATCCGGCATAGTGTAGCCATGGACTTAGTTATTTAATGATTGAGGTAGTTTCAGTGACCCACGTTATAAATTTCTTCTGTTCTTTGCACCGTCTTCATTTTCCCCGGGAGGATTATCTTGCATGTTGCCTAAACGAATAAAATTTATATATCAAAAGACCAGTTATACAAAGAGATTTTATGAATTTTTATGTTTTTTTTAAAGATGGTTGTTCACAGTTTCGTTTTGCACTAATCACCAAAATTTCGTCATGTATTTTTTGCTGCTAATTCAGGTTTGTAAACTCGATGATACAGAATGGGGTATACTTGCTTGCGCCGACCATAGGAGGTGGTTTACATTTCAATTGGTTTCTTACTGGAATGTCAGAAGTTTTGAGTTCAGCTCTGGGAGCATATATTCACAGCAGGTATTTAATTCACAATTCAAAAAATAATACTTGTATGAAATCACAGCCAGCCCAAGCAATCTATTTGTGCTCTTTTCAAAACCACGGTTCTTTGGAAGTGTGCGAGTGTCCAACGCCGAGAAACATGAAGGAAAAATATATATTTTATTATACACTTGAGTTTTATACGATATTTTTCTTACTATTGTTACTTTTCATTTTTCTATAAATTGATTTATTGAAAAATAAAAAGTTAAAAAAAGTAAGAAAAATATGATTTCATCAAATCGAAATGCAAAGTTCATATCGGGTTTGGTTAATATTGGTTTAATGTTTCTAGATTTAAACGAAAACAAGCAATAGGTGTATCTGAAATTCTTACTGCCCTATCAGCCTTTGGTACTGCAATTCTATTATATTACGATAACGGAAATACAGGTATATAATGGGTATAACGATATAAAAACACCTTGTTTCTTCCAATTAAAAATGATAATATATAAATAGCAAATAACGCAGTCTCCTTCTATGGGCAGTTCTTTTTTTCAACGTTCATAGAGACGCCGCTTTTCAATCCTTCATGAAACTCAATCTAAATCAGTTCATCCAAGTATCTTTTTTTGTATTTTATTCTATCGAAGCACAGTGGACTATTATCAAAAAGTGCATATCAAAGAAAAAGCATGAGCTATAAATTGATAACTTTAAAAAGTCACGTAACGCCAGTAATCAAGAACTGTTCTGCTACCTGTAGTAGTATTTGAAGTCTTTTAAAATATTGTATTTGCTGTCTAGGGTTTTTGGTCGGAAAGTTATTATTAGCTATGGTGTTTGCTAAGCTTTTCTCTGTGGTATCTTTGAATGGGATGAGTCTTATTGGCGTGGAACTATATCCTACTTTACTAAGGTAATTTGTCTTGTTTTAAAGCGATATAATAGATTGAAGATATGTTGCAATAGAGGCTGTGCAATAAAACTGTATTTCATTTCAATATAGCGAGTGTCAATTGCTTGTGGTAATGAAATGGAATTAATTCAAATCTCATTGTAACTTGACATTTTCCCCATCCATTGATCATCTCTTAATTAGAAATACTGCACAAGGATTCAGCACATTCTGGGCCGCACTTGCCACAGCTGCATCTGGGTATGTTGCATACTTGGTAAGTTTTATGGACTTTTATAACAAAACACGGACCGACTATAGAACAATGTTTTCTGGGATCCAATCCGCGCCATGTTTTAGCCACAACCAAGGAGCTTTGAAAACAACTGAGCATACACAGATAAGTGCAAACAGACATACGAAAAAAAAGAATAATTAATATAACAACCAAACAAATATATAATTTACTTTTGCAACAACAATTAACACGTTTCTTGCGATATGTAATAACTGACCACAAATTTGCCCGGCAGGTCCGAATACACCCAACACTCCCATTTGGAATCATGGGATTTACAGAGATAATAGCTGCTGTTCTTTGTTTAGTATTACTGAAAGAAACAAGTAATCAGCCCATATTGGAGACTTTTCAAGAAAATCAAGACGATCAAGATAGTGAAAGTACTAAGTTAATAGATAGATAGTCTTGGTTCTTCATGGTATCTTTACATGTACATTAGCAATAAAGATTAATTAAAAAAAAGAGACACTGCAATTTATTGCAAATAAGCTAATGGAATTTGTTGGTAGTGATTATTTGCTATATTTGTTGTAGCTTTTAAACAAGATCCGTGGAACTGCCATTTCTAATCAGCACATAAAGACCGGTCGCTGCTAATCGAACAATAGAAAACAACAGAATTTACATAAAATTGCTAAATTGAATAACGGCTATATTAATCTTGTTATTCATATTCATTTTTCTGCTCTGCTGTCATTTGTTTGCACATTTTTTTCGTTGTGATTAATGAGTGTGTGAAAACCACTGGGTGTGTGTTGTCTAGTTTCCAAGGACGACGAATATGTCCAGAATAATTTTGGTCATTTTGTATAATTTTCGTAAATGTGCATACCAAATGCTTTTAACGATTTATCCAACTGCGACATAAAAAAGGCTTGAGGGCTTCATTATCCATTCGCTACTGCGAAAACAAACGACATCGTTGAAATTCATCTTCGCGAGTAGATATAGTTGTATGTTAATCACAGCCAGATAAGTACAAAAACAACAAACAAGAACATGTCGTCGACTAGATCTGTTCTCGATGATCAGAAGTCCATCATGTCCATGGTACATGGTATGTGGAAGACACGTTGTTTGAACGTTCTCGTTGGTCTTAAGATTCCTGAACTACTTTGTAACACCAGCAAACAAAGTTTGGGCATAGAAGAAATTGCATCCCAAACTGGCTGTTCTTCTACTAAACACATCTATCATGTTCTCAGAGTATTGGCACAATTGGGAATTGGGGTAGAATTAGAAGACAAGCACTTTGAAAAGAATCAAGTCATGAAGCTTCTTTGTAGAGACAATGGACCAAATATGGGACATTTAGTTGAATATTTTTGTAACGAGGAGATGTGGAGAGCTGCTATGTCTTTTCCTGAGGCTGTAATACAAGATCGTCCAGCTTTCGTTCTTGAACATGGCATGAACGATGGTCAATACTTGTTTGATATTGAAAATGTCCCGTATGACCCCGAAAAAATGGCCAAATGTTACTTCTCCGAGCACCTGATGGGAAGCAGTGAAAGAAGACACGAATTAGCAGACAACTACCATCAAGCCATGGCCAAGCTGTCCGATTTACAAATCCTTGGTGATGAGCCATCTCTTACTAACATATATAAAGTGTTCCCTTGGTCGTGCTGCAAAAAACTGTTAGATATTGGTGGGAATTCGGGAGAATTTCTTGCTTCAATTCTCAAACAACCAGGATGTGATCATGTTCAAGGGTACGTGGTCGATTTCCCAGCCGTCGTCGATAAAGCGCAACAGAATGTCCACAAACTAGGTCTGTCTGACAACCGTATTGTTTTCATAAAGCAAGATATTACCAAACCGTTACAAGGCGATTTGAAGAATCTTAAAGTCGACACAATACTTCTGAAGAATGTGCTCACCATGATTGATGTCAAGTGTATTCCACAAGTGCTGAAAAACTGCCGAAGTCTACTGAACAACGATGGAAGATGCCTGATAGCAATGTCCTGCATCCCTGAACCAGGCGATACAACTCATAATGCTGGAGAGAACGGAATACAGCTCGGTTTTGTTCAAATTTTTGTCATGTCTCTTGCCAGTGGGTCAGAAATGTCCAAGAAAGAGATAAAAGATCTGTTGGAAAGAACAGAAAGCTTATGCGATCTAAAAGTATCTAAAATATATGATACTTTTGATGGTGGTGCAACACTGTTTGAACTTCATCCAAAAATCTAGTTTTTTATTAAAGAAATATGCCCATGATAAAATTAACTATTCAATATTGTCGCTTCTTAAGTTAATGTGCTACATCATAATAAAGAAAGTGTGGCGAATTTAACGTTATTCGATAAGTCTAACAATTATAAATCCACAAACCATTATTTTAAGAAACTGAGTGATGGTCCCGCTGAAGGTCCAACCCGCAGACTCCCGGTTGACAGAACAATGATCTCCAACTCTATGGCGTTCAATTTCCGCCAAAATTCGACTTGCTCATTTCAACATTGTACTTCTTCTATTCGACCTTTTTTTATCGGACATTCAACTTTTTTGTTCCAAGAATCCAACATCCTATGTTTCATAGTCCGAATTGCAAGTTTTCTAAATATTGTCGATGTTTCTGCAATCAAACTTTGTACTTTAACGAATTCAACATTCAGCTTTCTCGCAATCTAACATCCTTCCCCATGCCACTTTCGTCCAGTCAACGCGGGCTCAGAAAATACCAATTCCAACACTGTTGGGTAGGGGGACGGCAGAAAAAGGTAACTTTCCGTACCCCCGATGGATAGCTGTGGAACTCAAAGTCACATAAACCCTCCCCCAAAGCAACATTGTTTTGTCTTGTTCCACGTGATCTAGAAAAACAAGATGGCTGCACGGTGATTTCTTAATTCCCGTCAAAATTGTAGCTGGTAAAAAATTTTTTCTTTTTTTTTCTAAATAATTCATCATCGGCCATATTTCAATCCTCCGTAAGTGCAGCTTCCGACCCGAGGGAATGATCACGTGTTTTTTGGATAAGACAAAAAAATGTTGCTTTGGGGGAGCAAAGTACACTTATTGTAATAAAAAACAAAAATCATGAAATAAAACTGTTATTTTAGAGAAAGAAAATACTTTTTGTTTCATCGGGCTTCCTGTGGTTTCGGACGGGTTTCCTGTGTTATTAAATAGAAACTTCAACCCTCAATTTCGACATGTTGTGACCACTGGGATTTTAGGGGATTTTTAGTATGTTAGTAAGTGGACAGTACTGAGCAGTTTAGCTCTGAAAATAATTCTGTTGCAATTTGTTTGAGCAATTCCATCAATTATGCGTAGATTGACTGGACTAAATAGCTGCTGTTCTTTGTTTAGTATTACTGAAAGAAACAAGTAATCAGCCCATATTGGAGACTTTCCAAGAAAATCAAGACGATCAAGATAGTGAAAGCACTAGGTTAATAGATAGATAGCATTTGTTCTTCATGGTATCTTTACATTCGCAATAAAGATTTCAAAAAGAGACATGTCATTTATTGAAAATAAGCTAATGGATACTGTGGGTAGTGATTATTTGCTATATTTGTTGTAGCTTTTAAACAATAGATCCGCGAAACTGTAATTTCTAATCAGCACATAAAGACCGGTCGGTGCTAATCGAACGGAGAAAACAACAGAATTTACATAAAATTGCTAAATTGAATAACGGCTATATTAATCTTGCCATTCATATTTATTTTTTCTGCTCTTCTGTCATTTGTTTGCATATTTTTTTTCGTTGTGATTAATGAGTGTGTCAAAACCACTGAGTGAGGGTGTGTTGTCTAGTTTCAAAGGACGATCGATTATGTCCAGAATAATTTTGGTCATTTTGCATAATTTTCGTAAATGTGCATACCAAATGCTTTTAAGGATTTATCCAACTGCGACATAAAAAAAGTCTTGAGGGCTTCATTATCCATTCGCTACTGCGAAAACAAACGACATTCATCTTGAAATTCATCTTCGCGAGTAGACATAGCTGTATGTTAATCACAGCCGTATAAGTACAAAAACAAACAAACAAGAACATGTCGTCGACTAGATCTGTTCTTGATGATCAGAAGTCCATCATGTCCATGATACATGGTATGTGGCAAACACGATGTTTGAAAGTTCTCGTTGGTCTTAAGATTCCTGAACTACTTTGTAATACCAACAAACAAAGTTTGAGCATCGAAGAAATTGCATCCCAAACTGGCTGTTCTTCTACTAAACACATCTATCATGTTCTCAGAGTATTGGCACAATGGGGAATAGGGGTAGAATTAGAAGACAAGCACTTTGCAAAGAATCAAGTCATGAAGGTTCTTTGTAGAGACAATGGACCAAATATGGGACATTTAGTTGAATATTTTTGTAACGAGGAGATGTGGAGAGCTGCTATGTCTTTTCCTGAGGCTGTAATACAAGATCGTCCAGCTTTCGTTCTTGAACATGGCATGAACGATGGTCAATACTTGTTTGATATTGAAAATGTCCCGTATGACCCCGAAAAAATGGCCAAATGTTACTTCTCCGAGCACCTGATGGGAAGCAGTGAAAGAAGACACGAATTAGCAGACAACTACCATCAAGCCATGGCCATGCTGTCCGATTTACAAATCCTTGCAGATGAGCCATCTCTTACTAACATATATAAAGTGTTCCCTTGGTCGTGCTGCAAAAAACTGTTAGATATTGGTGGGAATTCGGGAGAATTTCTTGCTTCAATTCTCAAACAACCAGGATGTGATCATGTTCAAGGGTACGTGGTCGATTTCCCAGCCGTCGTCGATAAAGCGCAACAGAATGCCCACAAACTAGGTCTGTCTGACAACCGCATTGTTTTCATAAAGCAAGATATTACCCAACCGTTACAAGGCGATTTAAAGAATCTTAAAGTCGACACAATACTTCTGAAGAATGTGCTCACCATGATTGATGTCAAGTGTATTCCACAAGTGCTGAAAAATTGCCGAAGTCTACTGAACAACGATGGAAGATGCCTGATAGCAATGTCCTGCATCCCTGAACCAGGCGATACAACTCATAATGTTGGAGAGAACGGAATACAGCTCGGTTTTGTTCAAATTTTTGTCATGTCTCTTGCCAGTGGGTCAGAAATGTCCAAGAAAGAGATAAAAGATCTGTTGGAAAGAACAGAAAGCTTATGCGATCTAAAAGTATCTAAAATATATGATACTTTTGATGGTGGTGCAACACTGTTTGAACTTCATCCAAAAATCTAGTTTTTCATTGAAGAAATATGCCCATGATAAAATTAACTATTCAATATTGCCGCTTCTTAATCAGGGTTTTCAATAACAGGCGGCTACCGGCGGTATAGGGCCGCCTATTTTACCTCTTACCGCCGGCTATTTTGTGTCCTTCGTAAAAAAAATATGATTGTAAATTTTGGGACACAGACGCCCATTTCATTTATTCAGACGCTTAGTCAAACAGATATTGAAAACCCTGCTTAATGTGCTACATCATAATAAAGAAAGTGTGGCGAATTTAATTAACGTTATCCCATAAGTCTAACAATTATAAACCACATAACCATTATTTTAAGAAACTGAGTGATGGTCCCGCTGAGGGTTCCAACTCGCAGACTCCCAGTTGACAGACCAATGCTCTCCCAACTGAGCTATACTGCCAATTGGATGGGAAAGATATACATATACACGTATAATATCTTATGTAATGCTCCACATTGTTTTCGTGCATATTTATGAGTCAAAAAAAAGACCCCAAGCAATAAACCTCCACAAAGATCTTCTGTTAGTTTAATTAGACTGATAGTGATAAATATTCAGCTTGCAGTACATATTTTTGTTCGCGTTCGAGAAGCCTAAGGCTCATCAGGCATCATACTTGAATGGGTTTAAAGGACAATAAATTCCAGCTGATAGCTGAATGAATAAATTTAACAATTAAAAATAATAACGATATTAGTGTGCATACACTTGAAATGTGCAACATAAATACCGCTAAATAATGCTATTTTATGCTGATTCTATTGTTTTCTTTGTTTAAAAATTTTAAGAGAAGGTTCGACTCGGTTGCTGTTACTAACTGGACTTTTTTTAGGTGGGACGTAATATCGTCAAAAACTGATACCGTAATTTTTAGAGTACCGCAGTTCTAAAAAAATGGAAATAATACGATAACGAAAAAAAAAAAACACACACACACACACGACAACCTGCGTTACGAGAGAAATTCCGGATGTGACGCAGGCTAACACACGACAGAAGATGTTTTTCAGAAGACAGTTTAAAACCGTCTTTACTTTGTTCTTAACGCTGCATGAAGTCTGCTTATAATTACAGTAGTATATGTTATGGGGGTTATAAATCTAAGACAGTCATAACGTGACGTCGTCAACCAATTACATACTGTCTTACAGGGAACGTCCTCAACCAATCAGAAGCCGCCGTCTTTCGAAAGTGACGTCATTGGTCAAGCTGCTTTTTTTATAAGATGGAAGAATATTTTTCAGGACAAAAGCGCAGCACAGTCAAGCGGCTAAATTATTCAAAACCAAAACATTTGGTGTTTCATTTGTTGAGGTGATATCTACATCTTGGTTACAGTTTATTTCACATTTTCTCCTCGATAGGTTCGAATACGAAAATGAATACATTTCACAGTAAAAAAAAACGAACAAATGCTTTTATTGTTATAATTAAAGTAACCTCATTTGCAATTCATATTCAATCTTCATAAACTAGGATGTTGTCTAGCGCAATTTCTTAACCACATAGAATTGTACATTCGCACAAAGTACATTCACTTTAAAAGTGTTTTGGAACCATCGGTAGATGCAAACCTTTCTCTTTTAAATTGAAATAATTTAATGGGACTAATTTATTCAAAGTCAGAAGATTTTGGTTTGTTTGTTCAGGTGCTATCTAAACACCAGAGTCATATTCACTTTCAGAACTTTCACTATAGCTACCACCATCTATTTCAGCATCCTCAGAACTGTGAACACTACCAAGTTCCTGATCATCATACCTATTAGCACCATATTCAGTATTGTAATTCATTGTACACGAACGGTTCTCCAAATGGCGCCTCAAATTAAATGGTCGTGAAAATACTTTGCCGCAATGTTGACACTGCTTTGAGCTAGACATGTGCGCACTGTCACAACCAATCGTTAAGTGAGCAAGATGAGCAGATGAACAGTTTAAATAGAGCAAAGCAAAATAACACAGGAGTTTCACATTAATGCGATTCACACGTTCATTTCATAAATTTTAAGTTGTGCAATCGAAAGAATAGGTAATTTACTAATTCATCGGGCGAGTCGCATGAATCGCCATTAAGAGCAACGCAAAATAACACATGAGCAGCACTTTAATGAGACTCTGGTGAAGAATCCACCCAGGACTCCGAGCTTCCATGGTGCTGGCAAGTCCTTATTGGCCAAGCTGCTGACCACCTCGAAGAGAGACGACAAGAAATGATTGAAGCACAAGTGCACAATGGAGTACCAGAGGTACAAGTTGTGGAGACTGCTAACGAGAAAATCGTTCCAGCCGTCAGAAAGGAGCTACAGAATTTTCTAGTTGGCAGACTGAAATGGATGCACTTGATGAGGAAGGACCCAAACTTCAAGAAAATCATGAATACAAGACAGGAATTGTTTGAGAATGGAGATTATGATTGGCTTGAGGCCACAAAACTTGCAGTTCGCCAAAGAAAATATCTTTTGGATGATCTGATTGCGCAGTACCTCCAAAATGCTTATGAAGACTCTGATGATGCTATGGAATGACTGCTATGAAAATATTTTCTCAGAATTTATAAATATATCATAATGGGGAATAAATCTACTCAGGTGTAACTTATCCCGGAGTTTATTAAACTATTAAACATTATGTTAACCAGAGCTGCCCCTACGTTATCAATTTGTGGTTTGTTTTTGGAATCTAAAAAAATCCTTTCAAACGGAATAAGAAAGTTGCGTTTAGATAGCACCTGAACAAACAAACCAAAATCTTCTGACTTTGAATAAATTAGTCCCATTAAATTATTTCAATTTAAAAGAGAAAGGTTTGCATCTACCGATGGTTCCAAAACACTTTTAAAGTGAATGTACTTTGTGCGAATGTACAATTCTATGTGGTTAAGAAATTGCGCTAGACAACATCCTAGTTTATGAAGATTGAATATGAATTGCAAATGAGGTTACTTTAATTATAACAATAAAAGCATTTGTTCGTTTTTTTTTACTGTGAAATGTATTCATTTTCGTATTCGAACCTATCGAGGAGAAAATGTGAAATAAACTGTAACCAAGATGTAGATATCACCTCAACAAATGAAACACCAAATGTTTTGGTTTTGAATAATTTAGCCGCTTGACTGTGCTGCGCTTTTGTCCTGAAAAATATTCTTCCATCTTAAAAAAAAGCAGCTTGACCAATGACGTCACTTTCGAAAGACGGCGGCTTCTGATTGGTTGAGGACGTTCCCTGTAATACAATATGTAATTGGTTGACGACGTCACGTTATGACTGTCTTAGAATTATAACGTCATTGTCACGGTGGATCCATGATCCACTGATCCACCGGTTGTCGGACCCCCATAACATATACTACTAATTACGGATTACAGTGATCGTTTAAAATCGTATATACCTACTTCAAAAAACATAGTCGGAGGAAAATAAGGTAATACTGGATTCCGGACGTAGATGCTTTATTATTCAAATTAGCGTGATTTCGTCAAGTTGAAGATCTCTGATGGTCGATAAATCGGTATGTGTATCTTTTGTAGATATTCATAAAAAAACATTACCCATAGACCTTTGCAGTCGTGTAATTGACCTCCGCAATAAGGAATCCGTCATTCTCACTGACAGTGTTTTTTTGTGTGAAATGTATACTTAAGGTCATTTGGAGACAGTTTCTCAAAAGGCCTACCGACCTAAGAAAACAACGGCAAAAGCCATCTTGCTTTTCTTATTTCTTAACAATATTTTCATACACAGTTGCTTAATAGTTCTGGAGGATATCTTGAGACTTTTGTGGCGATCAGTATTGATTTATGCAAATTATGAGGAAATCCTCGAAAACAGTTTTTTTAATTTATTTTCAAAAATTTGCTATAGCATCATGTCAAAATTCACAAGCGTAATATTCAACATACTCCCTAACTGCACAGTGATTTTAAAGAAATTTCAATTGAGAAATTTGAAGTTATGAAGCCGTTAACTTTGAACACGATTTTTGGTTATAAGTAATGTATAAAGAACGAAAGAGAGTTCGCCTTCGGCTCGAATCTTTATCAGCCGATAAAACACTCTCTTGAGTTCTTTATACTACTTATCAAACTGTTATAATTCATAATTCATACAGTTTTAGAATCTGAAAAAAGCAAAATCTTATTTTATCGTTTTTAGTAAGGTCATAAATGCAATTAGTTGTAGGAACTTTCAAACAATACCTCATTATTATATTTGTGTCAGTATCTGTAAAGAATTTAAAAGATAAAACAATAAATCAAAGTTTGAATGTGTTTCATTCATTAGATACAATAGGTAGCATGGTTATGTAAATATATGAATCGAAATTAAAACTATCGAGGGAATTCAGTCTAATTAAATATTCGCAATACCGAAAGCTCAGTTTGTTGAGGCTTTTTAAGAATAAGACATTTAGGCGCGGTATCGACCCTATATCGTTTATCCGATAGTTACGTTGATATTTTCCGCGTATCTAATATTGTGAACATCGATTACCATATCGATATTGTATGCAATATCTGATAATTATCGGATATCTTACGGAACGGTTACCTCGATTCAGTTTTGGAAACACACGTTTGATAATATCGATAGCGTACTAATATCTGATAATTATCGGATATCTTACGGAACGGTTACCTCGATTCAGTTTTGGAAACACACGTTTGATAATATCAATAGCGTACTAATATCTGATAATTATCGGATATCTTAAAACACGGTCATCTAAATACATTTTTGGATGCGCGCGTTTGATATTATCGATGTCGTAGTAATATCTGATAATTATCGGATATCTTAAAACACGGTCATCTAAATACATTTCTGGATGCGCGCGTTTGATATTATCGATGGCGTAGTAATATCTGATAATTATCGGATATCTTAAAACACGGTCATCTAAATACATTTTCGGATGCGCGCGTTTGATATTATCGATAGAGCAATAATATCTGATAATTATCGGATATTTTAAAAACATGATAATCTAATTACATTTTTGGATATGTGCGTTTGATATTATCCATACCGTAATAATATCTGGTAATTATCGGATATTTTAAAAACATGATAATCTCATTACATTTTTGGATATGTGCGTTTGATATTATCCATACCGTAATAATATCTGGTAATTATTGGATATTTGAAAAACGGTCATCTTAATCAATTTTGGACAAGCATGTTTGATAGTGTCGATAGCGTACTAATATTCGATAATTAGTGGATATTTATTAAAACAGTTCTCTCAAAAAAACAACAATAAAATCAGCATAATATAACACTATTTAGTGGTATTTATCTTGCACACTTTTAGTGTGTGCACTCTAGTGATACATGATAACGTTCATTGTAACTGATAACATTATTATGAAGATGATAGATAAAACATTAAATGTGGGCAATACTTTGCACTATGGTACTGTGATACTATGGTACTATACTATACTATGGTACGGTGATGGTATGGTAGTGTGATACTATGGTACTGTGATACTATGGTACTGTAAGACTATGGTACTATATGATACTATGGTACGGTGATGGTATGGTACTGTGATACTATGGTAGTGTGATACTATGGCACTGTGATACTATGGAACTGTGACACTATGGTACTATACGATACTATGTTATGGTGATGGTATGGTACTGTGATACTATGGTACTGTGATACTATGGTACTGTGAGACTATGGTACTATATGATACTATGGTACGGTAATGGTATGGTACTGTGATACTATGGTAGTGTGATACTATGGCACTGTGATACTATGGAACTGTGACACTATGGTACTATACAATACTATGCTACGGTGATGGTAAGGTAGTGTGATAATATGGTAGTGTGATACTATGGTAGTGTGATACAATGGTACTATACGATACTATGCTACGGTGATAGTAAGGTAGTGTGATACTATGGTAGTGTGATACTATGGTAGTGTGATATTATGATACTTTACGATACTATGGTACAGTGATGGTATGGTACTGTGATACTATGGTACTGTGATACTTTGGTACTGTGAGACTATGGTACTATATGATACTATGGTACTGTGAAACTATGGTAGTGTGATACTATGGCACTGTGATACTATGGAACTGTGACACTATGGTACTATACGATACTATGCTATGGTGATGATAAGGTAGCGTGATACTATGGTAGTGTGATACTATGGTACAGTGATACTGTGATACTATGGTATAACTGTGATACTATGCTTCTGTGACTCTATGCTACTATACGATACTATGGTACGGTGATGGTATGGTAGTGTGATACTATGGTAGTGTGATACTATGGTACAGTGATGGTATGGTACTGTGATACTATGGTAGGGATACTATGGTACTGTGATACTATGGCACTGTGATACTATGGAACTGTGACACTATGCTACTATACGATACTATGCTACGGTGATGGTAAGGTAGCGTGATACTATGGTAGTGTGATACTATGATACTTAAGATACTATAGTACGGTGATTGTATGGTACTGTGATACTATGGTACTGTGAGACTATGGTACTATATGATACTATGGTACGGTGATGGTATGGTACTGTGATACTATGGTAGTGTGATACTATGGTACTGTGATACTACGATACTATACGATACTATGGTACGGTGATGGTATGGTACTGTGATACTATGGTAGTGTGATACTATGGCACTGTGATACTATGGAACTGTGACACTATGCTACTATACGATACTATGCTACGGTGATGGTAAGGTAGCGTGATACTATGGTAGTGTGATACTATGATACTTAAGATACTATAGTACGGTGATTGTATGGTACTGTGATACTATGGTGCTGTGAGACTATGGTACTATATGATACTATGGTACGGTGATGGTATGGTACTGTGATACTATGGTAGTGTGATACTATGGTACTGTGACACTATGGTACTATACGATACTATGGTATGGTGATGGTATGGTACTGTGATACTATGGTACTTTGAGACTATGGTACTATATGATACTATGATACGGTGATGGTATGGTACTGTGATACTATGGTACTGTGATACTATGGTACTTTGAGACTATGGTACTATATGATACTATGATACGGTGATGGTATGGTACTGTGATACTATGGTAGTGTGATACTATGGCATTGTGATACTATGGAACTGTGACACTATGGTACTATACGATACTATGCTACGGTGATGATAAGGTAGCGTGATACTATGGTAGTGTGATACTATGGTACTGTGATACTGTGATACTATGGTATAACTGTGATACTATGGTTCTGTGATACTATGCTACTATACGATACTATGGTGATGTTATGGTAGTGTGATACTATGCTAGTGTGATACTATGGTACAGTGATGGTATGGTACTGTGATGGTATGGTAGTGTGATGCTATGGTACTGTGATACTATGGTAGTGTGATACTATGGTACTATGATACTATGGTACTGTGATACTATGGTACTGTGATACTATGGTACTGTGATACTATGGTACTTTGAGACTATGGTACTATATGATACTATGATACGGTGATGGTATGGTACTGTGATACTATGGTAGTGTGATACTATGGCACTGTGATACTATGGAACGGTGACACTATGGTACTATACGATACTATGCTACGGTGATGATAAGGTAGCGTGATACTATGGTAGTGTGATACTATGGTACTGTGATACTATGGTATAACTGTGATACTATGGTTCTGTGATACTATGCTACTATACGATACTATGGTACGGTGATGGTATGGTAGTGTGATACTATGGTAGTGCGATACTATGGTACAGTGATGGTATGGTACTGTGATGGTATGGTAGTGTGATACTATGGTACTGTGATACTATGGTACTGTGATACTATGGTACTATACGATACTATGGTACAGTGATGGTATAGTACTGTGATACTATGGTACTGTGATACTGTGGTACTGTGATACTTTGGTATTGTGATACTATGGTACGGTGATGGTATGGTACTATATGATACTATGGTACGGTGATGGCATGGTAGTGTGATACTATGGTACGGTGATTGTATGGTACTGTGATACTATGGTAGTGTGATACTATGGTACGGTGATGGTATGGTTGTGTTATACTATGGTACTGTGATAATATGGTAGTGTGATACTATGGTACGGTGATGGTATGGTACTGTGATAGGATGGTAGTGTGATACTATGGTATTGTGATACTATGGTACTGTGATACTATGGTTTTATGATACTATTGTATGGTGATACTATAGTACTATAGTACTATAGTATATATATGATACTATGGTAGTGTCATAGTATGGTACTGTGATAGGATGGTACTGTGATACTATGGTACGGTGATGGTATGGTACTGTGATACTATGGTACTGTGATGGTATGGTAGTGTGATACTATGGTACTGTGATACTATGGTACTATACGATACTATGGTACGGTGATGGTATGGTACTGTGATACTATGGCACTGTGATACTATGGTACTGTGATACTAAGATACGGTGATGGTATGGTACTGTGATACTATGGTAGTGATACTATGGTACTGTGATACTATGGTAGTGTGATACTATAGTACTATAGTATATATATGATACTATGGTAGTGTGATACTATAGTACTATAGTATATATATGATACTATGGTAGTGTCATAGTATGGTACTGTGATAGGATGGTACTGTGATACTATGGTACGGTGATGGTATGGTACTGTGATACTATGGTACTGTGATGGGATGGTAGTGTGATACTATGGTACTGTGATACTATGGTACTATACGATACTATGGTACGGTGATGGTATGGTACTGTGATACTATGGCACTGTGATACTATGGTACTGTGATACTAAGATACGGTGATGGTATGGTACTGTGATACTATGGTAGTGATACTATGGTACTGTGATACTATGGTAGTGTGATACTATGGTGCAGTGATGGTATTGTACTGTGATGGTATGGTAGTGTGATACTATGGTACTGTGATACTATGGAACTACCGTATACTATACTATGTACAGTGATGGTATGGTAGTGTGATACTATGGTAGTGTGATACTATGATACTTTACGATACTATGGTACGGTGATGGTATGGTACTGTGATACTATGGTACTGTGATACTATGGTACTGTGAGACTATGGTACTATATGATACTATGGTACGGTGATGGTATGGTACTGTGATACTATGGTACTGTGATACTATGGTAGTGTGATACTATGGTACTGTGATACTATGGTACTGTGATACTATGGTACAGTGATGGTATGGTAGTGTGATACTATGGTACAGTGATGGTATGGTACTATACGATACTATGGTACGGTGATGGTATGGTAGTGTGATACTATGGTACTGTGATACTATGGTACTATGAGACTATGGTACTATATGATACTATGGTACGGTGATGGTATGGTACTGTGATACTATGGTAGTGTGATACTATGGTACTGTGATACTATGGTAGTGTGATACTATGGTTCTGTGATACTATGCTACCATACGATACTATGGTACGGTGATGGTATGGTACTATACGATACTATGGTACGGTGATGGTATGGTAGTGTGATACTATGGTACGGTGATTGTATGGTACTGTGATACTATGGTAGTGTGATACTATGGTACGGTGATGGTATGGTAGTGTGATACTATGGTACTGTGATAATATGGTAGTGTGATACTATGGTACGGTGATGGTATGGTAGTGTGATACTATGGTACGGTGATGGTATGGTAGTGTGATACTATGGTACGGTGATGGTATGGTAGTGTGATACTATGGTAGTGTGATACTATGGTAGTGTGATACTATGGTACTGTGATACTATGGTGCTGTGATACTATGGTACTGTGATACTATGGTACTGTGATACTATGGTACTGTGATACTATGGTTCTGTGATACTATGCTACCATACGATACTATGGTACGGTGATGGTATGGTACTATACGATACTATGGTACGGTGATGGTATGGTAGTGTGATACTATGATACGGTGATTGTATGGTACTGTGATACTATGGTAGTGTGATACTATGGTACGGTGATGGTATGGTAGTGTGATACTATGGTACTGTGATAATATGGTAGTGTGATACTATGGTACGGTGATGGTATGGTAGTGTGATACTATGGTACGGTGATGGTATGGTAGTGTGATACTATGGTACGGTGATGGTATGGTAGTGTGATACTATGGTAGTGTGATACTATGGTAGTGTGATACTATGGTACTGTGATAGGATGGTACTGTGATACTATGGTACTGTGATACTATGGTACTGTGATACTATGGTACTATACGATACTATGGTACGGTGATGGTATGGTACTATACGATACTATGGTACAGGGATGGTATGGTAGTGTGATACTATGGTACTGTGATACTATGGTACTATACGATACTATGGTACGGTGATGGTATGGTAGTGTTATACTATGGTACTGTGATACTATGGTACTCTGATACTATGGTAGTGTAATACTATGGTACTGTGATACTATGGTACTGTGATACTATGGTACTGTGATACTATGGTACTGTGATACTATGGTACTGTGATACTATGGTACTATACGATACTATGGTACTGTGACACTATGGTACTGTGATACTATGGTACTGTGATACTATGGTACTATCCGATACTATGGTACAGGGATGGTATGGTACTGTGATACTATGGTAGTGTGATACTTTGGTACTGTGATACTATGGTACTGTGATACTATGGTACTATACGATACTATGGTACAGGGATGGTATGGTAGTGTGATACTATGGTACTGTGATACTATGGTACTATACGATACTATGGTACGGTGATGGTATGGTAGTGTAATACTATGGTACTGTGATACTATGGTACTGTGATACTATGGTACTGTGATACTATGGTACTGTGATACTATGGTACTATATGATACTATGGTACTGTGATACTATGGTACTATACAATACTATGGTACAGGGATGGTATGGTAGTGTGATACTATGGTACTGTGATACTATGGTACTATACGATACTATGGTATGGTGATGGTATGGTACTGTGATACTATGGTACTGTGATACTATGGTACTGTGATACGATGGTAGTGTGATATTATACCCTTGTAATACTATGGTACTGTGATATTCAATCAGTTAGTGAATAGATGATAACATGTTATGGCCATATAATGCAATACAATGCCATGCGTAAATTTATTGGACATGCTTTTCAACAAGCAGAATATTACATGTATCATCATTATACTAATAATAAGTACTATAAGCTGTAGCAGTAAGGATGTACTCTCTTCATTATACTGATGATTAAAAAAACAAATGCACTATTCACTATATATACCACTCTAAATTGTTCCTTTAAGAATTTATTCTATATACAACTCAGTACTTAATACTTAGATTGTATGATTCAAACAATCATATCTACAGATTCTAGAGTTTTGAATATAGTTATCTCCTTTACAAATCAATGTAATGTTATGTACTGTTTACGACGTTTTTCAGCAATTGCAAACTGAAACGTTCTTTCTGCTGTTCTTTACCTACCGTCCGCCATTTTGGAAAACCATCATTTGATGTTTTTTCCCAGGCTCCTCTCTGTCGTTAATTTCAAGATGGTAGACGATACGGATAGTTTATATGTGCGCAATATTTTAGAAAAAAAGCAACAATAAACAGCTTAAAGGTGTAGCAAAGTTTCGCATCAGGTTTATATTTGTCTAATTTGACAAATTATGCACGATTATGTGCGATTTACTAAATTTTGCGGAGAGGGACCGATTATGCCCGTCCATGACATTACACGCATAATTCCAGAATGCCTGGCTTAAGAACTTTATTCCTTGTAATTCGTTAAATTATGCTGATGTCTGTATATCGTTCCATATTATGTGACAAGGAAACATTTCTTTCACATAACCATGAAATCGAAAACATGTCTTTTCAAAAGTAAAGTAGCGCAAAGCATTGTGGGACTTTATTGTATAGTATCGGATAATATCAAAATATCAAGAGTGGTTTAGTGTTTCTCCAGGCATGCATCCAAGAAAATCTCAGATTTCTTGTTTAAATCGTGTTTCCATTTTGGTACAATTACATTCCATGTAAATAAAAGATATCATACGTATCTTAGAACCGATTAGATCGCAAATAAACTCTTAACTGGCTTGTATTAAGCCATAGCTTTCCAGCAGCAAACTTCCAAAAGCTACATCCCAAACTAAAATCTGTTCGTACAGACTAACATCAAAATTGTTTATTTCAAATAGCTTTAAACTACTCAACATTTTTTCTATGAAGAATATATCCTTTTTACTTATTAAGTAATATAATGACCGAATATCACACCATATTAAATGATGAGGAGACATTTCTTTCATCCAACTATGAAATATCAAAAACCATCCGCCATTTTGAAATCATATTATGGATATTATCGGATAATATAGTAACTAATGATATTATCAAATAATATCGCAATACCAATGGTTTCGGGCTGCTACAAGAGGCACATCTAGTGACTATCTAATAGATGTAATTAATGATATTATCAGATAATATCGCAATATCAATGGGTTCTGTCAGGGAGAGAGGGCACATCTAGTGACTATCTATTAGATGTAATTAATGATATTATCAGATAATATCGCAATATCAATGGGTTCTGTCAGGGAGATAGGGCACATCTAGTGACTATCTATTAGATGTAATTAATGATATTATCAGATAATATCGCGATATCAAGGGTTTCGGACAGGGAGAGAGGGCACATCCAGTGACTATCTATTAGATGTAATTAATGATATTATCAGATAATATCGCGATATCAAGGGTTTTGGACAGGGAGAGAGGGCACATCTAGTGACTATCTAATAGATGTAATTAATGATATTATCAGATAATATCGCGATATCAAGGGTTTTGGACAGGGAGAGAGGGCACATCTAGTGACTATCTAATAGATGTAATTAATGATATTATCAGATAATATCGCGATATCAAGGGTTTCGGACAGGGAGAGAGGGCACATCTAGTGACTATCTATTAGATGTAATTAATGATATTATCAGATAATATCGCGATATCAAGGGTTTCGGACAGGGAGAGAGGGCACATCTAGTGACTATCTATTAGATGTAATTAATGATATTATCAGATAATATCGCATTATCAAGGTAGTCAGAGAGGCCCAAGGAAGACATCTAGTGACATATAAAAGATATATAATAGAGACGATAATATCGGTTTCTAATTATCGGATAAACGATATAGGGTCAATACCGCGCCTAACTCGAATAAGAGACTGTTGTTAAAGCTAAAAAGCTAAGAGACTCAAAGAAATCTCTATATGATAAAATGAGACGACGTTTCGGAAAACCTAAGTCGACAAGTAAAGAAGCAGCGTGTCTGAGCTCAAGTATTCCGAAGAATACGAAATACGTAACGAAATGGGCGGTCGGCATGTTTTGTGATTGGCAAAAGACCCGCAGTAATAAGAAAGCAGAATATGAAAGCACAAGCTTCAATTTTGCTGATATGAAATCTCTCCAAGACTGTGATACAAACCTGGAGGAAATGAAAGCTTCCAAAACAAGTAGTGAACCTGAATTCGGTAAAGCTAGTAATATCGTGTTTAATAACTGCACATTTAGTAATGTTACACTTAATTCTAAATAAGTAAGTATAATAATTAACTAATGTAATAGTAACTCAGTACTTTTTTCTATAGCATGTATGCATAGTTGAAAATTAAAAAAAATATTTTGTCTTGCCTTTGTTGCTAGCAGCTTTTGATAAAGCATTAATGAATAAATCATTAGGTCTTTATCAAAAATGAAAAAATGATAAAGCATTAATGTTTTATTCATTAATGCTTTATCAGCCCCGCACTCCCCTGAAAATATTAAAAGACGCCCCCGACTTCTAGTTTGCTGTATATTTACCAGGTACTAAAGATACCGTCACATGATCAGATAACATCATTACATTGGACTATAATCTTATGAATTGTTAATGAGTTTGATAATTAGCAATCACTTCCATGCATGAAAATGATATTTGCCGTCACAGATTTTTTTAATGATCACCGATTTCAGGTCAGAAATTGTTTAAGATATGCTTAAGCCAGTTCTCTATACGATTTGGCAATAATCGCGTTTTTCACGAAGATAAGGGGATACAGATAAGAAGTATGTTTTTACCACATAACGCGGAACAATACCCAATCCGATTCAGAACCACTTTTCACAAAATTGACTCCAACAATTTTTCTAAAAATTTCTGCATAAAATATTGAATCCATTGCGGTGCAAATGTGCTAGGTTTTATTATTCTAGATACTCTAGGCCACGCGAGGAAAAATTAACAAAATTGGTTAATTTTTGTTGAATTCTTCATGTCACAAATGACTCGAAAAGCGTACAAATGTTTTGAATCTGTCCTATTGTAGTGTATAACAATAGTGGAATTAAAGGATTAAGTCTCCTGTGTCACGGATTCTCGTCACGCTAATCGATAAACTGGACAATGCACTTTACTCCGAAATAAAGTGGTTTGTAAAATGTATGTCAAATCAATAATAAATAAATAAATAAATAAATGAAGAATTGATATATAAACCATTTCTTCGTGAAGAATTGGCGTGACGAGAATCCGTGATCATTAAAAAAATCTGTGACGGCAAATATCATTTTCATGCATGGAAGTGATTGCTAATTATAACCAAAAGGCCTTTTGAGAAACTGTCTCCAAATACCTTAAAGGCCGGTACACACTAGGCGACAAGTCGCAGCGACTTGTCGTCACGACATGTCGCCTCATTGTGCATTGGTTCAATATTTGTCGTCAATACATCTGATTTTGTCGCTGCGACAATTTCCGCCAAAAATACCTAGTACACACGGGGGGAAATTGTCGCTACGACCTATCGCGGGAACAAGTCGCTGCGACTTGTCGCCTAGTGTGTACCGGCCTTAAAGGCCAAATCCCGTAGACTGAGTGGAATCCAAATATGGCGATATAGCATCCACAGGCCCTTATACATGAAAAACGTTTTTTGCAGGACCTGACATGCTCCTAAAATTTGGTACGCGGGCCGAGTTTAGATAAAGATAAAGAAGATAAAGATGCTATAATTGTTATGCTGTTTACTGTTTAACAGCAAATTTTACATGATTGTGTAAATAAATCAACTCAAACACATGTGCTACTCTTATCGTTTTTACTTTAAAAGTCGATTATCTTATTCCTGCCGATTTTCTGAATGCAAAATAATTCCTCTCTTTTCCTGGGCCCTGAGTATAACAAAAAATTGTATTAAATTGGAAATAGAGTAGAATTCGATACCCTGTTCATGACACATGAGAGAGAGACGTGGTGGCCTAGTGGTTAGGGCATTGGACTTCGGGTCCACTGGCCCGGGTTCGATTCCCAGACCGGGCGATCACGTTGTGTCCTTAGGCAAGATACTTTACTTTCTCAGTGCCTCGTCTTCTCGGATAAGGACGTAAAGCCGGAGGTCCCGTCTGCCTTCACTCTGACTATGTTATAAGGTGGACGTAAAAGAACCGCTGAGGACGTAAACAAATCTCTGGCAGTGACCACCCTCAGTGTCTGTCTCTGCAACCAGCATTGAGGTTGGCTTGGCGCGAATGTTCGAATAAAGGTTACTAGTCAATGAGACCTCGTACTAAAATACAGCTAGCAACCCAATGGACTTTGCCAAGTGCTGGAACCATGTAGATGTAGATGTAGACACCAAGGTCGAAAAACCATACCCTGTTCAGCGGTTCATCACCGTATAGTTGATATAGGGTAGTGCCCCCCCCCCCCCCCCACCCCACAGGCTACGGAACATAATTCAGAATATTTTTGTATCATTTTCACCTGCAATAATACATCTAAATACATAATAAATCCTCAAGTTATTCAAAATAATTGAAAATTGACGGAATTATTATTAACGTATTTGGCGATTGCCTCAATTAAAAAGGCTTTTGTCGAATAATCGTAAAATAATAAAGTAAGAACGTTTTTGAACTCTACAAAAAAAAAATCTAAAAAAAAAAAAAAAAAATCAAGTATTATTGTGCATTGAAAATATACACCTAAAAAATTTAAAAATTTATTAGCTATGATTTGACTTGCAGCTCTGACTGTATCTTGCAGCATGTATCCCCGTATCATTGGAGTCCCTGTGGTTAAAAATTACAATGCATTGTGGGTGGAATTTTACTCTGGGACCAACCTCAGGAAATCTTGTCACTGGCATATGCTTTTTGTTTGGTCTGTGTGGAAATTTACAGTAATTTCCCTACTCATCTATCGAAATACATTCTCAAAGGTTTCAGAGAATATAAAGGTGTGTATCGTGACGTTCTTTATTTATTTTATTAGAGTAAAATTGATGCCAGTTTAGTTTACGGTCGCACGTCGAAAAAAAAATCAACACATGTTCGAAATACGGCTTAAAATATCTATATTTTCAGTTCTTATGAGTAAATATTGGGTATAGACGATTGATTTTCGTAAATTGAAAACATCGTTCACTTTATATTAATGGCGGACATAAACAATGAGATTTTTTTTCGCCATTATCTCAACTCGATTACTTTATTCCTACGAAACTAAAACTTGATGTTGTGTGCGATATAATATAAACTCACTCTATTTTTATTTATCTTATATAATCCTTAAACAGTATTCAATAACTAACTTTACGTCAAATTGTCATTTCGTTCTCATGGGAATACTTGCTTTTCTTTTCTTTATGAAGGCATAGTTCTTTTTTCTAAAAAAAACATCTTTGCTGACTCCCATGCATAACTTAATTTTCAAGGTCACATGTCGCTTTTACATGATGTCAATTTCTTTTTATGTATATGTAATATCAACTACAGCCACCCAGAATTTAACATTCTACTGCAAAGTTATTTATATTTTCATTATCGCCTATTTATTAGCCTGTGTTTTACCTTTACAAAGTCAAATTCAATTGTAATGTGTTTATTATTATGAAGGTTAATGGTTTTTATTGTATGTTTTGTTTTTGTGATTTATCAATTTTTAATTGAATTATAAGTGATATTGTTCCAAGGGACCTGTCACATGGTCATCAAGTGCAGTCTGGAGGAGAGGTTTTTCTCTTAATTTTAGGCTGGGTTTAAAATGTCCATATAATTTGTGGCCTCACTTTTTACATAAATTATATTGTTAAATCTTGTGGATATTCATTTTTAGCGGAGCTCCGCGCGGGCCAAAGGCCCGCGCAAGCGGAGCACCATAATTAAGAAAATATGGTAAACCATCGAGCTCATTTGAAATCGACCACAGGAAGCCCGGAATTCGGAAATACGTACAACGTCCGTCCGTACATACATACATACATACATACATACATACATACATACGTACGTCCGTCCGTGTACACTCACGCGCAAACTTGCTGACCAGTTTTAGTGAGCCGAAGTTTTCGCGCCAAAACTTTGACAAATTTTAGACTCGTGACAAACATAGGAAATTTGCTGTCCTCGACACACTACGCACACAAAAAAAGTCTTTAGAAAATTATTTTCAATTTACTAAAACCTTAAAAAGACTGGTTTTCACTGTTTAAAACTAAAAAAAAAATATTTCTACAATGGACAAGAAGAAAGAAACTGGTAAAGCTAAGCCGCTGGTTAAAAGTGGTTTGACGGTGTAAAAAAAACAACAACAAAAAAAGACTAGGAAAAGAAACACGAAGGACTTTCAACGAAGAAAAGCAATGCGAGCTGAGCGAGAAAGAAAGCGTCAACGACTGACAAGTGTAGAAGAAATTTTACCTAAGCAGATAGTAACTGGACAACAAAGACAATCATAGAAAACTTTAGCGAATCATAAAAAGACAATTTTAGAGAAGGAGGAATCCTCAGAAAAAAAAGGAAAAGGACAAGATGAGAAAAGACTGAAGGCGCTCCAGGATTCATTCAACTGAGTCAAATGGCTTTGGAAGAAGAAAAAAGCAAGAGATCAGGAGTCATCTGTCTCTGGTAAGAAGCGAAAACTTAGTATTATTTTTGCTTTAATTTAATCACTAAGAAAGAAAGAAAAATTTACAATAATGAATCGATTTTATTTCTCAAGCAAGGACAGTGGTCGATTCGTTGACATAGCAACCGCAAATCTGTCGTAGAAGAAAATGGCGGACTACTCGTGTGGGCCGTGTGGAGTGTCGGCTGTCGTTAACGTTGGCTATAAAAGCAATCCTTTATGTATTTGCACAATTATTTCAATGACCTTTTGTCCTTTGTAAATTAGCATTATCACTGGAGAAGTGCAGGTTAGTGGTTTCTCTCCAACAATACACTTTTATTTGTGAAATTCTCTTTGTGAATTTCGAAGTCTTTCTTTAGCCAAGTTTTGTTTTTAAACTTACCTTACTATATAAGCCTAAATACCTTGTAGTCAGAGTAAAATGTCTGTCTTTTAAATCATGTAAATTTATTTGCCGGCTGATTACGTACAAAATGATCAATTTAAGATGCTCAAAATGTCCTCATTAGTTTTGAAAACAAAATTGCTCAACACCCACTTTTCCAGTTTTTCTGTAGTTGAGAAATTATGTTTAAGAATTGCCTTGAAATATATATCGCCAAGAAAATATAATGCATTACATTCATGGATAAATGACATTGATAGATACTATTTACGTTTTAGAACAATAGTGCTGGTCCAACAATGGAAAACAATGCAGTTAGCATAAAATTGTACTATTTAGCATTGCTAATCTTTGACAGATTTATTGTTTTTACATAAACATATTTTTAACTAAAATTAAACTTTAGTACACAAATATAATTTCCATCAATTCCAATTAAACAAATGAATGAAAAGAATCAAAATTCTGTCATATTTCATGGACATAACCAACCACTACAGCAACAATGTTTATCTTAACTAAAATTACTAGCTATATTTGGTTTGTGATTTTCCCATTGTATGAGCAGATATTTTACAAGTTACAAGTCTTACGAGTTAAGATTTTGCAATTTTTTGAGCTTTTAGATTTGCATATCAACAAAATAAAGATACAATATGGCAATATTAGCTTAAAACCAATGTTTTTAAACAGTGGAGGCTAATTTGGCTCAAATCCCATTTGACCACTGCATTGTTTTAAAATCATTTCTCTTTTTGACATTAAATTGAACATTGAATTGTTTTCTCATTTTTTATTTGCTCAGTTTTTTTATGTTAAATTAGATTTTTGTTTGTTTATTTGTTAGCTGTAATCTCCATATCAGTGTTTTGCAGCTTATCTGTGTTTGTTTAGTATTTTTTTATCAGAGACTGTAACAGCTATATTTGATATTGACGAATAAATGAAAAAATGCTGCTTGTATCTGATAAGAGAGGCAGAGGAAATAACCCCAAATGGTCAAATATGTACATGGTAGTTTCATTAATTGTTCTTAAATGGTGGAATTTCATAGTATAAATTTTGCATTCTGACACAAAGTGAATTTAGAGGGCTTGCAATTTTCATTGCCTTTCACAAAGTCAATAATGTGTGCTAAGTCATTTTGTTTGTTTGATTCTTCACAGGTAGAAATGGCAATTTTCCTGAAGACACACTGGGCATTTGTTCATTATTAAAGACCACAAACATACAAATTGATATTTTTATCTCTTATATCTTTATTATACAATTATATTATAAAGATATAAGAAATAATGATCGCTTAAAACAGGTTTCAAAACAATGTACAATTTTAACTGAATTTAAAATATTATTGAACATCAGCATACAGCTGTTCTTAAAAAGGTTGTCGAGTTGAAATACTGATTTAGTAAATAACAATATCATTTGCATACATCAAGTTTTTTAATTTTCTTGTTTTTAATACAAAGCAGCACATATTATATAGTTACATAGTTATTATAATTATGTGAAGAAGTTATTTTATAAATTTTGACTCATCATTTCTTAAAAAATAAAAATCATGAAATATGCAAATGACTTTGCTATTTACTAAATCAGTATTTCAACAAGACAACCATATCAAGAACAGCTATATCTATAATAATATGATCAACCTAATTTGAGTTTTGTTGTTACATGTTTTTACTGCTCTCAACGTACCACAGAGTAAAATGTGTTTGCAATGGATGGGCACTATGTTTCAACATAGTTGTTGTTTTTCCAGGCTATTTATTTATCGCCGGTTGTTCATATCAGCCAGGCACTTGTAAATAATTTAAATTATAATTATAGATTTAATTATAATCTTTACTTTACTGATTTGTTGTAGCTGTATTAATTGTTGTAGACAATAAAGACTACAAATGTCATCCATATTTGCTGGTGTTCTGATAAGCAAAGGCTATCAAAGTGATAGGGTGCATTAATTCATTTTTGTGCAGAAAGGAAGGGGGAGGGGGGTTAATAGCTGAAATAGGGGTAGGTGTTCAGGTCATATTTCTGTAAAGCACTTAACATAAAAGTTGCTACAAAGGAAGCATTTTTGTTTTCCCACAAAAACATATTAAATTATATAACATTGTGCTCGCACCAATTAAAATTATCCGAATAATTATATTGATTTTAGCCATATTGTTGGAGCTCCGCTATTAGGTTTACCTAATTTTTATATTATTTGTTGAAATGTTTTTTTTCTTTATTGAACCATTGACCAAAGAAAAAATAAAGATCAAATCAGTTTACATTATAGCCAAATTCAATGTAGCGCGATCTACCATTTCAAAACTTTTTTGAATCATCACTCAATAAAATTGTTTTATAGGTAGGAGCTTGTCCTAACATGTTTTGTTATTTGTTAATTTAAAATAAACTCCTGAAGTGGATTGAGGGTTAAGAAAAGATTTAATTGAAACAAAGTTTTGAATGACAGGTTGCGATACATCGACTTGTAACATTTTTTTAAAGTTAATCAAAATAATTATTTGATGTGCATTTTCATAAAATGGTGTTAATTTTTTGAATATTGAATGGCATCCAACATTTGTCGTTTTTAAAGAGACATTTAATAAATGTTATATTTACATATATTAATAATATCTTTGATACTTCTTTGTCTAAAGGTGTAAAAGATGTCTGCTAGAGGTGCAAGAGAAGAGTATGTTCATGATATTGACAGACGTCATACACAATGGATGGGATCACGTGCCTCATCTTACCTCGATTACCTGTGTGAACTGGACATTGATGTAGAGCCTTATACCATTCGTAACTCTGGCATTATCTGTACCATTGGTAAGTCATATCTGGTACAATAACTACACTCAGTTGCAAAATTGTTGGGACATCAACAGTTTTTTTTCTGTTTCCTTTTGAAACTTGTCCTTCTTTATGTATACAACGTTTTTATCCACTTCAAATCCCCCCTCCCCCGAATCAATGTTGCATTGGCGTTGTTGTGACATGTTAATCGTCATCAAGACTCCCAACATTGTGGAGGGGGAAGGGGTTAGAGTTTGAGAACAATACTGAGCGGTTTACTTCTAAATTATGTGTAGTACGTGTCCCAACTAATTTTGCAACTGAGTGTAGGTAGAATCATTCATATTACAGCAAATTTGTAACTAATGCATGTTTTCAATATAATATTACTGCAGTTTATATTAATAACAATAGTAATTTTTAGTAGAAACACCCTTCAAAGGTTTTTCAGAAACTATTTTCAAAATAAAAATCAATAAAAGTGGTTAAGAATGACAATATAATTTTTTTAATGATTTTGAAAAAAATGTTTAAAAGCATATGGTCCTACACTGTAATGGTGCTATATGTTTTGGTATTTTCTGCAAACCCAGGTCTACACAATGTCTTAATTCCATTTGGATTTTTTGCTACCGTTAATTAAAACAGTGATAACCATTCATTAAAATTGAATGATTCGTCTTGTTATGTTCAAAGTTTTTGTGGGTGCAAAAACACCAGTGTTTTAGTTTGCAAAAAAAAAAACAACTTATTTATTTGTATGCATTGGTTCATGCATTGGTCTATTCATTCATTCATTCATTCATTCATTCATTCATTCATTCATTCATTCATTCATTCATTCATTCATTCATTCATTCATTCATTCATTCATTCATTCATTCATTCATTCACTCACTCACTCACTCATTCATTCATTCATTCATTCATTCATTCATTCATTCATTCATTCATTCATTCATCCATCCATTCATTCATTAATTCATGCATTCATTCATGCATTCATTCATTCATTCATTCATCCATTCATTCATTAATTCATGCATTCATGCATGCATTCATTCGTTCATTTCTTATTTATTTGTTTATTTGTGTGTTTACATTACTTAGGACCTGCTTCAAGATCAGTGGAAGTATGTGTCAAGCTGATTGAAAATGGCATGAACATTGCCCGTTTGAACTTCTCTCATGGAACACATGAGGTAACTTGTATTATCACATGACATGTGTCATCAAATGTGTGTGCTGTTTATACACATGAGTAGGGCCATTAAAGGTTTTTTTTGTACAATGCTGCTTGCAACATTATCAGGTAAAACTGAATATAGCTAGAAATCAAAACTGAAACCTTACTGAACAATAAAAGTAACAATGCCACGAGAAAAAAATAAATTATTATGCATTTGTTTTATTTTTTTAGTGTGATGTTAAAAAAAGATTTAGTATACATTATGGCTATTAATTTATCATGATAATATCTTATTCCTTCAGTACCACAAGGAAACAATCCAAAATGTGAGAAGAGCTGCTTTGATTGAATGGCCCCATGCAGTGGCTATTGCTCTGGATACCAAAGGACCAGAGATCAGGACTGGTCTTATAAAACCAGTAAGCTTCTTTTGATAATCTTTGTACCTATCACATTATGACTTAACATCTTGTTTATCCATTGGATAAGGAGTTATAATTTGAAGGAGTGGATCACAAGTAGAGTGAGTCCATCAGGCTATGGATGCATGCTAGAGGTTGCTAAGCACAAAAAAGTGGAGTACAACTCTAGTTTGTTTAGTGCTTGAGTAACCTCTCAAGTTTGCCGTAAATTGACCTGCAGCTTTTTTATGATTCATTGCTTCTATAACAACTGTCTATTGTTTGCTTTCATTTTGGCATGTGCTAAACAGAAAACCTAG